>VOPJ01002666.1:0-32222 GCA_014673585.1 Semibalanus balanoides | reverse complement strand
AGCCCCCCCGACATATTCGTATATTTTTCATCCCTCCAGGAATAGGGTTAAGATTAGGCTGACCGAAAAGTGTCCAAAGCATTGTTAGCCTGACCGACCGAATAATTGTTAGCCTACCCAAATTTCGGTTACCGATTAGCACCACTAGTAACAAAGAAATGGTAATAGCGTAAATTATTTGAATTTTGAAAGCAGCAAGAGGCAGTACGACTTTTACACGCATGAATGGTCCCTGTATATCTGGAGAAGCTTGGGGGAGATGGCTCGGGGAAATGGTCCTGGCCTGGTCCCCACTATTAATCATGTGGGGTCCACGTCATGCCAGTTCCATTAGCCATAATATTGTCAAAATCAGTCTCAGAGACTGAAATTCCACTTGATCAAAAAAGAGCAAATGTTGTTTCTATTCATAAAAGGGAGATAGAGGTAAAGAAGAAAACTATAGACCAGTTAGTCTGACCTCATTAGTCTGCAAAGTGCTTGAATCAATCATCAAAGATAAGATTGTTGAATTATTGGAGCAAAATGAGCTCATCAATGACACTCAGCAATCAGCGCTTTAGGAGGCCTTTCTGTTAATAATCTTCTGTAGATTCTGAGTTGTAAACAGAGACTTTATAGGGAAATCACTAATGTATCTCTTTCTTTTCCAGTAAAGCTTTGACAAAAGTCCTCCATTAAGACTAGGATGTCACTTTAAAGTAGTGGATCGGGGCAAGATTCTTGATGGTTAGAGTACGTTCTTTCAGGACGCCAGCAAAGGGTAGATCAAATGGTTGCAAATCCACAATGAAGGAGTTCTCAGTGGATTCCACAGGGCTCCAATACTTCGTTGCTGTTATAAACTTGTGAAACAATTAGAGCATTAATCGAGGTGGCGAAAACTCATGCTTAGGTTAATCATGATCGATGAAAGTTTGAGTTATCTGTGCTCTGATCGACGAAGCGTTCAATAGCGAAAATTCAACAAATAATTTCGACCCAATATTATTATGTCTTACCTATTAGACAGTTACCCGTTATTTACAACTTCAGAAGGAGTTTAGACAGCAAAGTCTTGAAATTTGCAGATATATCACAAATGTCAGATATTAGAGGAAACATGATCAGAGTATTTCACAGACCTGACAAGCAGTCGATGTCTGACAGCACTGGCAGATGAAATTCATTTGAGTAAATGTAGATCATCGCACGCTGGACGTTTAGCAGTAAACACGAGTATGCAATGGGTGGGCAGAAACTAGAGCAGATTGAAAAGGAAAGAGATTTAGGGGGTCGTGGTAAACAGCAGACTATCAGCGTCGTCGTAGAATCTAGGAAACAACGCTTAGAATGCTTGGGGGCCATTAACAGAAATGTTACCTACAAAAGTGAAGACGTAATAACAAAACTGTATTGTGCATATGTTAGACCACATTTAGAGTACTGCGTGCTAACCCGGTCTCCAACATATGAGAAAGATTGCTGGTTGTTAGAAAGAGTTTTGAAAAGGGCAACACAAATTGTAAAATGTCTTTATAGTATGCCTTATGAAGAAAGATTAAATAAATTGGGTAATGTTTCACTTAGATATAGAAGGCTAAGAGGAGATCTATTTGAACTATTCAAATTTGTGAATAGTCAGCATTCTGGATATTTCAAGGGAATGTTTGAATTCAGTAGGGAAAATCGCAGTAGAGGTCATCAGCATAAGCTCGTAATGAAACAAAGTAGAACTAGGCTACGACAGTCATTTTTCAGCAGAATGGTTGTTGGGCATTGGAATAAGCTACCGGGGGATGTCGCTACTGCAGTGTCACTTGCCTCCTTCAAAATTATATTATATAAATTACATAAGGAAAAGATTACCAGCTAACAATTTGACTGTCCTAAACGTTGTACAGGTTGCAACCCCCCCCCCCCAAAACAACCTATAACCACACAAAACGGTTATGATATGTATTTGTTAGACTCCCGAACGTTTCAAAACGTACCTTGTGACGTCACAAACGTTGAAACAACGTTGCACAACGTTACTTCTGACAACCATAGTAACTTGACTTACGTGTTGATCAAATCTTAGTAAAAATGTGAATTATGCTCATTTAAATTTACCACATTGCAGCGTCTTCCCAATACTAGAACAAAGATGTGAACATCGAACGAAAACTTGCGTGTTAACGTTGAACAGCACTTTTATACACTTTATATAATGAAACTTCCCTATACAAAATTACAATCCTCGCCGTGTTATACAACTAAACCGCGCGCGTAGGTCTCCGCGAACCGCGCTAGGGGGGGTAAACATTTTACCCCACTCTATCTCAACCATACCGCAGCGAAAGCACAAGGCGCGATCGAAAGCTCTTCAATTGAAACCGAATCGAATGCACACCGAAATTTTCAAGTTAGGTCAAGGTCAGTTCACCGGTCCAGTCATATGGAAAAATTCGAGCTTAATTGATTAATGGTCATCTTTCAATTAAATCCTTTGATTAAGACCTATCCATGCACAAAGCTCTCAAAGTAATAATGCTTCTTGCATTAAGAAAAGTGAATTTGCATGCAAAGGTCAAGGTCAAGATCAGGTCACCAAAGGTCACTGTCACCAAGAGGTCAACGAAAGTTTTGTAACACATGTTTTAGGGGTTATTTTACACGTACAAATCGATAGCAACAGCCATTTTTACAACTTGACCCCATGAAAGGTCATTTATCAGGTAATTTAAAGTCAAAACTGGAAACTGACTAATATGAATAAACAATGCATGTTTCTAGGCCATTTTGTCTATAAAACAACAATACATTTAATATCTGATCAGTCAAATAAAGAAAAAATACAAATACTCATTGTAAACCAAGTTAGTAGTTCTGATGACTAGCCGTGGTCATTTTTACCCTTATTGTCTTGAACTGCCCTACGGAGTTCTTCACGTGCCCACTCGTGTGTCTCAAAATGTATGATTGTAGATATTATCATATAACCTTGGCCGGCCAGTTAGTTGTACCGCGGTGTGCGCGCCGACGTCGGACTCAGTCGGCTCGACGCCAAGGAGCGCCGTGTGATTTAACTCACGCGGTGTGCTGCGGCGTCGAGGGAGTTCACTTAGCCTGGAGCGAGCGACTCTGCGACTCCCAAACTCTACACTCCCTCCTGGCCGCGGTTGTTTGTATTATATGGAGAAGTGTTGGCTGACTGAAGAGAGAGAGTAATCTGAGGACAGACAATATAGCCTGTTGAAAGAATTCAGACTCTAACGGAGCTGGAAATGAACTTAACCGAATGACGAACTGAACGATCGAATCACACACAACTTCTCTACATCATTACTACTTATGCTTGGAGAGCAACCAGTCACTGAAAAATGAAGATATGACTTTGAAATTTGGTTTGGGTATTTCTTACACTTGGTTCTCTTATATATATATATATATATATTCCGGCTTTGAATACATGAAAAATTTCAATTTTTGGGATTTTTTTTTTTTGGGGGGGGGTCAAAATCCAAAATTTTGCAAATCCGAGATTGCCATTTTGTAGAGAATTAAATGTCCTACCTTTTACAGTTTTGCGTTTGCAATTTGCATTTAAGCTATGTTTTTTACGATAAATCAAACTTTTAACGTTATTCAACCCAAAATGGCATGACATGACGTCATCAAAACGTCAGTATCTCCCAAAGTTCTATAATATTTTCATGAAATTTCTAGGAAGCCGTCAAATTAATGCTGGATAAGGTACTGAAACTTTGACGTCGTTATCTGTTATAGTTTTCAAGTTATTGCGAAAATTCGGGAGGGGGGGGTAATATTTACCCCCTACGCCGCGAGGGTTAATTAAGTGCCTACAAGATGAACGCCGGTACGTGATCGTCACAAACGGAACTCATGTCGTCTACTTCGCGCCATTTGCTCCTAACGGCTTGTAATTCGTGCACTATTAACTGCGAACACTTGCTTTATTTTAGATACAATGCAGGGAAATTCTTACTCGGTTATGAGATTTCCGAATTATTACGCGTCTTTACTTTTATTACAGGAATTGCTACTTTTCTGTTTGTGTTTGTTTTGGGGTGGATAACTTATATTGTTGCCCCTGTCGAGCGTCAGATAGGGCTGGGGGAGGGTTTTTTCCCTCTGCCGCCCCTGGATCCGCCAGTGTATCGTCACCGCGCAAAAGCTACGTTGATTTCTGAATCACTCCAGATCAAAGTAGTGTCAGACGTGCCACTTTCCCACTTCCTACTGCTACCAAATTGCTACTAAATAGAATAAACCCGAACAAGCATGAAACACGAACGAGGCAAAACATAAGTTATTTTTCGTCAAAACATTATTTTTCGCAGCCATTACTCATTTTCATTACCAGTTTCAGCGGATATGGGGGGGGGCTAATTTGAATTGCCGCCCCCGCCTAAAAGTGGGGGATCACGACCCCCCAGCCACCGTTCCTACGGCTATGATTGTTGTAAGTTACTTAAAGGGGGTGTGCCTACTCACATTGGTCATGTGAAGTTGTTGACACTAGCTGTAAAACCAATTTTCGATTTACATTACTTAATTTCCCTAGATTCACTTTAGTTGACTGAGATATTCAAAGTCGCCAATCACATTCCACGGAACTTAATTATCGAATTCGCCAGAAGCTTTCGCTACTAAAGCATTGCTCTTAAATTACAACGCTATCCAATATGTAGCTCGCTATCAAAAACAACCTCGTGAGCACTGATGCAGCTGCCGCACAAAGAGCCTCGATCACGTATAAACAACCCAAAATTGCTCGTATAGTTGTTTATCGTCGGCGCCATTTAGGTAACATCTTCATTACTCTGTTTATAGTGACGACCTATTAGTTGAAAAACAAAACAAATGCAAAACAGCAATATAAAGTAAAATTCAACTTAAGGCTCAGACTAATTTTATCGTAACCAATGATCAAACCAATGGCTTCTTACCGTAATAAAAATATATTTGACATTTCAAAAAAGCAGGCACACTCCCTTTAATATTCTGCGGACTTTAAAGGCATTCATATGGAACCATTTTCAGTTACTTTAGAATACAAAATCAATCAAAAATGGAGAGCCGTTAATATTGTTGGATCACAAACTTTAAAAATGGGCTTTGGCCGCCCCAATTCGCCGTTCTTACGCTTATGGGTTATGGTATTCCGGGGTTGGAAATTCATAAATATTTTTACAACTTTAAAACATTCATATCGAACAAATATCGGTTACCGGAGGAGAAAAAATCATTCAAAAGTAGGGGGCAGCTAACATTGCTGTCCCCCCTAGCATGAAAAGTGGGGGTCATGGCCCCTGCCCCCCGTTCCTACGCCTATGATTCTCAGCACGGTTTTCTTCCTTAAAGCTCATGCGTTAGCCGCTTGGCTTTCTTTTTGGAACACTGCTTTTTATACGGAACATTGCTAACACTGGAACACTGCCATTTATACTGATTACTCTTCCGCTTTTACAAGTGTGAGCCTTAGGCTTCTTTTAAAGGGAATATAGCACCTTTAACATTAGTTTTTAACTGAGATAGCCAGATGTCGGGTGTCTGAAAACCCAAATCAGAAATTTTTCCCTCCAAACACCTAGTTGCTGAGTTTCAACTGCAAAAACACAAAAAACAACGTTTGCATTGTGGGCATATTTCCCAATGTCACAAATCCCTGACGATTTCGCATTACGTCAGCACTCCACGTGATTGCCACCGCACTTCGCTTTGAACCGTACCGCCCATATGTTGATACTTGCGTCCGGCCCCGACCCCACACGGTCGGTCAGGGCGTCGCACACTAGCTGTTCACGTATGCGTGCCCCCACTCCCACCGCGTAGCAGAGCGCCTGTTCCGACCAGCCAGCTCGCGTTCACGTACCGGTCCACCCATGTGCGGTGCCCGGCACCCAGCAGCTGTCCACTGGCAGCGCAAAGTTTGCCGTTCATGCCTCCTTGACGTCACAACTCCTTGGTGAAGCAATTGTGTACTCACATGCAACAATTACTATTTCAAATTACAAAAAATTCTGACTTTTTTCGCAAAAAATGAATGCCAGGACCGTAATCAGCATTCTCTCCATCATATACATACTTTTCCCAAGGTGCTATATTCCCTTTAACAAGCTCAAGTGCTATTGTAACATCACAGGACTTGGCACTCAGCTGGATTTAGTCTTACTTAATCCTCACCTTACGGGGGGGGGGGGCTGACAGGCCCCCTGATGTTTTTTGTTTATAAAATAACTTCTTATACATTCATTACATTCATGCATTCATTCATACATACATTCTTATCTATTATTCTTTATAAACTTCTTATTATACATCTTGCTTAAATTTTCGGTAGCTTAGTTTACAACAATTACACAAATCCTTACAAAATTTTGATTGCAATTGGTAAAGCAGTTTGGGAGATAATAACGTTTTAGTGACGTCATGCTGGTAGAAAAACTTTAAATATTTGTAAAATCGTAGAAAATAGGGTTTTGCAGCAAATTGCAAACAGAAAACGGGAATAACATGAAACGACATTCCCTTTATGATGGTAATCTCGGAATTCAAGAACGTCATGTTCTGCGTTTTGTGTTGAAAAATAAGGTTTTACGGGAAACGCTGTCAAATGAACTTAAAAAATCGATTGTCATGCATTTAATTACGGATAATAAACTCGGCTAACAAACTGCAATCTCGGATTTGCAAAATTTACTAAAATTGATAATTTTGAGAAATCCAAATACATTTTTGTTTACATTTTGCTTAATCAGAAATAATACTAATAATAAAACAAAAACATAAAACATTTGATGGAGACGAGCCCAATGACTATGTGTAACAATTTGAAGTCGATATCTTAAAAAATGACTGATTTACAACCTTTCAAAGACAAAACTCGACCACCTCTACAGCATAACTAACAAATCGCCGTAAATGGCGATGAATGAGCGAGCGCGAAGGAAATGTATGGCGAATTTAAACTCAATCGGGCAGGTAGTTTCTGTTATACAAAAAGGGTGCACACGTGCGCACGTGCAGAGGCACCCATTGGGCCATCCCTGACAAAAGTGGCGGCTAAGAGCAGAGACTATCATGGGTGCCCAACCCCAAGCCCAAAACCAGCCGAAACCCATGAACACCAAGTCCAACCCAGACAGACCCCATTAACATATCATATATTGATACCCATGCCCATTGGGGCCCAATCAGATAAGGCAGATAATTTTCAGGTATATATGTGCATATGAATGTGTGCGTGGTGTGTGTATGTATGGGCTATACATCACATATGGGGGTAGTGTTTTATATGTGTAATATGTACTTGTATATTTATATTCATTCTAGTGGTATCGACGCCTGTATGTCATGTCTGTACGTTAATATTGTGTCTCCCTCTTTCGGCTTCCCTCTTTCCTTTTACCGGACCAACATGAGCCGGCTTAACTATTTCCCTGCGGCCTGCGGGCGCCCAGAACTACGTTAACCTACGGGGAGGGTTTTTCCCCAAAGAAATTCTTTGCCCCCCCCCCCCCCCAGAGATCTCGAGACCGCTCGGCCGATTTCGATGGGACAAACACCGTTCAATTCTTCGTGAAGAAAATCTTCTTTTTGGACCCCAAATTACTTTTTTGTTTAAACATGGGCAAGGGGCAAAAATACGAAATATTTGGGGTGTTTTTTGAAAAGTCATTGTGGTCATGTGATTCGACCATTTTTCCATGCAAAAAAGCGTTTTTGAGCTTTCCAATGTCATGTTCTTCAATGTGTGACAGGCAAGTACAAAAATGAAAAATCATGGCGTACTCAGTGGATAAATGGGTATTTTTGGATACAAAATATGTGCTTTTCTAGTGTTTTGGGCGTGGGAACTCACATGTGGGCTTTTGTTGTTTGTAATTTTGTTAATTCAACAAATCTGTGGCAATAGGCGGATTCAGGTAAACAACGTGGAGGGCACCATGTGCGGAACGCCTTTTATCATCTTGCTTATTTTGAAGTTCGCTAAATTGACGGAGAATTCGCCTCCCATCTTTATGTACCTGAGTTCACCTCTTGCCCAAAATATGTATAAACCAAATTATGTTGATGTCAAAGCATCGAATTAGTTTCTGACGCTTTTATTACACCGCAAACTACGAAGGAAGCATGCGCCGTCACCCGCATTCGAAAACGACTCTCCAAAACATGCCCTGCGAGCCGCCTCTGCTGGGCCGATTTTTCAACATTTCCAAGAACACGCGTCATTTATATTTAGGAAAAGTCCAAAAATTTAAAGACGAAGACGTACTGGTTCAGAAGCGCGGGCGAAAAACTACCGAGAGGGGCAGAATCTCCCCCCGCAGGGAAATAGGGTTTAACGTCACCTTTGCCTTGTCCTTTGCCTCTTGCGTCAGACAAATATTAGCCGGCTTAAAGTAAACATTTGCCTTTTCTTTGCCTCTTTCGCCGGAAATTTATTAGCCAGCTTAACCCTATTAGTGGCAGGCTCCCGGCTACCCCTATTAGTGGCGGGGGGGGGGGCATATTCGGCCCCCCTTCGGGCCTTGAGATCTCGAAATCTACCCGTCCGATTTTCAAAAATCAAACGGTGGTCGATTCACCTTAACATGATCTACATGTCTAAAAAAATATATAAATCTTAAATAGGGGGCAACGGAGGGCCAAAAAGTACAAAAATTAGAGGTATTTTTGATCCAACACAGCTGCCATGTTTAATCAACGATTTTAATTAAAATCAAACTAGTGATCGCATAGATATAAAGATGTTTATTGATCAATAACATGGCATGTATTTTATTTATCTTCAATAAAGGTCTTAAAATAAAGGAATCGAGCTTTTCGGTTTTACACATTTTTCAAAGATGCATCATTTTTGAAATTTTTTAAAAATAGCTAATCAACAGCCAAGCACGCTCTCTGGTCGGTGAAGCATTTCCTTATATCAAATCTGACCATTACATATTGGAAAATACGCATTACGTATAAAATAGGTATCTATATCAATGGCGCTTACAAAAACTAATATACACATATGCTATTTACAAATAATCCCAACGACATGCAATTACATTTCACATAAGAGGCACAACAAAAACACACACGTAGTCTTCAATGTAATAAACATTGCCATGTTATGTGAATCATAAACATCTTTACCATACTTTATAATCATGGCATCTCATACCATCTTCATATATAAAAATTTACCTATCAGTGATGATGAGGTATTGATATGTTGATGACGAATGTTTAAAATCAAAAATCAATAGGTCTGCAGGCCACTAAATTGGGGGATCGAAGTAAAAGCGTTAATGTCAAACGGTTTTTGATGTCTTTTTCTTAGTTCGTTATTTTTGTACATCATACAAATAGTTATAAGCACATTTTTGTACCATAGGCGATGCCAGGTTAACGAACAAGGGAGGCCAAATATATAAAAATATGATCAGCTGTCATTGCTTGCTACACGGAATTAAAATCAGTTACTGGTCATAATAGTTTCCCATTTTGAATGCTGCAAATCATCATATGCGGTATCTAGGATCCCATTTGGGGAGGTGCAAGACCTTTTGATGGGAATAAATCCGTAATATAATAATAATAGTCAACAATGAACTAGTTTTTTGCATCAACTTCAATTCGCATTAGGTTGCGCTTTTTACCTATCTGGCTCGCCTATAATCTCTTCAAATTTTTCAAAAAAGAACCCCCTGGTGTTTTTTTTTTTCTCGAAAACTGCAGTATGTTATTCTTGTAGGCCATTGCATCAAAGTTTCCTTGCTAATATGACCCCCTTTTTGGATTCCTGAGCCGCGCCTCTGCAATAAAATGTATTTATTTTCTCTCCTGGACTCATATGTTCAGTCATCATTCTCAACTATCTGTTTTATTGCACCGTAATCGCTGGTATATCTTTATCACTATGCAAGTTTACCCCCTTTTTCTGTGCCTGGACACGCCCCTTGAAACTCAAGACGTGAATAAATTAGCCAAAAATAAACGGAGAAACTATGTAACAGCATCTTATAGCTATAACACAATTTATATTGCTTTATTGATCTTGTCAGCTAGGCGTTTTTTCATACTTTTTTAAATCCCCCTTTTCAAGTCCCTGAAAACGCCTCTGCACGTAAAAAACAAACATATCCATGAAACATCAACAATTGAACTTATTTAAATCACCGTAACCTATGCAACTTCTTCACTACTTGAAAGCAGGAAGGAAAAGAATCCGTGAAGGATCGCATTTCCGTAATTATCGACTAATTGTCGCCAGAAAAAATCCTCCCAAATATGGGCCCTTGGAACCGCCTCGTTTCAAGTCATAAAACTCCAAAATTTGACTCCAGATGTGAACATCCATTTAAGGAAAGTCCGAAAGTTTTATAAGGTCTACTCCATAGCCGTTTTTTGGAGATATTTAAGAAAAACATGAGGGGTGGGCAATAAATTTGCGCCCCCCCCCGCCTTAATAGAAGGGGAGTGTGCCTACTCTTTTGAAATGTAATATATTTTTATTACGGTAAGAAGCTATCGGTTTTGATCATTGGTTACGATAAAATTACACTGTAATGGAGCCCCTTTAGTTGAATTTTTACTATATTCTGTTATGCATTTGTTTTGTTTCAAAACTCATACACGATCGTCATATAAAGGAGGAGTAATGAGATTTTGCTATAATGGCGGGCACCAAAGACGATAAACAAACCTATATCGCGCAATGTATGGGTTTTGTTTATAGTTACCCAGGCTCTGTTCGGCAGCTGTTTATCAGTGCTCACGAGTTTTTTCTATTGGCAGAAGCTAACAATTTATGCTAGCCGTTGTAAATTGTAAGAGCATATTGCTTCTAGTAAGCGAAAGCTCTCTGGCGACTATCGTAATTAAGTATATCTTCCAGTATGTGAATGGCGACCTTGAAATATATCAAGCAAACTAAAGTGAATCTGGGGAATGAAGTATTGGCTAAATTCTAGAACAAATATGTTCTACCAGACTAAGTGTCTAACAACTTCAACATGCCAATGTGAAGTAAAAGGCATACTCCCTTTAATTTAACGTTAAAACTAAATAGCTTCAATACCAGTAACTTTCCCTCTCCTGGCAAATAGCCAATTGTGCTAGCCGGGAGGAAAAAAAAATCACAAAATTCGCAGCATTTACCCTAGCAATGTTTGACTTTCATAATATTAACGATTAAATCATATTAGGCACCTGTGTGTTGCTGCTGATTTGAACTTATCGAACACTTTGCGGTCAACATTATCATATTAGATCAGACCTATAGGATCAGACATGTTTTACAAAATATTACTGCCCTATTACTTACCACGATTTATTGTTGTCATATAATTGCCAAAGTGTATTGTTGAAGTGTCCTAAATCATATTTAAAAACAAATACCTGGGTAAACATCTGAATGTCAAGTAAGAAATAACTCTTAGCGACATGATTCCAAAATTGCCATACCCATGCCCGCTCAGTACCCATGAAAAGTAAAAAAATCATACACAACCCAGACATTTGGAAGAATTGAGTGGGCACCCATGGGTGCACCCAGCCCATGATAGTCCCTGGTTGATAGGTCCCTAATCACACACCAAATTTGAACGCAATCGGCTCAGCCACTCCTGAGATATATAATAGGGGTGTGCACGTGCGCACGTGCAAAGTCAGGGGCCCACATGCAGCACCCCTGACATGTGGAAAGGCGGCGGCTGACAGGTTCCTAACCACTCACCAAAGTCGAACACAATCAGTTTAGCCGTTCCTGAGATATAGAATAGGGGTGTGCACGTGCGCACGTGCAGAGGCCCCCTTCCATTGAGTTGTGGAAAAGCGGCGGCTGAGGGATCCCTAACCAGTAACCACACACCAAATTCGAACACAATCAGCCCAACCGTTGCGGAGTTTTTGCGACACAACACCTTTCAACAATCCTCATGCAGCACGCGCCACACGCAGTCGTAAGGGTAGTCACCCACATGAGTCGCCACTGATAAAAAAACAGGATTGATTGGATGGGGCTACTCAGCAAAGAAGCCCGTTTTTCAATCGGACGTGCGGTTGCCTAGATATAAGCTTCTCAAAAGCGTCGCCACGTGTTAGGTTGGGTTGGGTCGGGTTTGGTTGGGTCGCTCATAGCCAGATTTTTATCATATACCTCGTAAAGACGAGCGAGCGCTTCGCGCTCGCTCGTAACCACGCACAAATTGCATTTCCTTTTTTGTTTTGTAGTTCTATTTATATGGAACAAACAATGTTTTAAGATCATTTGTCGCGTTCTAGTCGAAAAACGAACCCACAAACATGTGATACAACTCCTAATGACCGTGATCTGCAGTTTGACCGTGACCTCGGATGACCTTGACCTGACCCAAGGTAAAAAACAGCTTTTAATGGTAATTAAAAGAGTCAGATACATGAATCATACCAATTTTTAAACTGATTAAGCGTTTAATATCGCATTTTTGCGTGACAATTCCATCTACCGGACTTTGATGACACGGTCAAACATTTTGTCTTTGACGTGACCTGTGACATAATCAGTAACCCTGAGTTTAACAATATTACATTTTCTTTTACAAATTTGACAGAACTATCGAAAGTCGTTTGAATTTTAAGATATGTCCAGTAGTTTCGGAGATCAGAGGGGGAGTTATGAATAGCCCCCCCTCTCCCCCGGTAAGTCGCGTTACAGAATATATCCCAGTAAGTCGCGGGCTAAGTCGCGGACATCAAACAACCAAGACCAGCAAAAATTACTAGTGATATACTACTCTCACTCGCTTAACATACCACTCACATATTAATCGCCGATCACATCACTCTGGTGATAGTTAGGTATTCGATTATGCAGTCTCAAGATGAGCGTTTGACGTAGTTGCTCGCATCCAAGGGCGGATCCAGGGGGGGGGGGCAAAGGGGCCATGCCCCCCAAACCACCCAAAATCGGCGCATATTTGACACATTTCCTGAGTTTGTCGTAAAACTAAGCAACTTGTACTAGAGAAAGTTTTGTTTTAAAATCAGTTATTGATAGCATAGCAAGCGAAATCCGATGAGTTTTAGAATTATGCGATAATTTTTGGGATTTGCCCCCCCAAACTGTCAAAATAACACTTTCTGGATCCGCCAGTGCTCGCATCCATCCATTTTGTGTAGTTCACATCATGTGTCCACCGATGTGGACAGTGTTATGCGATATGGTCCACTGATGTTTTCTTGACTGACTACATTTTCAAAAGACATGCCGAAGCTTCCTGTCTTAGCAACCTTGCGTTGCAACGCAAGGTAGTCCCGGAAACCGTGTTTTACGTTTGGTTCAACGCGTTGAACCAAACTTAAAACACGGTTTCAAAATCTGGTCTAATAATGCATATAGGGAAACACTGGGAAGCCCTTACGAACAAGTCATAACACCCACCCACGTGCCTTCCCCACACACATCACAAATCGATCAGTGAACTAACGGGTTGGATAGTACACAGTTACACACCGGATGCTCTTACTCCGAACACGCTTCCGTCGTTCCTCGGGTCACGTGTCAGCGAGCGGCGGCTCTGATTGGTCGGCCGACCCGTAGCCGCCGTGTGGGGTAGGCGATATAAGCCGTGCAACACGTCTTACCCAGTGTCTGCCGCGGGTAACCCTGGTGCGATCAGCTGACAGACCTGAGTCGGTCAGGTGAGGCAGAGCCGGTCGCAGGGAGCAGGAGAGACGACAGTGATACAGATCAGCGACATGGCACACGGGGGAGTTTGGCTGTGTGTGGTCCTGCTGTTGGTGGTCGGAGCAGTTTCAGGTACGTTGGAGGGACTGGTCTGGGTGGCAAGAATGTCTGGCAGAGTGATTCGATATTTTGTCTTGATATAGGAGGGCTTTCATGAAACTGCGACCCATTTGGTTTAAGGAATATTCCCTGATATTCTAAAAATGAGTTTTGCAGAAAGCTTTTCCTTGCTTGTCTCAATTCAGAATTTCAATTAACTCTCGTTTCACAATAATCGCAGATTTGTATTTACAATTATTTATATTTGTTTAATTATGAATTGTTACACTTTTAAGTAGCAAACCATTATGAATACATAATATTACTCGTTAGTCGTTACCTCATTGACAATCATGTCGAGAAGCGTTTGAATATCTTGACATATCCAAGATGATTGAAGCTTTATCCTGACAATATATATGTAGGTGTATGCACGGAATGTATGCATGCTATTATTCCATCATACAAGCAGGAGCTTAGCTATACTGCACGGCAAATACCTAATCAAAAGAATAAAAGGAGATTGATGGAAAATGCCAAGAAAACAACTATTGACTATTGCTTTCTTTGAAATCACATTCAAACGACATTAAAACTGCCCGTTCCTTCTGATTTTATGCAACATTTGTATCTCCATTAATCACTAACTGGTTGACTAGAACAAATCTGCAAGATCTTGCAGATTTCTTCTAGATCTTTGCAAGATTGTATAAACGTTTCTAAAAATGGTGAACAATACACTGCACTTAAATCCATTTACATGCATCGTGGTATTTATAAAGGATATATATATATGTCTGGGCAAAGGGAGGAAAATGCACAACTGCCTCTGAATTGTTAACCGACTCATGTCGACAATTGCAGTGCGAATATCAACAGCAGAGCCGAACCGCTGTTTGAAAATCTGCTTGAACCTTTATCTTATTACATGTAGACTAACGCTCCGTGAACAGCTTAATCATTTGTATGATAAAAATAACCATAATTTTGATCATGTTGAAGTAATAGTATGCCTTACCATAAATAAATAACGCATGATTCAATGCGTGAAGCTTTTGATCCGTGAGCCGTCTCGGGTGCGCTTACATGCCCGTATCATTACACTGTGACAATACTATTACAGTGCTGATTGAAACATCATAGATTTTCCGCGTCTGTGGTGCATACTGCATAGTATATTACTACTGGAAGCTCATTATATATCAGAAACTTCCCCTTACACTAGCTTTTCCTTATCTCTAACTAACAGACTACGACCCTTTAATCCTCTGTCCTGCTACTCGGGTTCCCGGATGAACCGATGCCAGGGTCACCTAGTGACCCAGGGTCACTATGTGCCATCGGGGAGTAATCACAGCTAAACAGTGCTCATTGTGTGGAGTTACCCCTCGACCGGGCTGTGGCGCGCTTAGGCTGGTTATCCGTGGGTAGGTATTTACGCAGTATAGTACGCAATGCCTAGTGGGTACGCAGGTCGGGATGCTTTTGCACGAGGATTCCGAGTCAAGGTTAAACTGCTCTCCTACCAGCGCAAGCATTTAAGTTCGTGCTCTGATTTGCTCAGATTAGGGTGATGCCGGATTATCGGGTTTAAAATGGTAAACACAGATGATTCTTTTTATCCCGTTATTAAACAGGGATGAAAAATATCACCAAAGTTTGTATGTCATAGAGTGACGGAGGAAGGACGACAGAAAATAATAATAAGTACAATGGGATGATCATTAACATGGCAGTTATTAACATACATACAGTTCTGGCAGTTATGAATCTGACGATGCCGTAACGGTGAAAGCTCATTTCTTTTTGTCTCGCCTTTTTACATTAAAAAAATACATAACTGCCATGTTAATGATCATCCCATTGTACTTATTCACATTCATCATAGCACAAATAACCATCAAACACATTGAAAAAATAATGATTAAAAATCGTATAGATATTTCACTAAGGTAATACAATTATGTTCCGATAACATATCATTTCATGTGATTATCTGACCCTATCACTCGCCGAGAGCAAGCGGCCAGGAGCTTGTCTATTTAATTGGACTGGAGACTGAAGCACTAGTCGCTTTCACGATGGCTTATTTTGCGCGAAATGTTTTAAAACATTTTAAAATGTTTCAGTGGTAGCCGTCTTCACGATGGGCTAATTTGCGAGAAATATTTTAACCCTCGCCGTATAGGACCGTGGGGCGAGGGTTGAAACATTTTTTCGCCAATTAGTCCATCGTGAAAGCGGCTACTACTAAAACATTTTAAAACATTCTAAAATGTTTTAAAACATTTCGCGCAAAACATCCCATCGTGAAAACGGCTACTGTCGTTGTCGAGTCATAAAGCAGATGCACTGTGCGTTTGTTTGACTCACACAAGCACGACTTCGGGACTAAAAATGCACCGTCACAGTGGCTTCTGTCCGGACGGGAAGTGACACATCCGACGCCAGCCAAATTTGTCTCGTCGCCTGTCGATTCCGGATCCGATGCAGACGGATTACGTCACACTTCCGAAGTGAGCCAGAGACGGGTGACCATTCTGAATGTGAGCCGCAATCGCGTCAATCATATGAGGTATGTGAAGCATGTGGGCCAAGCTGTAGTCTCATCATGAAGAACTGGTTAAAGAACACCGTATTTGGAATTCAGGCACTTGCAGGTTTGTTTAAGCAAACACAATGGTGTATTTAATGCATATCAATCCAAGACACACCAACGCTTTCATTGCATTTCGTGCAAAATGACCGAAGACAACAATATCAGACGCATCTGACATTGTTTTCCCCCCGTGATTTGAAGCAGTGATGTAACCTTCACAAAGCGTCCATGTATTGCTCTACGTTTATGGAATACCCAATGTTTGATAACATGCTCAGCGCAGTAAATTCATTCATGGCAAACATGGCATGCGTTTAAATGTGCAGCATACGTTTCCTTTCCCGTGGAATCATTGAAGGAGTTTTTCCCATTGAAGCGCCTTTTGAATGCGTTGAAGCATCACACATTTTCCCTCACCTATGGCCCTCAGCTGTCCTTGTGAAGTGGCATCGGCCAGCATACGCTGGACATAGACCACGCTGGACATCAAGACACTGAACCTGTTGGTTTGTCCCCAAAAAATTGCCGAACAGGCCGAATGAAAAACTCCTTCAGAGAACAATTACGTCAAACCCGGTGTTCATTTCTTCGGGAATCCTTACGTCACGCAGCTGATCTGTTTGACCGTTTCGTGAAAATCGCGCTTATCAGTCCTGTTCGTATACGCTGATTGTTGACTTATAACGGGTTGGACAGGTAAATCCTGATGAATGAAACAGTCAACACCTGGCTTCTCGGTCTTAATACCTGGTTTGATTCGCTGTATCGAACGTCAATGAAAGCAGCTGATTGGTAATACATTCATGTTCCGAAGAACATTCCATCAAAATGTTAAGTTAGCGGACTATTCAACTACTTATCATAAGTCGTATACTAATAAATGTCATCGTAGTCATAGATAAGATCCATTAGTTTTGTCCTAATGAACCGGCCTTCATATTAAGCTTGCAGTAAAATAGTGGTTAAACAATTATAGCAATGTTACGCACCATTATCCGATAAAACACTTTTCGGAGGGCATCTTTTCGACAGAACGATGTTCTGAAATCCCGCTCTTCTACACTTTGTTCTTTGTACGCTTTGTACTTGTCAACGCCCAGTCAAAATGATATATGGCTCGTGACCAATTCAAGGGGTGCATTTTTATCATTATTTCTTGTGACTCCGTTATGCCAAACGTCGGCTTCCGTTCGCTGCATTGCTCAAATTTCCCCAGACCCGGCACGCAACCCGCCTTAACCGGCGCTCGGTCGGGTGGACGGGTCCTTGTCATGACGGGAAGTCAGTGACCCACCTCCCCCGTCTCGAGTCACGTGACGAAGGCGTTACGCACTAGTGTGAGCAACTGAGGTGAAGTGACTGCCAATGCTGCATGACTTATGTACATATTTCTGGCCTTTTTGTTTTAGATGAAATCAGTTATTATTGTTTGTATCATTGAGGCATGTCTTCGACCTTGTCCTGCGCGTACGCAACTCCACCCCGCGCCGCGCAAACAAATGAGTTTTCATAAAAGAGGATAGAATCCAATCCAATAAATACATATGCATAATAACTTATCAATATTAGCCGTTTTCACGATGGCTTATTTTGCGCGAAATGTTTTAAAACATTTTAAAATGTTTTACAATGTTTCAGTAGTAGGCCGTTTTCACGATGGACAAATTTGCGTAATGGTTTTTACCCTGCTCTACGGTGCCGTAGGGCGAGGGTAAACACATGTTTTCGCAAATTAGTCCATCGTGAAAGCGGCTACAACTAAAACATTTCAAAATGTTTTAAAACATTTCACGCAAAATAAGCCATCGTGAAAACGGCTATTGATATAAAATTAAAACAGTTTTGATAAACTATCCCAGGGATGGAATAATTGGAACGTTACATCGAAACTGTGATTTAATTGAAGCCTTTGAATATGTATTTATAAAAATACGAAATTATAACTCCAGTCAAATCAAAATACATATCTTACCCACCTTGGCTGACTAATCACGGCCCAAATGTACTGAATCGAAATGTATTGTCGATTCTGACGAACTAGGTTCAAGCCAGTTCGGGCATGAGGCATTGATACATACAAGCAAATTGCTGCAAGTTATTCTACGAGGCATGACTGACAATTGTGTGATTTTAAAAATTAGAGAAAGAATTAAATGACATAAGGAACATGTGCGTCGGAAGCGGCGGACTGGACGTCCGTCCCCGACATTTTCTGGGAAGTTAACATTACGCCTAGGGCGTGGCATGCAAATAACGACTTGAATGTTCTTCCGTCCCTAGCTTTTGGAAGGGTGCTCGCCACTCGACCCCCTCTCAAAGTAAAGCTTTATTGCCAATATCTACTACCTCCGTTATTACTGTATCCATTCCACCATCACCGTTGGCCGTTCTTCACGCTCCAACCTTTGTGCTTTCGTCCTCTCTAACCAAGACACACCTCAGTGTTGACCGAGGCGGGTCTAACTATTTCCCAAGATTCAGGTAAAAGAAAATCAAAATTTGGAGTTCATTTCCCCAGGCTCAGTTTGATGTTAAGTGTAGAAAACTGGTACTTAGGCTCAAATATAAGTGGTACGTCGCTTAGGCATGTTTTCTAACGCATATTTAGCCCGAATTGTTTATATTTTCCGTTCTGTTGAACCGGTACACTGGCGGATCCAGAACGTGGGCATGGGGGGGGGGCTAAATTTAAAAAAGTTTCATGAATTTCGAAAAAAAAAACTCATTGGATTTGGCTTCCTTGTACCTTACTGAACAGTTTAAAACAAATATGCCTCTGTGAAAGTTTATTAGATTTCCCTCTACAGTGGAAAATATGTCAAATTTCTCCGATTTCAGGCAATATGGGGGGAGGGGGGCTAACGCCCCTCCATCCCCCCTCTGGATCCGCTAGTGAACCGGTATCGAATGTTTTTTGGCATTTCACACAATTTATGCAGCCAGCAGCGAGTAACGAGCTTAACTGCTTGCATATCTATTTGGATAGTAAGCTCTTGGCTCGATTCGCATCAAATAGTGTGATCAAACGCCTACGAAAACACATCAAAAAATGTGAAATTGCATGGCAAATAATAGTTTTTTCTTCTTGTTTTTTAGTAACACATCTTATGATCTTACTTATCTAGCTTTTCGGCCGTCAGCAAGATAAGAATAAGAGTTTGTTGAATATCGATCATTTCCCAAGATTAGAGATCAGATCCCAAGATCCCAAGATTAAAGCTCATTTCCCAACATATTGGGAAATTTCACAAGGCTTGGCAACACTGCCACCGTCATATCACTTCCGTCTCTCGCGATAAGACCGGAACTTCCATCGGCCATCTCGCCCTGGCGCCGTCCCATCCACCCACTCCTTCACTCTTTCAGTCCCAGCCGCCGCGCCGGCGCGGCGCCGCCGCCTTCCACCCACTCATTCAGTCCCAGCCGCCACCGAGACCGGTTGAAAACCCGTCCTGCCCGGCTCTCGTTTACGGACGTCAATGGTATCCCGCCAGTGATGCATCCACTGTCTCCCAGTGTGGTATTTCGGGGAAGGTGAGGGAGGCGCAGGCTACATCCGTCGCAACCGATCAGAGGCTCGTTACGCTTGCAAACGTCCGTTTACGTCATCGTCAGAGGAGGTTTGTTACGCATGCAAACGTCCGTTTACGTCATCGCTGATGGTACTGCTAGGTCTTCCGGGGCCAGTGTCCACTATTCAGTGCAGAGAGGGTTATTTAGGATGGTTTACATTAGCCCTTGGAGGTAGATTAAGTTTACGTAACTGACTGTCGGCTTTGTGGGTCAGTCCAGAGGGTGTGACTCAGCCCATGACCGGACTCCGTGCGTGAGCGCAATAAAACGCGTCCAGCGTACCGTTATATAATTGCCTGCCTGATTCAGCAGCCCTGCGGTGTGTACTGAGAGGTCGCGTCAGATTTATCCGAGCCAGGCGAGTATGAGGCCGAGTCAGACTCATCCGGAAAATAAGAGTATGAGGTCAGGTCATGGTCGACGAACCAGACGAACGCAGACGAGTGTAAGCCCGGTCATGGTCAGACGAACCAGACGAGTCTGCAAACAGTTACAGGTGTTCTTCTTAATTGAGTCGCGAGGAGGCAGACTTCTGGGCGACGAGTCCAGCGTCACTTTTGCTAACACATTGAAAAGTGCAATACAATATGTGACAGATTCATCGCCTGGCAGGGCTGATGCAGCTTTGGGTCAATGATAACGCAATTAATCAAACGCATACCACGCTGTCACCATGCTGAACGTCTGCTCGACGGTGTAGGTGCAAATATATGTCCGTACACAAAGTCACTCACATATAAACTATTGCGACATACTGGGTTATTATTCAGCGACGCTATAAAACCGGTTATGTGAGGGGACTTAGCTTACACATGGGTTCAGATATCGACAATTCACTGGCTTACATCACAGACGCGACGAGTGTCATTTTAGGGTTCGGAGGACCGCTGCCATTTCTTACTTCATTATTAAAACTATTAGGTAAGGCCATTTTCTATCGATGTCTTACCATACTTTGTGCTTGGAAAATTACTGATGACTCAGAACAAGGCAAGCGCTTTTTGTGAAACTCTTATTTCAAAGAACTGTCTCCTTAATTTCCGCAAGAAGCATTGTTCTCCGGCTGTATAATGTTTGACTGGCGTTTTGCTTTCCTCAACTGAATGCGAATCGCACGAGGTCTTGCAGCCGGGAGCTGTCGCCTGGTAGCCGTTCGGAAAGTGCGCACCACACCGTCCCATGCCACGTGCATGCTTAGAGAAGCATTACGCCACCTCTGACGTGATGCTGGGCGTGGTCGTTACCATGCAATAGTTGAACTTATCACAGAGCTGTGATACGTAGCTATGCGCTCTTTAAGTAACAACTACTGCCCGCACCGGTGAGCGCAAACAAATCAAATGGTTATCGAACGCCTCTCGATCGCAATCGTACGAGTTAAAGCCGATGCAGTGCACGCCACCGCTGCCACAGACCGAGCGAAAGCAAACCACGGACATTGCTTTTCTCCAGACGGGACAAAGGAACATTTTCGGCCCTCGCCACTCTTGTCCTCGATGGTTGGTTGAGCCTCAGACAAGCCGACAGCAAGTCAGGTCTCAGCTAAGCCAGCATTTCTACATAGATAGATAAACTACTTCAACAACATTCGTGACTGCAATGTATCAAATGTTCCCGATTATTCCACCATAGAGATAAGAATCTACGTTCTATTTAACATATATTCGATTAAGATTTTTTGTGATAGCTCACCTTGCTCGCAGAACTCGGAATACAACACAACTTTTCACTCATTTGCATAACGTCATCAAAACGCCCGTTTCTGACCCTGCACAGCACTATCGGGTCGTGATGGCTGTTAGATATATCAGCATTCAGCATCGCTCTGTAACTATGCATGCTGCTGCACTACCTCGCGTGTCGAACGACCAGTATCATGGAACTAATGGACCGGAAACCGTGACCGCCGAACTACTTTACGTTGCATACGATTCAGGACAGCCACCCGTCTGTTTAAAAGGGAGTGTGCCTACTACATTGGTCAATGTGGAAGTGTTGGACACTGTCTGTTAGAACTATTTTTCTCAATTTAGCCACTGTACTTACATTCCCCAATCCATTAGTTGCTAGAGATTATACAAAGTCGCCATCACATTCTGGCAGAAAAATTAATTAATCAATAGTTCGCCAGAGAGCTTCGCACATAGATAAGCATAAGCTCTACAATTACCGAACGCTAGATCATATACTTGTGTCTGGCCACGTCGCCATTATATGGTAAATTTTCGCTACTCTGTTATAGTGACGATCGTTTTGGTTTTGAAACAAAACAAATCGCAAAACAGAAAATAAAGTAAAATTCAAATAAAGGGGCTCAGACGTGAATTCTTATCGTAACCAATAATCAAACGCAGTAGTTCTTACGTAAAAAAATATATTTGACATGTTCAAGAAGAGTAGGACACTCCTATTAAGGCAGCTCAGCTGGCGGTTGGACGAAGCGCATTCGCAGGTCTACTTGTGCCAGCGGAAAGGACTCACCTCGCGGGCCGCAGACATAACGGCGCCAAGTAACGGGAGTCAACGGCCGGAGTAACGGCCGCAGTAACGGCAGTACCTATGACTCAGTGGGAATTGATATAGCGGAGTAAAGCCCGTGACCGGCAGCGGCCGTGCAGGCAGTGGGATCCACGGCGTCAGAGCGGAAGACCAATCACGGATGTCCAGCCGGAGGGCAGTGTTTCCCCACGATTTGAATTTGGTCGGATGCCGTGGGTGTGTGGCGATCGTGCTCGTGCGTGACATGAGACCGATGTGACGGGTGTGGGTGGTGCAGGGAGGGGCGTGGGTGGACTGGTGCAGGCAGGGGCGTGGGTGGACTGGTGAAGGGTTTTTGTGGTCAGGTAAAGGCCGAAGGCGGGCAACCATGGGCGCGTGGGTGGGCGACCATGTGATGGCCTAAAGGTGGACGGGTGTGCTTTTTTCGTGTGGCTTCGAAAGGAACCTTCGAAAACTAATTTGATGGAAACGGGATTATAATCAGATATGCAATATTTGGAACAAACGCAAGGTAATCCAGCCAAAAGGCCTTAATCGCTGATGATACGTCTTTTATATTTTTATTTTTAAAGAAAGCAACCCATTTTGATGCAAATACTTCGAATGTCCAAAATATAAAGCACTGACGTCTTATCAATGGCGGCAAGACATAAAGTTTACATTATGGTTGTCACCTTATTGTAGGCTGCTGCTACTACCTATTTATGAAGATATAAAAACATGGCATTAAAGAAAAAAACGTTTAATAAACGAGTTTGGCTGAATCATGCGGTTGGCTTACATCGAGTCACGGACAACCTTGACACAATTAGTTGCTTTGCAAAAGACTGATGTACTCCTGTTTACCAGCCTGATCTATATGATGTGCATTGTCTCGACATGCCATTGCACTAATCCAGACTTTCCTGGATCAAGCCCTGCACCATAACATGACAGCATCCTCACACCCACGGCCTTCAGATCGCAAAGCTGCCTCGCCGCTGTAAAGTTCGCCAAATATCCGTCCTGACCACAATCCCGTCAAAAACGCCGCGCCAATCCGTCCAAAAAACACCACGAGACACCGGTGCCAGTCTGCATCTGATGGCGGTGCCACCAGCCGCGTGACTCTGGCGCCACTGAGTCACAGCGTCGCTATTCGCTGATCCCTCTGCACACGGTCCCGTCTCTTGAAAGTTCCGCTCCCGGCGGCACGGGGTGGTTGAGAACATGACGAAGCGACAGGAGGCGCGCCCGTCTGCACCACAAATCACTCTCCTCGACCGGTAGAGGCTCACCGATAAACGGTTACCTTCCTCTGAAGGAGATGACGTTTGTCAGCTTGGCTAGTGACTCACAGACACGTTGCTGTAAGGCATTTATGTGTGGACAAGAATGCACAATTTAACAACAGTGACTAACATATTCGATTGTGATGTCTTATACAGTAAATAAGTGTATTTTTAAACAAACGGTGATATTTCAAGAAGGCGCTCTGAGCGGCACACGAAGGTCAATGAAAGTAGATTCATGCGTATATAGGTGGAAGGTCGTTTGATTGTCATGAACCTCGGATCTGCCAATTTTTAGTAAGGACAGACAGAGGACAACCAGGTAACCGCTCTTTTGGAGCTACATTGCAGGAAAATAGTCTGCAAGCAGCATGTAAAGCAGCGGTTCGCATGATAAAGCAATGCTTCTTCATAAGCAACTCTTTTCCAATGACACTCACACTTTCCTGTCAGTGCTGACAAGCGATATTTGGTAAAATCGTTGACCATCTCTGCACCGATGGCGGAGCATTGTATTCTCGGAAGGGAGGGGGGGGGGGCAAAACAGTCTCCGGGGGTACCCTGGATGGTCAGGGTCCCCACTTAGGACTGAGGACCCCCCTTACCACCTGTACTGAGAGTCCCCTCAAGCCGGACGATGTCTCTCATATCGACTGAGACTATACCGACTACCGATATAATATCGACTCATTCATTCAGACCCTTAGGACGACCGAGGGCTGACCAATAGCCCCTCATGCTGATCGAATGCATTGCTATGGCCCTCGTTTTTTTTTCGAACAAAAAGGGGAATATATATATCTATATATATATTTCTGGAGGACCTCTTTTACAAACTTCTGGGAGAGCAGACGATGTGTTTCCCCAACTTTTTTAGTAAGGGGCAGCTTCTCTCACTGCCTTCCCCTCTTTCGCCGCCACTGTTCTGCACTGAATGTCAAATTACGTACATTGACATTGCATTTCACGTGTACCTATGCTTCACCATCTAACTATTACTTCCATTTCAGAATATGTTAAAAAAAACAAAAAAAACGTTAGTCTGCATTCAAAACATCATCGCAAAGCATCTATTTTCTCCCACACAACTCGAAAGTACTCAGTGAACAATTGGATTCTCTTGCACCAACATGTTGAGACCGTCTAACTCCATTTATCACAAGTCAGTTGTGATTGTTCGTCTTGATGCCTTGATCTGACGTCCCACTGCCACTCATCTCTACAGGAGTCCAAGGCCACAGGTATCGGACTGTGACGCACAAGTGCCGGTCCCCGCACGGGATGCTCGGTACCTGTCAAACGCTCAAGGCGTGCGGGATCACCAACAACTACGCCGTCGTCCTGCGCGCCATGATCAAGACCAGGCTCTGCTTCTGGCGCAGTGGACAGCCGTACTTCTGCTGTCCCAGTCCAGGTCAGTCCCAGTCCTCAATCGGAGGCGAAATATTGTGCTAGCGTTCTGGTATTTAGGTTGATACGGAATTCAAGCAACGTACGATATTCTTGAAGGCATGTGGGCCGTTAGCTTCCGTTGTGATCCCTTGCAGACTTGTGGTGCCGTAGTGCACGACTTTCCTTCGCTCTCCATTGTTTGGTAACACAATCCACGTTAACAATAAAACTAAACCAACGGCAGTACTTGTCGACTGTCAAACGGCCATGACCTAACCAACACCGTTCATTGTTTCAGTAAGAGACGTCTCGTCACAGCGACGCTTCTTGTATGGGTTCTCCCGCAGCAGAACATCCACCGTCAACACCATCCAGACGTCTTCCACTGCTGCTCCGTGGATCGAGACACCTACCTCTGCCGCCACCACGGCTCGAACCACCAAGAGCACCGCTCAACACTCCACAACGGTCCGCACCACACCTTCAACCGTCCGCACCACATCTTCCACCGTCCGCACCCCGCCGCCTACCGCTGCCGGTAGTGACAGCCCTGAGCGTCACCTTGGGACGGGGGCGGGGGCGGGGGCGATGCCCGTCCCGTCGAAACACCTGAGGCCTCCGCCGGTTGCGGCTATCGATGTGGATCTAGTTGAAGAGGAGGAAGAAGAAGTTTCGATGGAGGAGAAGGACATGCCGACGGTGGAACCGTTCCCGATGGAGCACAAAGAGGAAGAGTCCAAAGACGCCGCCGCGGCCCCAGGAGACGTCGAAAGCAGTGAGTGGGCGTGAACGTGTGTAGTGCCGTGTATCAGTGACATGATCTGTGGCCATGACATGCGGTTCAGAGGATCACCTGGTATCGCAGTTCATCGTTCATGGTTAAGATGTGCGGTTACAGTGAGCGGTGTGGTAAAAGGGAAAGTAGCGTGAGAACCTTACTTGGATCGTCGTCTTTCTGGGGTGTAGGTGTGATTAATTCGCTTTCCTTGAGTGGTCTTGTATTGTTTCACGATGGCACACGCGAACTACTGACCAGATTGATGCATACGTTGTCAAAGAGACTTAACGGTGGAACCGGTTACAGATGTGAAATGAATGGTGCCTAAAGGTGACTGAATTTAAACGGTACCGGTAAATAAGCTCTAAGACTGAGTTCTGGGTACCTTTGAACCGCATGGTAGGACAACTTTGTCATTAAGCTCGGATTATTGCAACTTGTTCTCGAGCACAAGCCCAATAAGATCAGACTTGGCCCGAACCGACCCGACCCTACTCGACTTCTCATCTGACCTCTGACCTCTGACCTCTGACCTCTGACCTCTGACCTCTGACCTCTGACCTCTGACCTCGGACCTCTAACCTTCTAACCTCCAACCTCTAACTTCTAACTCTAACTGCCAAACTCTAACCTCTAACCTACCTACAAACTCTAACTCACTCTAACCTCTACCTCAGCCTCTAACCCTAACCTCTAACCTCTAATCTCTAACCTCTAACCTCTACCTTCTAACCTCTTACTCTACCTTCTACCTCTCAACCTCTAACCTCTACTCTAACCTCAACCTCTAACCTTAACCTCTGACTCTGACTCTGACCTCTGACCTCTGACCTCTGACCTCTGACCTCTGACCTCTGACCTCTGACCTGACCTGACCTGACCCGACCTGTTCACAGTCTGCGGCCGCTCCGACCCGGTAGTCGTGGCCGACTCTCAATCGGCCGCGATTCTTCGAGAGGCATACCCAGACGTGATGCCTTTGTTTGCTGTGCCTGAAGGCGTCTTCGGCCAGGAAGCGCGAGTCGCTGGAGGCTTCGCCAGTGTCCAAGGACGCTGGCCTTGGATGGTAGGTAGCCCTGTATGGTGTTATATCGCTGAGCCGCATGGGAAGGTTAAATTGGATTAGTGAAAGACATGCGGTAACGAAGCGCCGAATATCTCGTCTTTGGAGAAAACATGCACCTGACTTTCTCATAATACTTTATCTAAACATTATTCATCACTCTTTAGATGTGTATTTTCGAGACGCTTCAAATGCTGCCTTTCGTGTTCCAATTTCATCGTTGGTATGGATACTACCTATGACATCTGTCTTGTTTTGTTTATCACTAGTCACTTGTACGTTGCTCTGTCCACTGCAGGTGATGCTCGGTAAGATGGTGTCATCGAATGTGACCTGGCTGTGCGGTGGCTCCATCATCGACGAGTACCACGTGCTGACTGCGGCACACGTGTCGTTGGGGAGGTAATATTCACATTTCAGTATTCATCAGTGGTTGGTAAAAAATGAAGTGATTTGGTAAATCAGTGGTTGGAAATTAAAACTACCGTACTGTGCCCTTCACTCACAAGCAGGCGAATGATGCGTGCGTCGCTTCGCATTGGTTAGATTCAGTTCAGCGATTATGTGCGAGTGTTTTTTTCACGCATTAAATCATAGCTGATGTGGAGGTCGTAACCATTTACCTACTCGGCATCAAGCCATGAACCGCAAAAGAGCTAAACGCAGCTGTCACTCGTTATCTATGAAACCTCAAGCATGATCTCGAGGCAAAAATACAACACGCAATTCATTGACCTTGTTGAAATCCCATTAAGTTCATTGTACGTTCAGATGCTAGATAGATTTGTTCACAAACTGACATGCATTAATTAGTGTGATGTAAATTAAATAAGCAATAAGCAGCTGACGCTTACGGTACTTGGGTTTTGGAACGTACTTAAGTGATTGTTCATTTCCACACTTCACAACTTTCCCTAGAGTCCGACCTAGGTTCTGGGTTCCAGAAACATGCATGGAACGCCTTGTTGAGGTAGGATGGAAAATTTCCCAGTTGAGGTAGAATGGAATTTCCCACTAGCTGTTCACATGGCTAGTGGTTGCCTTTATCAGTATAAATCAGAATTACTGTTTAACAGCATTAAGTCACACGCTTCACAAGTCATGCTTGCGAATGACATTTGTTGCTGATATTTGGGATAAATGCGCAAAACATTACCACATTAAACTACCGTACTTGTGTGTGTACTGTGTATGAATGGTAACCACACACCAAGGAAACTTGCAGATCATAAACAGCATTGCACCAGCATATCTATCACCTTTGTCGACAAAAATAAAGTTACGTTTATTCCATTTTTAACATTTTGTACCTACAGTTTCATTTGTCCTATTTCAACCTTCTACATCTCCCACAGGCCGAACGTCGTGCGCGTCGGCGACCACAACATCGAGCTGGACTTCAACTCGGGCGACAACTCGGAACAGCACGAGATAGCCAAGATCACGCTGCACCCCAAGTACCGTCCGCCCAGGTCGTACCATGACCTGGCGATCATCACCCTGCGGAGGGCGCTGCTCTTCTCTCGGTTCGTCCGCCCCATCTGCCTGCCGCCGTCCGACCTCCAGCTCCGGCGCGGAATGACGGCCAAAATCACCGGCCACGGATACCAGGAGTTCAGTGAGTACCACTGCAGACTAGAGCAAGAAGGTCCCCGATACCAGGAGTTCAGTGAGTACCACTGCAGGCTAGAGAGTGAAGGTCCCGGATACCAGGAGTTCAGTGAGTACTCACTGCAGGCATAGAGAGTTAGCAGTCCCCGATACCCAGAAGAGTTCAGTGAGTACCATGCAGGCTGAAAGGGGAAGTCCCGTGATACCAGGAGTCTCTCCGTGAGTAGTACCATGCAGGACTAGAGAATGAGAGCCCGGTAATACCAGGATTCAGTGCCGTACCACCGCAGACTCAGAGAGTGTAAGGTCCCCCATACTGGAGTTCAGTGAGTTTACCACTGCAGGCTAGAAGTGAATAAGGTCCCCGTACCAGGAGTTCAGTGAGTACCACTGCAGGCTAGAGAGTGAAGGTCCCCGATACCAGGAGTTCAGTCAGTACCACTGCAGGCTAGAGAAAGAAGGTCCCGATACCAGGAGTTCAGTGAGTACCACTGCAGGCTAGAGAGTGAAGGTCCCGGATACCAGGAGTTCAGTCAGTTATACCGCTGAGCTGGAGAGGGTGGGCTGGGCGGGTGGGGATGTCTGTGTTGATGTGATATCGCTGAGCTGCATGGGAAGGTTAAAATTGGATTAGTGAGTAAATATTAGTGTAAAATTGGATGACATGCGGTGGCGAAGTGCCAAATAGCTGGTCTTTGGCAGTTGTTTTTATCAATACGTTGAGTGATGCTTCGAGGAAATTCTCGCCTGGTTGGAGTCGTTTGTTCAGTCTCGTCTCCTGGGGTAGGGTTAGCCTCGGGACTCGTTCACTGACTCAGGGAATCGTTCTGAGAAGGTAGCGACCTCCCCAGACATGAGTCATGGTACCATCAAACCTGTGTGCGGTTATTTGCTGGGCAGAGATGTGTGGCATCCGCTGTGCAAATTCGTGACGGATCGGATTGGAGCCATTTTTCTCACGTCATCCGGACTGTGACTCATGCCATTAAAATGTGCGAGTTTGTGACGCGATATTTACGTTTAGAGACATATTTACCGTAAATACCGGATGATGGGGAGTCTCTTTGAATCAGCCAATTTAACGGTCAACAGCAAGATATCAAGCGATATTTAGTAGCCCCCACTCATACTCTTTGACACAATTAGCAAAAAATGTGATGTGGAACAGATGCATGTCAATGTGTATTATTGCTGGAGGAAAACAAGACCGATATTCATCAGCCTGGGTAACCGGTCTAAATACTACACTATTGCATGACCTATAATGTGATCTAACTACCGTCGACAATACTGGTGTTGTTCCGTGCCAAAGTTACATATTCTGGTGAAACAAATGGCTTATGTCTTTGTTTCTGTTAACGTCTTCGTTTGCAAGTAAATTGGTCATGATATCTGATGTATCGCAAGTCATGGTCAACCGACTTACGAAACATCCGCCGCTCATGGCAAACAGCGACGCGAGCGAGGTAGCTTATTCAATGATTCGCTGCCTTAGCACTCCGCTATCGCTTCCTGCCATTACATAGGAAAATATCAACCTTTTGACATTTTTTTTTCCTCTTATGCAACACTTTTGGTGTTAGATTGATCGAATCTCAATTCAAAAGTGAAATCACAACTTTTTTGTTTGGAAAAGTAGTTTTTTGGAAATAAAAAACAAGTAAATACTTAATACATATGTTTCTTTCGAAGCCCATGCTTGGTATAATCCCTTTACTATTGAGAGCGCGACATGTCTTCTATTTCAATCTGTCCAATGTTGGAAACCTCTCGTTGAATTACCTCTCAACAAATAATGTGCACTAGATAAGTCGTCGTAAGGGGCCAAGTTAATCCGCCGAATGCGTCACGGTTTTCTTAAATGCTTATTGATTGGTTATGAAAAAACGGTTCAGATAAATGCTTTAGTGTGCATTGTAATGCATTGAATACCTGTATGTTGAAAATCTATGGGGAAACACTTCCATTTTGTATCGAGTTGAGAACACTAAATAGGGCGCCGTCCAGGGTCTAACTAAATTGCCGATTTCAATGCACTTTTTCATCATATCAGTTTCGTATACATATTCTCAAAGATAGAGTCCAGAAAGCATATTACATACCGCGTAATGATAAATAACAATAACAATGCGTAGGGAGGCTACTTTTACCTCGGACAGTAATTTCGTTACCGAGTACTTGCCGAGTACTGACCGTTATAAGCGTTGAACGCTTGTCAACTTTAACTTGACATCGGATTTATTTATACGTTGAGTGCTTCTTCCCATTTGAAGTGCTAACTCCACTTCTGTGGAAAAGGTATTTATTTCCCTTTAATACGTCACTATTGTTTTCCAACTTTCATCACCAACGCGCTGCGTTCGCCGGCACACAGACCACGGTGCACTGACACATCGCCGCGCCATTACCGTCTCATTATCTCACTAACGCGCCACTCTCGCCGCCCCGCAGACGGTGGTATGCTGACGGCTCGGCTGCAGGAGGCGCAGATTCGGGTGGTACGCAGGAAGTTCTGTAACGCCTCGTACTCACGGCTCGGCCGGGCTTTCTTCGATAAATACCCGGGCGGCGTGCTGAGTCACATGATCTGCGCTGGAGATAAGAAGGGCGGCGTCGACGCTTGTCAGGTGAGATTGGTGAACGGGAAATGCGACGGGGGTTATACGTGGCACGTATAACTCCCGTATTACGCGCATTACCCCCGTAGTATGCACGTATTACGTGCAAAAGCGGGATATTAGTATCACGTGCGGCGTGATAGGCATCTGGGCCCGGTGGCCAACATAACCCTACATCAAAAGAGATATTAATAGTTTGTGTTAACCCTCATAATCCCATTATCACACCATGTATACTTGTTACTTACGTGATGGTTGACATTTAATGCGGAATCGCATCTCTAAATAGAAACTGTCTTCATTGTAATAACCCTCAAATGTGCTTACCAAATGATGGTTACAATATTTCGCACCAGCAGCGCTGAGACAAGGCTCAGTGACATCTATACGATATCCGCAATCAACTGCGGTACTCATGCACCGTACACGCGACCTTGACCCGACCCTGCATGACTCGGCAGGGCGACTCTGGCGGTCCCCTGATGCAGCACGATGACGTCAGCGGCGCGTACCACCAAATCGGCGTCATTGCCAGCGGGTTCGGCTGCGGCAACCCCGAGTACCCCGGCCTTTACGTCAGCGTGAGGCACCACCTCAACTTCATCAGGGCAGTGGCGAGCAGCCACTGGACCCGAGCCTCCGTCGACCCCACCGAGCCGATCCGGCCGCGCTCGGCGACGACAGTGGCGCCACCTGTCGCCGAGCGGCAAACATGACGCGCCCGGGGAGCTGACGATAGGTGTCGCCTCCGATCTCGCCAGTGAGGGTGTGTGAGGAGCAGACTACTGTTCTGATCTCGAGTTTGATGGAGTGTGTGGATGCTGATGTGAGGGGATGGTGTGACTTGTGAGAGAGGTGTGAGAAACAGACATGTGCTCGGATCCTGAAAATGGATGTAGGGATCTGATCTCTGTGATCTGGATCCCGGATCAGCTGGGATCATAGATCCACCTTTACCTACAATTTGTTGATGGATTCACTGGGATCATAAATCCGTCTTCAACATTGGTCGATGGATCAACCGGGATCCAGGATCGCAGGTATCATTTTGCATCGGGTTCCACTGGGATC
>VOPJ01002665.1:849374-985682 GCA_014673585.1 Semibalanus balanoides | reverse complement strand
CCACCGCCGGCCTCAGTCACGGTGAGACAGAGCCACCGCCGGCCTCAGTCACGGTGAGACAGCAGCTGTCGCCATGGACTGCGATAGCTGCTGCTGAGATAAACCCTGCCATCCCGCCTGTGTTGATGTCTGTCTCTCTCTCTCCAGTGTCTGCACGTCGACATCTGCTGCTGTCTGGGTCCGAGACTTTGTGGCTTTCTGCCGGTCGTAATGACCAAGCTGCTCTCCTGACCTCCCGGCCTATAAGTTTCCGCGACCGTGTGTCTCATCACACGTCAGTTTCAGTTCAGTGACTGCCTCCTCCCCTCCCGTCAGTTTCAGTTCAGCGACTGCCTACTCCCGCCGTCAGTTTCAGTTCAGGCGACTGCCTCCTCCCTCACGTCAGTTTCAGTTCAGTGACTGGGCCTCTTGCCCCTCCTCAGTTTCACGTTACCATCGACTGCCACTCCCCTCCGTCAGTTTCAGTTCTAGCGCTGCCTCGCGTCCCTCCCCGTCAGTTTCAGTGACTGTCACCTCCCCTCCGTCAGTATCTAGTTAGTGAACTGCCTTCCCTGGCCGTCAGTTTCAGTTCAGTGACTGTCCCTCCTCCCTCCCGTCGTTTCAGTTCGCGACTGCCTCCTCCCCTCCCGTCAGTTTCAGTTCAGTGACTGTCTCCTCCCCTCCCGTCAGTTTCAGTTCAGTGACTGTCTCCTCCCCTCCCGTCAGTATTGGTGATCTGGCCGTCTCTCGCCCTGTCGTTCTCGCTGATAAGTGGGAGATTAAGCCGCTGGAGAGGATGCTGAACGCTGCTCTCAGTCTTAGTCTAGTCTCCGCGTGTCTCACCGCTCCTGTCAGTCTGGTACTGACCGTGTACCTCTCTGTTCCCCTGTCCGCAGATAAATGGGAGATTGAGCCGCGGGAGCTGACGCTGGACGTGGAGTTGGGCTCCGGCACGTTCGGCGTGGTCCGCCGAGGAAAGTGGCGGGGATCCATCGACGTCGCCGTCAAGATGATGAAGGAGGGCACCATGTCCGAGGACGACTTCATCGAAGAGGCCAAGGTCATGACGTAAGTTTTGGGAATTTCAATCAGACGGTCTTCTTAGGTCTGGTGATGTGATATATTTCTGTCGTCCAGCGACACGGCTAATGAGTTTCTGGTCCACGATGTCGATGAGGTCACTGACCTTTTCTTCAGGAGATGCCGCTATTGTTTTTGTCGTATGATGACGTCACTCCCGCATTTCTGTGTTTCTGAGGACCTTAGGACATGTTTTGATGACGTCGTTAGGTGGGTTTCTCTGTCGTCTCGTTAGTCTCACAGGTGGGTCCTCTGCTCTGGTGACGTCAGCCGGTACTGACGTCAGTGGTTGGTGGCCGCGGTGGCTGTATGGCTGCTGGTGGGGCCGTTTGTGACGGGAGGGGGCCGGCTCGGTGGCGCTACTCCTGTCCTCAGACACTCAGACACGGCTCCAGTGCGGTACCAGACACTCAGACCCGGCTCCAGTGCGGTATCAGACCCTCAGACCCGACTCCAGCGCGGTATCAGGCCCTCAGACCCGACTCCAGCGCGGTATCAGACCCTCAGACCCGACTCCAGCGCGGTATCAGGCCCTCAGACCCGACTCCAGTGTGGTATCAGACCCTCAGACCCGTCTCCAGCGCGGTACCAGACCCTCAGACCCGACTCCAGCGCGGTATCAGGCCCTCAGACCCGACTCCAAAAAAGCGCGGTTCAGGCCCTCAGAACCCAGACTCCGCGCGGTAATAGACCTCAGACCGACTCCGCGCGTATCAGGTCCCACCGACTCCAGTGCGGTATCAGATCCCGCCTCCACGCGGTCTCATACCCTCAGACCCGACTCCAACGTCGTATAACCCGGCTCCAGTGCGGTATAGACCCGGCTCCAGTGCGGTATCAGACCCTCAGACCGGCTCAGCGCCGGTAATCAGAACCCTCAGACCCGTACTCCGCGCGGTATCAGACCTCAGACCCGATCCAGTGCGGTAGCCAAGACACTGCAGACCGACTTCCAGCGCGGTATCAGCCCTCAGACCCGGACCCAGCGCGGTATCAGAACCCTCGAGACCTCGACTCCAGCGCCTGGTATTCACAGACCCTCAGACCGGCTCCAGCGCGGTATCCAGATACCGACTCCAGCGCGGTATCAGACCCTCAGGACCCGACTCAGCCGCGGTATCACACCCTCAGACCGACCCAACACTTATCAAACCCTCGCCCGACTCCAGCACTGTTAATCAAAACCCTCAGACCGGCTCCAAGCGGTACTCAGGCCCTCATGATCCGGCTCACAGCACTTTCAATCAAATCTCAACCCGACCTCCTGATGATCGATTGGGGGTTTTAGGGCCGCCGACAACTAGAGGTCATATGCCGCCCATCAGACCGACTCCAATGCGTATGAGACTCTAGATCCGACTTCCAATGCGGTATCAGACCATCAGACCCGACCCAGCGCGGTATCAGGGCCTCAGACCCGGCTCCAGCCGGTAGTCATGGCCCTCAGTGATCCGGCTCCAGCGCGCATCAGGCCCTCAGACCCGGCTTCAGCGCGTTATCAGACCCTCAGACCCGGCTCCAGTGCGGTATCAGACCGTCAGACCCGACTCCAGTGCGGTATCAGGCCCTCATATCCGGCTCAGCGCGGTTCAGTACCTCAGACCCGACTCCAGCGCGGTATCAGACCCTCAGACCCGACTCCAGTGCTGTATCAGGCCCTCAGAACTCCCGACTCCAGTCGGTAATCAGACCCCTCGAGACCCGACTCCAGCGCGGTATCAGGACCCTCAGCTCCGGCTCCATGCGGCGGTATTCAACCGCTCAGACTCCGTCTCCAGTGCGGTTCCAGCCTCAGATCCGACTGCCAGTGCGGTATCAGGCCTCAGACCCGACTCCAGCGCGGTAATCCGACCCTCAGACCCGACTCCAGCGCGGTATCTAGACCTCCGACCCGACTCCTAGCGCGGTATCAGGACCCTCAGACCGACTCCAGCGCGGTTATCAGACCCGGCTCCAGCGCGGTATCAACCCCCAGACCCGTCTCCAGCGCGTACCAGACCCTCAGACCCGACTCCAGCGCGGTATCAGGCCCTCAGACCCGACTCCAGTGTGGTATCAGGCCCTCATATCCGGCTCCAGCGCGGTATCAGACCCTCAGAACGACTCAGTGCGGTACAGACCCGGCTTTCCAGTGCGGTACGACCCCAGACCCGACTCCAGGCGGTATGCAGCCCTCCAAGACCCGACCCAGTGTGGTATTCAGGCCCTCAGTAATCCGGCTCCAGCGCGGGTATCAGACCCTCAGACCCGCTCTCCAGTGCGGTATCAGACCCGGCTCCAGTGCGGTATCAGACCCGGCTCCAGCGCGGTATCAGACCCTCAGACCCGACTCCAGCACAGTCATTGTAATGGACGCCGACGTCGCTCCGTTGACCGGACGTAAACTGTAGCCGAGGCGACTATTTCGGGCCGTACATCTTGGCCGGGATCGTGAAAAGGCTCCGAATGGCCGGCTGTCCCATGAAATCGGCTCGTGGTATTCTTGAACAAGACTGATGTATGAAATGCTCCTCTGATTTTCCTATTCTGTCAAGACTTGCTCCGAATTCTAGCGATGTTGTCAGCAGCTGTAGACGTCTGGTATATGCAGCTGACTGGATCCAACTTTCGTTGGTCATATGTCGTCACTGTCTTTTCGCCTGCCGGTCTGCCTGGTATCATTTATTTATCTGGCTCTCTCGTCCTTCTCTCTCTCTCTCTCTCTCTTTCTTTCTCCGTGCGTCATCCGGTCCCCTTCTTATGTGGCGGCGAGGCCGGCTTGCTGGCGCCGGAGTGGCGTTTTTGCCTCCCGCCAGGCCTCATTAGTGATCTCTCTGACCCGGCGTCGTCGCCGCCACTGCCGCCGGGTCGATGGTGGGCCTTATTCTGTCGCCTGGCGGCGCTGCTGGGCTGCTGCCGCCGCCGGCCGCCGCTCCGTGGTACCCCTGGGAGAGATAACGGCCAGAGGAACCTGCCCGAGGGTCCTCAGCGGTCCCGGCTCTGACCTCTGCTCAGGACAGATCGGGACACTCCGACCGACAGACACACTCAGACGGACACTCAGACGGACACTCAGACGGACACTCAGACGGACACTCAGACGGACATTCAGCGGTTGAAACTCAGACGGACACTCCAGACGGACATCAGGACGGACAGACAACTCTAGACGGTCAATCACACTCAAGACTGACAGACAACACTCAGACGGACACTCAGACGGACACTCGAACGGACACTCAGACATGGACATCAGGTGGACACTCAGAGTGGACACTCGACTCGGACACTCAGATGGAAATCAGATGGACACTCAGATGGTTACACTCAGACGGAACTCAGACGGATACTCAGACGGACACTCAGACGGACCTCAGATGGACACTCAGACGGACATCAGATGGGACACTCAGACGGACACTCAGACGGACAACTCAGATGGACAACTCAGGTGGACAACTAGGTGGACACTCAGATGGACACTCAGATGGACACTCAGATGGACACTCAGACGGACACTCAGACGGACACTCAGACGGACACTCAGACTCAGATGAACGAACGGAAAGACAGACTGGTGTATGGACCTTGTATGCACGCTGTACGAATAGGTGATGCGTGCGTGCACTGTCCTGCCACCCTGATGTGCTCCGTTTCAGGGTTGGCTCCGTTTCAGGGTTGACTCCGTTTCACGTCTCGCCCTGTCCTCCGTGATTAGATAATGTGCAGCAATGTGCAGTGTCCCAAGATTCCATTCTAGCTTGGGTGTCAGAGTGGAAATTTTGAGCCCACAAAGACCATGAGAGTGGACAAATATGTAGAAAATGATAGGATATTGATTACTGTTTTGAATATGAAAAGCAGTAGTATAATTGCAATCATGTTTTTTAGCCAATATTTATTGATGCCAGAATCAATATCACAATTAATAATTTGGGAATGGAAAATTCTCATCTTAAAATGGAGGATGAGAGTGAGAAATGATTCACAGTTGGGTGTCATCTCCACCCAATCGACACATTTTTGGGACACCTGTCATGTATTACTGTTTTCCGCTGTCAACTCCGCGCTGAATTTTCTCCTTTGATGACGTCCAGATCGCTTGACTGTTTTGGGCCTGTCATCAATTTGGTCTCCGATGGTGTCCTCGCCACTCCACTGACTACGCTCGGGCCTGTCATGTGTCCCGTCTGTTGGTCCTGTCCGCTGACTCAGCGGCCGTCTGCGTCTCCTCCCGTGCCGTCATCTGCTCCTGCCACGCGGTCCCGTCTCACCGTCCGTCGTCTGTCCACCGCTCATCAGTTGACGGATCGTCTGTCCGCCGCTCGTCAGTTGACGGATCGTCTGCCCGCCGCTCGTCAGTTGACGGATCGTCTTTCCGCCGCTCGTCAGTTGACGGATCGTCTGTCCGCCGCCCGTCAGTTGACGGATCGTCTATCAGCCGCCCGTCAGTTGACGGATCGTCTGTGCGCCGCTCGTCAGTTGACGGATCGTCTGTCCGCCGCCCGTCAGTTGACGGATCGTCTGTCCGCCGCCCGTCAGTTGACGGATCGTATGTGCGCCGCTCGTAGGTTGACGGGTCGTTTGACCGCCGCTCGTCAGTTGACGGATCGTCTGGTGTCGCGGCGTGATTCGCCCGTCGCAGCGACCAGCGGCGCCAGGCGCCTGCAGTGCATAGGTGTTGCGCAGCGGCAGTGCATAGGTGTCGCACTGCTGCGTGCTGCGGTGGCCGTAGTGTGTACACTGTACAGTGACTGTACACTGTACCTACTCGTATGAAGCAGTTATCACGGCACGAAAACAATCATCAAAACATGAAAAACGAAATCTGGGTAACTGTAAAAACAGCAATGCTTTTATGTCAAGTATGTGAAGCTTTGTTTGCACTTGGAATGAAAAAGGCGCATATTAGTGATGTCCCACCCACCCTTTCCTTATTTTATAAGCCATCGGTTATGAGACATAATAATTATTTGCGTTATTTTCGTTCCATAAATCCCGATGGGCTCCGTATGACAGCCTCTGTCCGTCTGTCTGTGTGTAGTGTGTACCGGCAGTAAGCTTCAGCACCAGATCCTGGTGCAGCTGTACGGTGTCCTGGCTCTGTGTTCTGACTCTGACCCTCTCTGTCTGTGTGTATCGGGCAGTAAGCTTTCAGCACCAGAACCGTGGTCGCAAGGCTGTACCGGTGTCCTGGCTCTGTTCTGACTCCGACCCTCTCTGTCTGTGTGTATCGGCAGTAAGCTTCAGCACCAGAACCTGGTACAGCTGTACGGTGTCCTGGCTCTGTTCTGACTCCGACCCTCTCTGTCTGTGTGTATCGGCAGTAAGCTTCAGCACCAGAACCTGGTGGCAGCTGTACGGTGTCTGGGCTCTGTCTGACTCTGACGCCTCTCTGTCTGGTGTGTAATCCCGGCAGTAAGCTTCAGCCAACCAGAACCTGGTGAGCTGTATGGGTTGCAGTAACGGCGGCCACTTCCTCGTCAACCGAGTACATGAGTTCGGGTGCTACACACTACCTCCGCAAGAACGAGGCCACGCTGATGGCCAACATCGAGGTGCTACTCCACATGTGTATCCAGGTCAGTATCGTTCCCTGGCTAACTCCTGTCTATATCCGTATCCCTGTCCCTGCCCTGACCTCGACCCAGCATCGAGGTGCTGCTCCACATGTGTCCAGGAATGTATGGCCCCGGCTCCTGGTCCCATGTCCCGACCCCCAGTCCCCTGGCCTGCCCTGCCCTGCCCGAACCCCCAGCTCACTGTCTGCTCACTCAGGAGTTCGTGTATTCACGTTAAACCGCTTTCGCGGCTTTTCATTAACGTTACGTCTATTGTTCGCTATATTCGCCAGCAACTTGTGCTTGCATGTTCCTGAAGTCACTGTATTATATGTTGTACAATTTGCCGATGATACGCAGCTCCTAGTATCCGGCAAAAAGGCGAACCTGTGTAGTTTAGTCTCGACGATGGAACATGCACTATTAAAACTGTACGCATGGTTCTGTTCTGCGCCAACAACATGCCATCACTGCTGCGGTCCAGACTTCAGGCCAGACTAGTTCAGAATCAGAATCAGATGTATTCTCAACATATCCAGAAAACTGGCTATTCTATGTTAAGTTAACAATGACAATACATGAATAAACATACGTAACAGTAATATACGTGTACACTTAAATCATTCAAACCACTACTTGTCAGACTTTGTGGTAGGGTGGGGAGTACTGAGTTCGTTCCAGTTATTGGCGCCCCCTATAACAAAAGACGGGCGCTGCAGTTCGGTTCTCTTATCAGCGTAAGCTGTAAGAGCCGGTGCCGCTTGCTGATCGTGTTGCGCAGTCAGTCAGCCTGACTCGGTAGGTGAAAGTAGGTTAACAGGGTGGGCGGTGTAAATACTCGCTGGTCATATGTCTGTTCAGCGAGCGCGACATGCAAGTGCTCGGATCATATTTTTAACAGAAGGCAAGCCAGATCAGTCAACGCTGGCGGTGACGTGTCGTACTTTTTCAGGTCCGTAACAATCGCACCGCGAAATGTACGACCTTTTGAAGCCGATCTCGCTGTTTGGCACACGCACCTTTTAGTTATTATATAGTTATTGATTACTCTTCTTTTAATGATTCAATCACTGTTTGATTCATTGATTTTTTTTAACGTTTCTTTCTGATTCAAGGAGTAAGTATCTATTTTTATTCATTCAAGTTTGATTCAACATTGAAACAACATTGACTCATCTTTCGATTCAATCAGTCTTGTTTATATGCTGGTTTTGATTCAGTCACGATTCATGAACCAAAAGATCCGATTGTGAATCAATTATTTTTTAATTAAGTGATTTTAATTGAACGATTCCAATCGATTCAATCAGAGTCGATTCAATAACCAGTATGCTTCAGGCTGGCCTGGGCTTGGAACTGGTGCCAGCTAGTGACTTTGGATGACTGCATGAAGTAGTGATGATGCCCATCAGACCAGGTGGAGCCAGGGCTCGGGTACAGAAAGTTGCTGACCCAGCGGAGCCGTTCCGGGGGAGTTGGGTCGTTCTCCAGCCGGACCTAACTCGTCTGCAGGGAGCGGGCTGTGTCAACTCACCGTGGGATGGCCGGCGGCCGGCGGCTGGACCTTTGTTTGGTGAAGTAACAGTTCAGACACTGTGGACGACACTGTTAATTCATTTGGAGGCAGCATCGTTCAATTCATTAGAAAGCTGTATCGCTCAGAGCTGGGAGGCTGGTCATAAACTGCGGTAGACTTAAGCCATTGACTCGCCAAACAGGAACACTTACCCTTCTGATACTTTTCTGGCTGAATAAATCACTCTTTAATTTGATGTGGGATGTGTGCTTGGCAACTGAGCAACATCAATATCTCTCGTGAATGGCTCGCATTCGCTATAGGGGTTCTTAGTCTGAGGCTGGCAGTTTCAGTTTGGGTGCGGTTCTTTTCGCCAATCAACTTTTTCGTCAATATTGAAACTTGAAAGGAAATCAGTCAAGCGCTTGCTATAATGACTTATCGAAGGCCTGCTATTACGCAATTGCGTTGCGTTTATAAACGATAGATAGCATACATATATAGCGTTAAGTTATGCCCGTTGCAAACCAAATCTCGTCTTATTTTACCCTATACTTACTTCGACTTAAAATTATCAGAAATTACTCGCAAGGGGGACTCTATCCCTGTTAGTTTTGCTGGCAGACAAAATATAGCTTTTTGACAATGTACTGATGTTTCGCGATATTTTCTGATGTCATTTCTTCTTGTCTTGCCAGCATGAGCATACATTGTATTTGTAACTGACATGTTTTGGGTTTTAACTTCAAAACGATTGAATGTCTTCTCACCCCGCTGCATGCATCAGCTTAGTCTCAAGAGCGTTATAGTCGCTCACAACTTCTTGTTAACTTGTACTTAATCTCATAAAATCTCATCTCAGACTGGCCCAAAGTTGTGCTAAACTGCGGCCAACTTTAGCTGCAGCCCGGCTCTCTCCCGGTGGACTACAGTTGTTAGTTGCTGGGGTTAGTAGTTAGTTAGTTGCTGGGGTTAGTAGTTAGTTAGTTACCGGGTCAGAGTGAGTTGCCGGGGTCAGAGGGTCAGTTGCCGGGTCGGAGGGTCAGTTGCCGGGGTCGGAGGGTCAGTTGCCGGGGTCGGAGGGTCAGTTGCCGGGGTCGGAGGGTCAGTTGCCGAGTCGGAGGGTCAGTTGCCGGGTCGGAGGGTCAGTTGCCGGGGTCGGAGGGTTAAAGTTGCCGGGGTCGGATAGGGTCAGTTGCCGGGGTCGAGGGTCAGTTGCCGGGTCAAGGAAGGGTCAGTTGCGGGTCGGAGGGTCAGTCTGCCGGGGTCGGAGGGTCAGTTTGACCGGGCGTCAGGAGGAGTCATTGCCGGGTCAGAGGGTCAGTTTGTCGGGGTCGGAGGGTCAGTTGCCGGGTCGGAGGGTCAAAGTTGCCGGGTCGGAGGGTCAGATTTTTGGCCGGGGTCAGGGGGGTCAGTTGCCGCCGAGGTCAGGAGGGTCAGTTGCCGGGGTCGGAGGGTCAGCTTGCCGGGGTTGGGGATCATTGCCGGGGGGGGGGGGGGTTCAGCTTGCCCACCGGGGTCGGACGAGTCTAGTTGCCATTGCCGGGGTCGGAGGGGTTCAAGTGCCCGTGGTCGGAGAGGGTCAGTTTGCCGGGGTCGGAGGGTCAGTTGCCGGGTCAGAGGGTCAGTTGGCCGGGGTCGAGAAGGTGTCAGTTGCCAGGGGTCAGGGAGGGATCCAGTTGTGCCCGGGGTCGGAGGGTCAGTTGCCGGGGTCGGAAGGTCAGTTGCCGGGGTCAGAAGGTCAGTTGCCGGGGTCGGAGGGTCAGTTACCGGGGTCAGAGGTCAGTTTGCTCCGGGTTAGCAGTTTAGTTGCCAGGGGTCAGAGAGTCAGGTGCCGCGGGTCGGGGGGTCAGTGCCGGGGTCGGAGGTCAGTTGCCGGGGTCGGAGGGTCAGTTTACACGGGTCAGAGTGGTCAGTTGCTGGGGGTTTAGCATGTTAAGTTGCCGGGGTCCAGAAGAGGTCAGTTGCCTTGGGTCTGGGGGGGTCAGTTTGCGAGGGGTCCCCCGGGTCGTTGCACCGTTGTCCGCCGGTCGTGCATTTTCAGCGTCGGCTCCCGGATGACTCGGTGGTGCGCTAGTGCAGTATATTTCTCTGAACACTGCCGTGTGGCTGCCGCCCCGGGTGGCGGTCTGTAGACGTGGTGTGGAGACAGCCGAATCGGAAGGACCCCGCTGCTTCCGCAGTCATTTTCCACTCCGAGGTACACCATTTCCGACTGCCAACTCTCCACCGGGTCGTCATATCGAATCACACGCGTCGCTGCATCTGACTGGACACGGGTATTGTTATTCCAGTGGGCGTCTTATTCCGGTGGAGTTTCTCCCTCGCTCTATCCCTGCCTGGCCTGTCGCCCTGGTGAAGTGTGGTCGATTGGCCAGCCCCGGCGCTGGCCTGTCCCCATCCCCGAACTCCGGCGAACCGGCCTGTGATGGGCCTGTGGTGGGCCCGTCACCGTGACACTGCTATGTCCTGACAGGCACCGACAGTTTGTGAGTAAGATGTGTTAACGAGGCGTTGATTTGGGATGTGTATTGTGTACACTGTACGTATGTGTAAAAGTGACAGTCATGGTGCTCTGTCTGTGCGATACACGTGTGTAAAGGTGACTGACGTTGGTGATGTGTCCGTGTTGTGCAGGTGTGTAAAGGCATGGCCTACTTGGAGCGGCATAACTACATTCATCGAGATCTGGCGGCGCGCAACTGTCTGGTCGGATCAGAGATGAACGTCAAGGTGGCCGACTTCGGGCTGGCCAGGTATGTCTGCTCTTCGGCTTCTACCCCCGTCGGTACTACTAGCTCACTGGCCGGGCAGCCGGCCGTCTCCCGTCCCCATCTGCCTCAGTACACCAATCTCAGTCCCCACTGCAGTTTGTCGTGTGTGTATGTGTGTGTTTGTTTGGTCTGTGGACACAGTTGAGTTACCGGGGCTGCCTCGCTGCGTCGCCAGGTACGTGCTGGATGACCAGTACACGAGCTCGGGCGGCGCCAAGTTCCCCATCAAGTGGGCCTCGCCGGAGGTGCTCAACTACACCCGCTTCTCCTCCAAGTCGGACGTCTGGGCGTTCGGTGAGTGTGCCGGCGCCGCTGAGACGCGATATACCGCTCGCTGAGACGCGATACACCGCTCGCTGAGACGCGATACACCGCTCGCTGAGACGCGATATACCGCTCGCTGAGACGCGATATACCGCTCGCTGAGACGCGATACACTGCTCGCTGAGACGCGATACACCGCTCGCTGAGACGCGATACACCGCTCGCTAGACGCGATACACCGCTCGCTGATAACGGTCGATTACACCGCTCGCTGAGACGCGATACAACGCCCGCTGAGCACGCGATACACCGCTCGCTGAGACGGCGATACAACCACCGCTTCGCTGAGACGCGATAACACTGCTCGCTGAGTAACCGCGATACCAAGGCTGCTCGCTGATGACCGCGATCAACCGCTCCGCCCTGAGACGGCGATACATAACCGCTCGCTGAGACGCGATACCACTGCTCGCTGAGACGGCGAATACAAAGAAACCGTCGCTGCAGACGCGATACAACTGCTCGCTGAGACCGCGATAACACCGCTCGCTGAGACTGCGATACACAACCGCTCGCTGAGACGCGAAAAATCCAAACAACTGCTCGCTGAGAAACGCGATACACCGCTCACGCTGTGAGACGTCGATACACTGCTCGCTTGAGACGTGATCCAACCGCTCGCTTGAGACGCGAAAATAACGAACCTGCTCGCTGAGTACCGATACACCTCGCCGCGGCGAGGGTGGATACAACCTGCTTTCGCTGAAGTACGCACGATAACTAGCTCGCTGAGAACGCGATAACATACTGGCCTCGACTGAAGCGCGGATACACTGCTTCGCTGAGACCGCGATAACAGACCGCTTCGGCTGAGCGCGATAACACTGCTCCACTGAGGAACGCCGCCATATCACTGCTTCGCTGAACGCGATAACCACCGCTCGCCATGAGACCGATATAACATCGCTTCGCTGAGACGCGATACACTCGCTTCGCTGAGACGCGATACCGGATCCGCTCGCTGGGAACGCGATAAACACTTGCTCTTCTTGGACGCGATAACATTACCTGAATCCAGCTGAGAACGCGAATACACTGCTTCGCTGAGAACGCATACAAACCGCTCGGCTCGAGGCGTGTAATAACACCGCTCGCTGAGACGCGATAACATCTGATCGCGCTGAGGACGCGATACACCTGACGTCGCCCTGAGACGCGAATTACAAACTGCTCACTGAGGCCGCGAAATACACTTCCGCTCGCTGAGACGCGAATATACATAATCCGCTCCCCTGTTTGAGTCGCGATAACACACCGAGCTTCGCTGAGGCGTGATACACCCTTGTCCTCGCTCGAGAGAAAGATACGCGATAGGCACCGCTCGGGCTGAGACGCGATACATCGCTCCGCGCTGAGACTGCCAGATACCACCTGCTCGCTTTGAGTCGCGATACCACACAACCGCTCGCTGAGGCGTGGAATACACTGCTCGCTGAGCACGCGATACAATCACCGCTCGCTGAGCACCGCGATAGCATACTCCGCCGCTGAGACGCGATACACTGCTCGCTGAGACGCGATAGTACACCGCTCGCTGAGACGCATACACACCACCAGACACCGCTCGCTGAGACGCGATACACCGCTCGCTGAGACGCGATACACCGCTCGCTGAGACGCAACGCTGTTCTAGTGTTTGTTGTGTCTGTTTGTGCGTTTGTTGTAATGTGCGATGTGTCTGTTTGTGCGTTGTGCTGTATGCACGTATGCCACGTTAGTGATGCCACTGCACAGCGTCCTGGCTCTGCAACGACCGATGGTCCCTGAGGCCTGGAGTTTTTGAAACCAAAAGGTACATCATAGAGGTAGCACAAACTGTGCTGCGTTCCCTGAGAGGGTTCAGTGTAGCTTGCGAATTTTGGGTTCAGTAGAATAATGCAAATTGAAATCGTGAGATTTGGGAAGTGTTTCGATAAGTGCCTTCCAGCGTTGCATTTCATGTTCCACCAGGGGGTGCGGGGAAGCGTCACGGCTGGTTTTATGCGCTGGTTTCAGTCCTGATGCCATGACCAGTACCCGTATTCACAATCACGGGTTAATGGTGGGGGTAAAAGTTGAGGGTAAGGAGTAGATTTCGTGGTTGAGCTACTCTCAACTTTTAACCATTTTCACAATGCAATTCTAACTTTGAGGTAGGATAAAAAAGTTACATCGAGCTGAGGGTAAATGACATTGTGTATATGGGTTGCCTCAGGGTGTTTACCCTTGGGTAAGAATATAATTCGATTGTGGTATAAGGGAGGCTCTTACACCGCTGTGCGTGAATACGGGCACAGCGGTGTAACAGCCTCCCTTATACCGGTCCTGGTCACAGGTGACCTGACCTGACCTTCCTGCCGTCCGGCCACTGCTCTTAATGTGCCGCCCTCTGCTCCGCACTGTCGCNATAAAGTAACACAATAACACAAGTATTAAATATGATCCAGAATGGGCCTAATAATTGAAAAGTCTAATTATTGGGAATAAAACGAGCAACAGATTTAATGCCACCTGATAAAACCTGAAAAATGTATGGGAAATGCAGCATATTTTAATTTGCCGATCGACCGAAACATAAGCAATTAATTGATGTTTATGCAACTCAACAATTGAATCCACATGTTGTTTGTTCCCCGGTCTCGCACGGAGATGGGACGGCGGCGTTTTGCAGCTGCCGGGGACCAGCGCTGTATAACGCCCTGCCACGCGACCTTGTGGGACTGCCGTCTGCCAGTGCCACTGTTTTGTCGCAAGGTGCGGCGACATCTCAGTGCCGCCCCGCGGGCACCGGACTGACCGACGAGGCGCTTTTAACCGTCATGCCGGCGGTTTTTATTTTGACTGATTGTATGGGTGTGTGCATGTGCTTGTGCGTGTCAGTGTTTTATTTTTATTTATGTTTTTACTTGTGTGATTTCATTGTATGCTTGTTCTGACCATGTCTCCTGTGTTTTTAACTCATGACAAGAGGTCCTAATAGCCACAGGCACAGTGGATGACCTTAATAAAAGTATGTTTATGTCTCTGTCTATGTCTATGTTTTTGAGCCTTCATGAATTTATATTTTAAGCCTCACCCACAGCAAAGTAAACATCCAATGACCCGAGAGGATCATCTACTTTGAGGTCATTGAACAGCACACGATCACATCCAAGAGACCAAACTATATTTGATCATAGGCAGTTACAGATTAACACATGTAGCTATTTAACGTGGTCTTTCAGTTGGATGATAATTGGTTGACATTTCCAGAACATGTTAACAAACAGTTTAAAGACGCGAAACCAGCAGTGTTTACTTTAGTCAGAGTCTAACATAGACATAGAAAGCCTGGCGTTAACATGGGGACATATATACCAACACATTCGTAGCAACAACACAATCTAGTTACTAGTAATGCATTTATATCACCTCAATTTGTATTGTACCTATTTATTTCCAAAGAAGACAACACCGAAACTGTAAGAGCAGTTACATAAAGTTTCCACTTGATTAATTTGTCAGCGCCATCGAGCAAATCATACACTGGACTGCTCATTCATGACGGTATGTAATAAATCACGGAGCCGTCACGAGCTATTTGCACAGCAATTTGCCGCAAACATAAATTAAGCCGACACAATGAAATGAGCCTGGCCGCACTGCCAGAGCATTAGGACCCACCCACCAATACCCTTCCGAGGAGGCAGGACCACCAATACCCAGCTGAGGATGAGGGCCACTAAAACCCAGCTGAGGATGAGGACTCTCCAATACCCGGCTGAGGACACTGGCGGATCCAGCCTCCCAATATGGGGGGGGGGGCTAATTTCGCTTTGGGCCTCCGGGTCCTTGATCTAGGGGGAGGGTAGGGTCGAGTCGTGAACAAATCTCATTTCATCTAGTGTAAATTTATAAATGTACAGCTTACCTATACCTACCCAGAATACGATTTCTCGCCGTGTTTAGTACACTCGAATACCTACAAGATGAACGCCGGTACGTTATCGTCACAAATGGGACTCATGGTGGCTACTTGGCGACATTTCCTCCTTATTGCTTATAATTTGTGAACTATTAAAGGAAATAGTTCACCTTGGATTGTTTTTTCAAACACGAGTTAACTATATTTTGAAATACAATTTCTTTTCATAATGTAAAAAATAGCCAAACATCGCGCCGATTCAGGACAAAAGGACGTGCATTATTAATTTTATCAAAACTATATGCGTACTCTCGCAACGTCAAAGTGGCTTAGTCAATCAGTATTCGAAAGTAGTCGCAGTAAGATTAATGGGCGCTAATAGCTTCTGCCCCATGTGGTGTGAGGCCCCACATTCTTGACATTCCTATTTATGGCCGCACATCTCTCTTCGCAAAAAGTCAAATCACTTTCGGACTGGAGGGCCCTTTCAGCCCAGAACTTGCAGTTAGAGGTTTTTTCAACACGTGGCTACAAAAGCTGCTATCTCAGTTCAAACCCCTTATTTTAAGCCTTGCACGAGTGACCCTACCATCTATCCAAACGCGACAACCGCACCTTACGTTAAACACCCACCACAAAGATATAAAAATTAAGCGACGCCACTCACTCAAGGAAGAGAAAACAAAAACAAATACTAGAGTAGTTTCCCTGAGCGTTAGGGTTTATGTTAGTCAAGCAATGTTGTGGCAAAGTATGTAATACTGATTCTGAAAGCCGTAATGGCCAAAAGGTGCCAAAAGGTGGGTGTTTTGTTATTCGCCAATGTTTCCCGGTGCCTGGGTAGTCCAACACACAGTCAGTAGATCGGTTGTCGGATGGTACAAGCCAGGCAACTCCGACACCAAAGCGTGGAGGAAGGTATTGTAAGGATTAAATTACATAAGGGCAGAGCTATACTACGTAAATTTATACATTTTTGTTTGGTTTTAAATTGAAAGTTGTTTAAGTTGTATGCTCAATTTAATCACCAATATTTTGCTTTAAATATGTTTTAATTTTGTGGTTTAGACCCTTGACACTGTTCGAAAAATTGAGGCCACATGATAATAGTTCCAGAGTTTTTGGTCCTTTTAAACGTTGTAATAAAAGGACGATATTCGGTTCGAGCATTGGCTCTTTTAGCTGCCTTTTCACTCTTCGATTTCTGATATGTCTCTTTAATTGTATAATTTGGTTCAATGATCTGGGTAGTTCATCAATCAAAAACTTTGCATAACTAGAATCATTTGAATTGTGGCAATTTCATTTATTTGCAAAATTTTAAATTCTTGGAAGATTTGCCCAGACCTGGTAGGTGGATACACCCTCATAATGAGTCGAACCGCTCTCTTCTGGAGTACTACAAGGCGATTCAAGTTGTGACTGCGTATTTATGCCCCAAGAAGACAACAATGAGTTTAAGTAAGATAGCCAAGATCCATTGGAATTGATATAGACATATATGTTTTTTTTTAACTAATTTAAATATCTAAATCGCGGCTTGTTCACCCTATATTTCGGCTGATAGTGCGAGCAACATATTTTTTGTATGTGATTTGAGAGTTTGAGGGATTTGTCTATGTAATACCTAAGTAGAGAATTTCGCTCTTTTTTCCATGAATGATGTCGCGTACATTAAATATGGACACGAATAAGGCGTTTTAGTATTATTATTATAAATAATACTTGAGAAGTATGTTTTGGACATGTTTTAATGAAAGGCAGTTGGCCGAGAGCCACGGCGCAGCGATAAGTAGTGGGAAGATTTCATCTACTACCTTTTTGTAATTCTTGGGAAGTTTTTTCTTTCAATATTATAGCAGTATCTATCTGCATACAAAAGACACTCGTCATTTTTAGAGACCTGATTTTTCGCGCAAAGCTCATATTATAATACAAAGAGAAATAATAACTGGTCCTAAGATCGATCCTCTGGGGACTCCTATCCGTAAGATGACGTTGTTGGGAGAACATATCATCAATTTGAAACACATTGTGTTCGACCATTTTACGTATGAATGGATGATGTTCAAATGATTTATTCTTTTACGATATTTGTGTAATTTTTTAAGCAATATATCAATATCTAACGTAATCGAAGGCCCTTACGTAAAATCTAAAAAGATTCCAAGGGATTGTTCAGAATTTTCAAAGGATTTGGTAATGATATCTTGAAGTAAGGACTATTTCCTACTTCCTACTATACGTTGAAGGTGAACTATTTCCTTTAACTGCGAAAACTTGCTTTATTTTAGATACAATGCAGGGGAATTCTTACTCGGTTATTTGCTTTCCGAATTATTCCGCGTTCTTACTTTTATTCTAGGAATTATTACGTTTTTTGTTTTGGCTTTGGTGGGAATAGTTTCTATTGCCGCCCCTGTCGAGCCTAGAATGGGGGGGGGGGCTTTTGCCCCTGCCGCCCCTGGATCCGGCAGTGTATCGCCACCGTGCAAAAGCTACGTTGATTGTGAATCGCTCCAGATCAAAATAACGTCAGACGTGCCACTTTCCCTACTCCCTATTGCTACCAAATTGCTACCAAATGGAGAAAACACGAACGAGCAAATAGAGGGAACACGAACTAGGCGAACAATATAATATTTTTCGTCAAAACATTATTTTTTTGCAGCCAGTACCCATTTGTCATCACCAATTTCAGCGGATATGGGGGCTAGTTTGTATTGCCGCCCCTGTCCGGCCTGGAATGGGGGTGGGGGTGGGGGGCTTTAGCCTCTGCCGCCCTCCTGGATCCGCCAGTAGCTGAGCAGGCATATCTGAGGACAAAAGCGTAGCAGGCCAGTAACTTGTAGCCAACGGAATGCAAGGCGGCATTTTCCTCGTCCTCGGATATCCGTTTTTATTTGAATTCTTTACGTGGCGTCTGCGGCTTTGATGAACTGATCGGTCAGGTTTAGTCTTACGCCACCGCAACTGTCTGTCTAGACTGGATTCCTGTCATATGTTCGGATGTGGAAGTGATGTCATTGACATCAGCCATCGGATTATAGGCTGGAACTTTGAGGACCCCCAACTACCGGGAAAGCAATTCATATTTCACCGGATAAACACTGATGTTAGATTGCAGCTGGTAAAAATCCAGATACCTTGCTTCAGCTGAGTTCAGCCATGTTTTGGCTATTCCTGGCAATGGCAGCGCCTGACAGCAGTTCAGAAATATGAGATGAATATGCAGAAAGGCATGTTTTCCCCGACGTATTTAATACAGAGGTATGTAGGCTGTAGCAGTTTTGAAGTATTATTTTTTAATAAATCTGCGTAGGTCACACATCATTCTGGCAAGGACATCGAATTGTTCTGAGGATAAAAATGTTAACAAAGCAAATGTTTGTGTCTTCTTGGCATGTGTTAACACAAGGAACTTCAGATAGCCTAATAAAAGGAAATATGTGTTAACACAAGGAACTTCAGGTAGCCTAATAAAAGAAAATATATAGGACAATAGGTAATGCATTTGGAAAACTACCATATATGCACTGCCAGTGCAATACATCAAACTCATCTCCACAGGCCATTTGTCACGCTCATTGTTCATGCTCATTGCATGACCAATGACCATGCTCATTACTCATAACTCACAAACCCATCGCATGTTGTTTCAAGCACTGCAAGTTGTTCTGCAAATAAATCAAAGTACCACAGAGTCATGAAGATCCAAACGCGCCATTAAGCCATTTACAGCCACCACCCACCAATCTCAAAGGAGTGTTGTCTGCACGTGAACCAATCACACGTGAGAGTAGCTTGCACGTGAGAGTCGGGCTGCACCTCTGAGGCCCCGGCAGACAAGGCGTCTTGTTACCTGTCTACTTCTGATGGCTTATTGGTGGTGGATTATGAAAGATGACCGGCCTCAGTCTTCAGCTCAGATATCAAATGCTTTTCTCCACAAGACCACCGCTGTATTGGCCGCTGCGTCCCCACCGTCAGCGAAGGTGTCGGTGCCCAGTTGGCAGAGACAAGTGCACTGGATCTTCCCGCTCAGGAGTTCCAAGACCAGTTGCGGATCCTTTCCAGTTCAGGATAGTGCCTTTGAGAACTTCCCCGGTCAGCTGAGGGTCCAGCGCACAGTGTCCGTTTGGACTGGACTCCGGTCAGGATTGCTGACAGTGGGCCAGTCCCGATCAGGAGTTCCAGGGGACACGTGGCCGGATCTCGGTTAAGACATGTGCGTATTCCTCCCGGTCCAGGATTAGTGTTCCGGATCCCACCGGTCCAGGATAGATTGCCGATCCCCCGGTCAGCGAAGATAGTGTGGATCCCCGGTCAGGAATAGTGCCGCGCGATCCCACGCTCAGGTATAGTGCGAGGATCTCCGGTCAGGAGTTTGTGTATTTGTGGTTTTGATCAATAACAACACAGGCAGCACAAGAGCCCAGTTACGAGCTGCAGTCACAACTAAACTTATACTATCTAAGTCGAATATTAAACTCACAAATAAACGAGTCATACTCAGCAAAGCCCGCAAATACAAAATTAGAGCGCAGCACATCGTACAGTGGTAGTAAATACTACAGTAAACAGAGCATAAAGTAGCCATTAAAAGCATGAAAGTAGCTTTTTAAAGCGCTGGTAAAAGTAAACATAAAAATAAGTGATGCCGCTGGTGCTGGTGGAGGCAAAAGACCAAAAGGTAAAAAAGATATATAAATAAAGCCATATCACAGTAAGTAGACAGACGTGGTTCGCATCAGCAGCCCCTAGCCTAAGTAAGTGCCCTGATCGTCAGCGAACTTTAAGATTTCTGAACGAAGAGAGCGCGACGGAAGAAATAAATCAGTCCGAGTCCATGATAGTGCCGGATCCCCGGTCAGGATAGTGTCGGATCCCCGGTCAGGATAGTGCCGGATCTCCGGTCAGGATTGTGCCGGATCCCCGGTCAGGTTAGTGCCGGATCCCCGGTCAGGATAGTGCCGGATCCCCGGTTAGGTTAGTGCCGGATCCTCGGTCAGGATAGTGCTGGATCCCCGGTCAGGATAGTGCCGGATCTCCGGTCAGGAGTCAAGGACAGTGCCGGATCCCCAGTCAGGATAGTGTCGGATCTCCGGTTAGGACAGAGCCGGATCCCCGGTCAGGACAGTACCGGTCCCCCGGTCAGGATGTGCAGTGCACCTCTGGCCGGTCAGTCTATTCTGGTAATCCGCTGGTAGATCGCTGGCCCATAGCCGCAAGGCGCAACAACTCTGATTTCGTCGCATGCATAAGTCAATCGCATGTGAATTGTGAGTGGATGACTCAAGTTGGATTTTGTTTCATTTCTATGGTCAATAATGACTTCAGGATTGTGGGCATCAGGCACATCTATTTACTTCATGAGTTCCCTGCAATACATTATGGAAATCAGACTGGTCAGTGGTCATTTATTTAACTTTTTTGGAACGATTCAATCACTATTTATTTTGAAGCATAAATAATTAAATCGCCGTTTGATTCATGGATAACAATTTTTAGAAATTATTCTTTCCTATTCAAGGAATCAAAGCAAATTTGGATTCATTGCCGTTTGATTCAACATTGACAAAAACATTAACAATCTTTTGATTCAATCAGTTTTGTTTTTATGCAGGTTTCGATTCAATTACGATGAATAAATCCAAAGATCCTATTGTGAGTAAATCATTTTTTTATTTAAGGGATTTGGGTTAAACGATTCCAACCGATTCAATCAGAGCCCATTCAATAACCAGTCTGATGCAAATTACGAATAATCCAAGGTCAATGCAAATCTGCATGTCCATTCACTTCATGAGGATAATTTCAAACCAGAAACATACAATTTCAACAAAACTCAAGTGCTGCAGAGTGCAGACACTGACAATGGTAAGCCAAACGCACAGACTGTGAATTAACCATAAATAGCCGCAAGTTCTGCAAAACACAATGTTTTCGGTCGTTAAAATCCAGCACCACAAACATTCGGTCTTCAGGGATGGCCATGCCTGCATGTTACCGACAATTCATGCTCGGTGACTTTCGCCACATCATGCCGAAGACGCTCCCGCCCGCACACTCACGCGCCACAACAAACAGTCTAATGATTTGCCTATACATGGTCACTGGTCGAACCTAATATGGCAGCTGCTGTGACCGATACGCGGGGTATGGGTGTCACCTACCGCCGCACCAACGGCAGGCTGACGCGTCCGCAGTCCCAGTGTGACAACAGGAAGACGGCAGTTGGAAGAGCCTTCAACTATTGACACCACTGGTTTGTATATCTGGCTGCTTCTCGTCTTCATAGTATGCTTTGCTCTTCTCTGCTGCCCGTAAAATTGCAAATAGATGTACCAGCTTTTAACCCAATTCGATTTAACTTCCATGATAACGCCCGATTACGTGATGTAGACTGCAGAACCTTGTCTCCAATCGACCTAACACATCGAACAGGTTTATTTAAAAATGTTGAAAATACGAATAGTCGGCTGAGTGCAATCCCGAACTCGTAGCTCAGCAAGTGTGGGTCACCTTGACACATGGGCCAAACATAACAGACACTGCAACACGTTAGCTTCAATGGTTTGAGGGCCTTTTTAAGATTGACTTAAGTACCTATTCAGCAACTACCTATACAATAAGGAGATGGAACACAATTCATTTTGCAGGATAACATATTCACTTTTTGTACCAGTTAAGGCAAAGATTATATATTAGGCTCATATAATTTGATCTGGAATATGCAGTTAAGCGCTGTCATGTTTGCTTATGCATCGGATTGTTTGTTTATGTTTATGTGTTTTTTAAATACAACACAAAAAATGATCTTAGAACATTGTTTGTACCATATTAATATAAGTAAAAAGCAAAAAACAAAAGAGCATTTTTGTATGCATGGCATTGGTTATGTTGTAGAGGTGGTCGAATTTTGTCTTTCAAAGGTCGTAAGTCAGTCATTTTTGACGATATCGACTTCAAAATAGGTGCAGAATATTCATTGGATTTGTCCGATCATACATATACTGGTTTTTATATAATTTTGATTTGTTTTGATTTTTTAAAATGTCTTTGGATTTCTTGAAAAAATCCGAGAAAGCAGTTTGGTATAGCCGAGTCTATAATCAGTCATCTTATGCATGTCAATTAAGTTTATCTTTAAAGGTGTACTTTTGACAGCGTTTTCCGCAAACCCTTTATTTTTTAGCATAAGCCGCAGAACACGACGTCACTCTGACGTCATTTCCGGTTGACATTTCACAGCTTTATCTTTTTCCTTCGGCCAACATGTGTACAATTGATGTGAAAGAGGTACTTAAAGTTTGATGACAATACCCTTTCAGCTTAGGAGATATTACAAAATAACGGGAGAGGGCCTATAAATAGCCCCCTCCCCTCCAGTAACTCGCGGGGCAATGCCCATACACAGCAGCAGAAAAGTTGGTGTGACATTATCAGCACATTTGTACCCGCGCACAGCGAGTTAAACCCGTTTCCAGCGGGCACCCTAATGTTTTCGCCCACCTGTTTTAACCCATGATAATCGGGTAACATTATCGGCACATAGCGAGTAGCAGAAACCCGCATAAGACGGGTAACATACTCGCACATGGGGGGTAGCCAACCCGCACACCACGAATGAACCCGTGCCATGCGGGTCTGCCACCTGCTGTGTGCGGGAATGCGACACCTTCAGTTGCGGGTAGCCCGCTGCCAGCGGGTCTACCTTGCCACAGACGTTTTCAACCCTCTGCCAGCGGGGTACTCATTACTCAAATGCCTGCACACAGGAGAGGTTTACCCCACTCGTGTGCCGGTTCGGTTACCTGCCGTGTGCGGGTTGGCTACTTGCCGTGTGCAGGATTGCGCCCTGGCGTGTGCGGGTTGGCTATCCGGCAACCCGCACACGGCGAGTGAACCCGTCATATGCGGGTCGGCTACCTGCTTTGTGCTGAGTTGCGACATTTGGACAAGAGTGTTGCCGGCTACGTGCGACATCAAATAAAAGTCAGAACATAATTCAGGCTTTATTAAAGGAAATAGTTCACCTTCAACATGGGATTTGAGCTGAGATAGCAGTTTTGTAGCCCGTGTTGAAAACCTCTAACTGCAAGTTTTCTGGGCTGAAAGGGCTCTCCAGCCGAATATAATTGACTTTTTGTCGAAGGAATGTCAAGAATGTGGGCCTCACACACCTGGGCAGAGGCTATACAGTAATCTTACGCGATTACTTTCGAATATCTGATTGGCTTAGTCACGTTTGACGTTGCGGAGAGCACGCATATAGTTTTGATAAAATTAATAATGTACGTCCTGTCCTGAATCGGCGCGATGTATGGCTATTTTTGACATAATGAAAAGAAGTTGTATTCCAAAATACAGTCAAATCGTGTTAGAAAAAAAAATCCAAGGTGAACTATTTCCTTTAAGGCTATGTGCATATTCAGAGCTGAGTTACATACAATCACTGCATAAGCCCAATAGCACAAACCGGCAAACTGCGCTTGGCATGAACGATTGCAATTCTGACAATAAGACTGGCTCTGCACACTTACCCCACAAATCTTGATAAGCTTTTATATAAAAAAAACATTCGTCAAACATTCTTCATCACAGGATTCCGCAACTTATCAATACAAATGCAGATTGTTTCCGTTTAAAATACAAATAACAGTTCCAACATCACAGATTCTTGACTTGACTGGATGACTTGCGCAACAACAGATTCTTCCGACTTGATCATCATGGCACACTGCCGCAAGGCAGATTCTTTGTTAAATTATGCATTTATAATTTATATTAAGCACCAAAGGACTCAATAAAGCTTGTCATTAAGAAATACAAAATATAATTGCGATATAGTTTCTGGATTTTTTTTTATCACAATTTGGCGCAATTCGCTCACTGCCGCTTCGAAATTGCCTCGAGATTTCGACGCCATTGCTGGCACGGAAACTTCCCGACATATTCCAAATTGGAAGCACTTAGCTGAGACGTAGGGATAATTTCGCTCAGGGGGCCCGCATATTTAAATTTTACAGTATGTTGCAACTTGCAAAACTGCGATAAATAGGTTTTTGGATTTTTGGGAGTCAAAAACTCTAAATTAAAAAAATACGAGATATCCATATTGAATATATTGTCATTTCCTTTCTTTGACTTTTTTGGCTTTAACAATTTGCTTCAAAACTCGATTTTCCACGATGTCAAACTTGTATTGTTTTCCTACCAAAAATGGCATGACATGACGTGACTAAAACGTTATTACGTATTTCCAAGGCCATATATACTGATATTTACAGGGGCACATTCAGACCTCAGAAAGGGTGGTAAGCCAGACTTGGTGCTCCACTTAAAAAGAACACTCCTGGATAAAACAAACTTTACGGATTTCGATAACTTTATTTGTGAGGCCTCCCCAATGTATTTTTTCTTCAACTTTTGATGAGCTGGATTGGATCAGGATTCAGGACCATTAGGACCCTCAGAGAGGCCCCTGAACCAAGCACGTAGTCAGGACTTCGTCCGGGGTGGCACCTCAAAAGGGCCCCTTCCCAAGAGTTGATAGAGCCAAACAAAACGGATGGAACGGCACGTTACTAGGATAGATAATGCAGTATGGCATGGGCCATGCAAACTTTTAAAAGCTTGAGTTAGCAAACTGACATATGAACTTTGGAACCAGGGACACTAATTTAGAATCAGCTATACTAACTTTGATTTTTTCAGGCTTAAGACCTGGAACTGTCTTGAGTCTTTTGTCTACGGAGCGCCAATGCCCTGGATATGCATTCTCACCTTTGCGTCGCATTTCGTATGGTGTGGACTTCTAAAAATGCTATTGTGTGTTTAAAATTGCAGCAAAAAGTGTTAAAATAACTATTTTTCACAATCCTATAGGAAAGTAGCAATATAACACATACCTAAATGCGCCGAGAAACGGCACGATTTGTAAACCCACATATAATATAATTTGTACTTTAATTGTGCCGCGGAGTGGCGCGAAAATGTGAGTTTTATTCCCTGGGCAACTGCATTCTTACTGTCGAAAGGCCCAGGGTCCCTTCAGATCGTCTAAAGGTGAACTAAAGGTGAACTGTTTCCTTTAAGTCATATATGTTTTATTACGAGCGAGCGCGAAGCGCGGAGCGAGTCCTCATTGAATACCGGATTTTTCTCACATATAAGCGGCCGACCGACCGGGCCCGGCCCGGCAGACCGCGACGGCTGTCAGAAGCTTATATCTTTTGAAATCCCGATCGATTGACAAGCGGTTTTCGCCATCTGATAGCCCCATTAATACATTATGATTATTTACATATTTTTTTTCTCTCATGTGGATGGTCAGCATGGTGGCGTTGACACGTGGCCGCGCTCAGGGGTGTCAGACAAGTATTATCCTGCTGTAGCTGAGAAACGGCTGGACCTATAAGCTAAAAATTTGATGTGAGGCCTGGAGACCACACCACTGGCAATCGTTTTGCACAAGGTCAAACTTGGTTCAACACTGCACGTGCGCACGTGACCCCTGTTCCGTCGCACGAAAATCACATGCAAAACATTGTTGCATACCGGACCTATATCTCGGGCCAACCAACAAGTCTCGTAAAGACAACGGGTCAAACACAGACCGTAGAAGAAACGATCCGCCGGCGGTATGCACTATGTGTCGATCAGCGGCGCGGTGGAAGTGCAAAGTTACTGGCTATGTAAGCGCAAATCATAGTTTTAATGACGTCTTTCAATTTAAATCAGTGCTCCAGCACCTTGGGGACCGTTAAGCGATGAAACAAACACCAATCCTGTAAGACCAATGTACCGTCTCTAAAATGCATCGCAAAATTCGAAGGTTTTTATGCAGTATTTCGCTTGTTAAACATGCCTGTAAATATTTTTAATTGACGATTCTATAACATTTCCTTTCATTAAACCCGCCGTAGCTTCAAAACCAAAGGGTGCTAGAGCGAATACAAATGAGAGGCTGTTAAAGCGCAATCAATCCATCTAAATACCCACCAAAATGAATTTTTGCTCCAACATGAAGCTTATAATTGCAAATTAAAATAACGCTGCAATACACCTATTTAGTTCAACAGTATCCCGATTTACTTCGGATCTATTTTACGACGCCAAAACAAACACATACCGAAAATAATTAAAAAGCATGCTTTTGCATAAGACGAACTCCGTTGGACGGGTGATAAATTGACGCGGATTTATTCGGACTCGCTCGTCCTTCGCCGTTGGCGTCTTACTGGTATCTAATGAATGTAGTGTTTACAGTCCTCAAGTCTTTTGATGGCGATCGTTTTTTTATGATACACTCAGTCCGAACCTTTTTAATGGATGGATTTCCGGGGTCAGCAGCTGCGCTAAGCAGAGCTTGTTGCACTGGTCCTGACCTCTACCATCCAATCGTGCAATTCCTGGTAGCCGACATAATTTAGAAGCGAATGTTTTACGTGCCCAACTTACCTGGACACGGTCCGCCCCGCTCACTGACGTCACCTGACCTTAAGTGCGACTGCTGCCACCGGCCGCGGGCCATCCTAATCAGGAGCAAGTAGCGAGCGCCGAAGCGACTCGAACTCGGTCTGCCACTACCAGGAAAGGTCAGAGGCCCAGCACTTTCCCAATCCCACTGAGCTGTAGGGGCAGACTGAGCTACAGCGGAGCTACAGGGGTTTCAATATATGAACAATGTATACGACATTTGTCCAAATGCCGGTCAGATATATCAAAATGTTAAAGGCTTTCTTCTGTCACGGCTCTGAATCTACAAAAAATGGTCTCACGAAGGTAAAGAACGTTGTCTTGCCAAATGTTAAAATATGGTTTGGTCAGAGGTTTTCATAAGCTACAAAAGCATTACAAACTTCACTGCCTCCAGGCCAGGTACCTTAACCGAGAACAATTGATGTCTGTTGAGACATGACAGATTTTAACAAGCGCCCTGGAGGTATTGTATTGTATTAAACATTCTCTGAGCGATCCACGATAAAACGAGGCTAACATGCTCAGCGTCAAGCAATAGGTAAACACAACAGGGCTAGAAATCAAACACACATACATCAAAACGTAGGCAACAATTCAAGCACATCACTCACACACGCACGCTCCGTCGACAGCTGCCCAATCAGTCGCGCGCTGCAACCACCATATGACGGTTCAGCGGCATCGTCCGAAAGACTGTACGGACCGGTCCGTCACATAGCTGTCGGGAGGGTGTTTGTAAAGGTCGCGGCGCGGTACGCGAACTGCCGCTGGCCACACGCAGTTCTGCAGCGGGGCGTGCGGAGCATGCCATCCTGGCGAGTTTGCCGGTCGCGCACATCTCTGCTCCAATGAAATAGGCTCGCCAGCATTCCGGCTCTCCGCGCCGCAAACCCTTATGAACAAGCATCAGAGTATGATATTTGCAACGCAGGTCCTGGAGCAGACCACCACCGCCCAAGCCCTCTCTGCAACGTCAGATATGTGATCATACTTTTTTCGCCCTGAGATAATTCTGGCGAGAAGTTCAAAACTTTTTGGATCCTGTCCGCAAATTTTGCCCGTCCCGTTCCCGGTAAACAGTAGAACAATACCTGACGTGCGAGAGGACAGCGGCGGACAAGTCTGACAACGCTGTCTCGGGTAGGTAGTGTCCTCAGGTGAGCAAGGACAGCCGCATCCCGAAGCAGCCGGGCGGGTAACCAGAGAAATGTGCTTGGTCCAGGAGGAGGTAGGAGTCGAAAACTACACCGAGTTCCTGACTTCAGTGCAGGGCCTGAAGGCGAACAACCCGGAAAATTACTGACGCTTCATTGAGAGGAAAAGTACGCAAATTGTGGCGACTCCGAAACGATAAGCTGAGTTTTGTTAGCATTTACTTTAAGAGAGTTTGCACGAAACCAGGTGTCAAGTGATGCGAGGGAAGTCTCCATGCGACTGATTAAATCCGGAAGAGCTGTCTTTTTGCCGCTGATGAGCACCTGGGTGTCGTCCAGCGAAAAAAAACTGGAGGGGGGCGAACGACGCCCCACCACTCCGGTTTTTTCGAGGATAGCGGAATAACGGCGGTGCGCAGCGTACACGCTTTTTCGCTACCTGCTTGACAATAACTACCCACACTATGTTAAATGCTTGGTCTGGGGTCATCTCAGGTCAGATCACCAAGACCAGGTCACGTGATGACCTCAACTCCACGTATGTGGGTCGAATGCCAGACACAGTTTTAGGAACGAACTGAATCGATGTATGCAATATTTGAGGCTTTTACGCCTTGGTCCCTGTATCGTATTCCAATGATAAATGCTAATAATTGGCAAATTTTGAGTCAAAAATTGTTTAAAAATGCCATTTATCTAGACTACGTGCAGCCTTTAAGAATGTCGTTGTTGGCAAGAAGCATGCTTATTCACGGGCACGAATTGGGAGCAAACAAAATACACCCAAAATAATGGTAGGCTATGCTGATTGTTGGACGTTGATGCAATCAATTCTTGCAAGATATAGGCATTAGTTGGATTGGTTGGTTTGTTAGTGAAACGAGTCAGCGAGTTTCATAGGTTCGGAAGGATTTTCAACGTTTGATAACTCTTTTGTTTCAAACTTAGTCATACTGGGCTCAAATAAACGTAGACAAATATTTGTTCGCCCAGGCTTTATAAATCAGAGCACAGATACAAGGCCAGGATTTCTTTTAAGGCCGTTTGATCTCGGCTGGACAACGGAAAAATTGGACTCTAAACTGCACTCAATAGCTTATCCGCTCAATAGCCCATAAAGGTAACTCGAAAGTGATCTAACCGTTCTTATATTCATCATCGTTCCTAAGAAATTCAAAAGGTGTGTGGTGTCCTGGCGATGAATATTCCATTTTAGATCAGGGATGCAAGTTTTCAGGTTCATGGAAATCACGAGAAGGATGCAGAAGATCAGTCTCCGGGCAGTTAAGATGTGATGAGCCGCCACTGCCAAGTGCTCATTAGCAGGAAACGAGTATGCTAGTGCAAAGTTGAGGTAGCTTTATAGATAGGTAGCACTAGCACACAGTTTGTGTCAGTGTGATTTAGGTGACCGCATTTGTGTCAGGAAACGCCCGTTGGAAGCCGTAAATTAAACATTTAACAATAATTGCTGCTCATGTGCATTGCACATGAATATCTCTCTTCATTTTACAATCAAGTATTTTTTTGCTTAGTTTTTACAATAAAGCTTTTACAGGGTTGTTCACAAAACACTAACACATTTGAAAACGATTTTGTGGCAATCTAGAGGCATTAACATTATCGATGCATATGCCAAATGAAAGCGTTCGGTGAAATGGAAATTTTGGCCTGGTTGGTGATCTTTAATCAACAACAAGGGGCCTTCAGTAGCAAGGAAAAAGGTTAAAATCGTCGATTTTCCTTGGCACGCGTACCTGTCCTGCAATGCCCAAATAAATTTCGAAAGCCATTTTAAGGCAAGGACAGCTCCAGCCCGAAACACGATTTTGAGCTTAACGAAGAAGTTTCTCCTAGAAGGGACTGTATAAATTGAAGTGCATTTAAGTGCATTGAAATGGTGCGCCGTCAGCTGCTCGGGCATCATCGGCCCCTTCGAGGACCACGCCGGCCGCACGCAGACAGTGAATGCAGAAATGTACCGCTGCATCGTCAAGCGGTTCCTGGCGGCCATGCAGCAGAGAATCGCGGATACCTACGCTACCCAGTGGTTACAGGCAGGATGGCGCGACCCCACATGCGAACAGCCGCGACCTATCCAGCTGAATCAGAAGCACTTCGGGGCGAGCCCTGATATCCGCGCAACACCCCCAACCCCTGGCGGCCAACTCCCGACCTCAGCCCCCGAACTATTTCCGTGGGGACACCTGAAGGGAATGGTCTACAAGAAGAACCACGAACCCTGAAGCAGTTGTAGAGGGCAGTGGGAGCTGCTGTGCAAGCCCTCTCCGCCTTCACGTGCCGAGGAGCGGCAGAGAACCTCCGGCGCCAGGCAGAGCTGTGCGTCGCCCGAAACGGACGCCATCCGTAACATGCCCTGTAGCGACTTGGAAGTAGGAGAGGATGTGATTGAGCTCAGGATGTGTGCTGAATAAATCTCCATGAAATTCTGCATTTTGTGGTATTCGAAACTCCATGCCTGGAGCACTTTTTGCACGATAATTATAACTTAAATGTGTCAGTCCTTTTGTGAACATCCCTGTACTAGGCAAATTGCCATTTTCCCGGCTCTGAAATCCTTCTGTTTTTTCTTCTCCCTTCTCCTTTTCTTGTTTTGGTATTTTAAGCAAGGGCGAAACAAATTGGAGTCTGGAGACTAGTTTCCAATAATCTTTATGCGAAATGTTTGAAAACATCCATTCACCTTTGTTCCCTGGTGGATCAACTGGTTTGCAATTCAAACAGAGCATACGTTTTTTTTATTATTATTTTTTTCTCATCGGGGTCAGCTTTTTAATGCCATTTCCCGGAGACTAGGGGGCGGTTCGCGGGGATAAGCCGCCCGGATCAAATCCCTAGGCTCCGAGAGGAGGGAATCCCCAGGGGGGTCCAACCCCAGGCCCCTCCCCCCCTTCCCGGCACCATAGTCTCCGGGAAATGGCATAAAGCTGACCCCGATGAGAAAAAAAAAAAAGAAAAAACGTATGCTCTGTTGAATTGCAAACCAGTTGTCCACCAGGACAAAGTGTGAATGGATGTTCAAACATTTCGATAAGATTATTTGAACTAGTCTCCAGACTCCAATTTGTTTCGCTCTTCTTAAATACAAAACAAGAAAAGGAGAAGGGAGAAGAATAAAACAGAAGGATTTCAGAGCCGGGAAAATGCAATTTGCCTAGTACAAAGCTGTTCATTGTAAAAGACTGACAGCATTTAATTTAATACTTAATTGTGCAAATGAAGAGCTCCAGGCATGGATTCATGTGCAATGCACATGAGCAGCAATTATTGTTAAATGTTTAATTAGCTACAATCCTGAGCTCCATTCACATCCTCTCCTACTTCCAAGTCGCTTAACAGGGCATGATGTTACGGATGGCGTTCCGTTTCGGGCGCGCACAGCTCTGCCTGCGCCGGAGGTTCTCTGCCGGCTCTCGGCAACGTGAAGGCGGAGAGGGCTTGCAAGGCAGCTCCCACTGCCCTCTACAACTGCTTCAGGGTTTGTGGTCCTTCTTTGTAAGACGCATTCCTTCAGGTGTCCCACGGAAATGTTCGGGGGACTGAGGTCGGGGAGTTGGCGGCCAGGGGTGGGGGTGTTGGCGATATCACGCGCGCCCCGAAGTGGCTTCTGGATCAGCTGGATGGTCGCGGCTGTCGCATGGGGGTCGCGCATCCTGCTTGTAACCACTGGGTATGCGTAGGTATCCGCGCATCTCTTGGCTGCATGGCCGCCAGGAACCGCTTGACGATCGCAGCGGTACATTTCTGCAATTCACTGTCTGCGTGCGGCCGGCGTGGTCCCTCGAGGGGCCGATGATGCCCGAGCAGCTGACGGACGCCCATTACAACTGCACTTAAATGCACTTCAATTATCCGTCCCTTCTAGGAAACTTCTTCGTTAAGCTCAAAATCGTGTTTCGGGCTGGAGCTGTCCTTGCCTTAAAATGGCTTCGGAAATTTATTTGGGATTGCATGACAGACGCAGTCGCCAAGTGAAAATCGACGATTTTAACCTTTTCCTTGCTACTGAAGGCCCCCTTGTTGTTGATTAAAATCACCAACCTGGCCAAAATTTCCATTTCACGAGCTTTCATTTGGCATATGCATCGATAATGTTAATGCCTCTAGATTGCCACAAAATCCGTTTTTTCAAAATGTGTCAGTGTCTTTGTGAAACAAACCTGAAAGCTTTATTGTAAAACTTAAGCAAAAAAATACTTGATTGTAAAATGAAGAGAGATATTCCATAGTGCAATGCACATGATTCAGCAATTATTGTTTAATGTTTCATTTACAGCTTCCCAACGGCTTTTTCCTTACAACAAATGCGGTTCACCTTAAATCACACTGACACAAACTGTGTGCTAGTTGCTACCTATCTATAAAGCTACCTCCTAACTTTGCACTAGCCATACTTGTCCTGCTTTAATGAGCACTTGGCAGTGGCTCATCACATCTTAACTCCCGGAGACTGCATCTTCTGCTCTTCTCGTGGATTGTCATGAATGAAACTTGCATGCTGCTAATGGATATTCCATCGCATGGACACACACTTTTGAACTTTCTAGAACGATGATGAATATAAGAACGGTTAGATCACTTTCGAGTTAACCTTATGGGTCTATATGAGCGGATAAGCTATTGAGTGCAGGTTTAAGTCCCAATTTTTCCCGTTGTCCAGCGAGATCAAACGGCCTTAAAGAAATCCTGGCCTTGTATTCTGTGCTCTGATTTATAAACTCTGGCGACAAATATTTGTCTACGTTTATTTTAGCCCAGTATGACTAAGTTGAACAAAACAGTTATCAAACGTTGAAAATTCCTTCCGAATCCTATAACTTCGCTGACCTCGTTTATTAACAACCAACCAATGCCACAATGCCTACATCTTGCAAGAATTGCATTGCATCAACGTCCAACAATCAGCATACCTACCATTATTTTGGTTGTATTTTGTTTGCTCCATCGTGCCGTGAATAAGCATGCATTCTTGCCAACAACGACATTTCTTAAAGGCTGCACGTAGTCTAGATAAATGGCATTGTTAAACACATTTTGAACTCAAAATTTGCAATTATTTAGCATTATCATTGGATGCGATACAGGGACCAGGGTTAAAAGCCTCAAATATTGCATACGATCGATTCAGTCGTCCTAAAACTGTGTCTGCATGCGACCACATACGTTTTGGAGTTGAGGTCATCACGTGACCTGGTCTGGTGATCTGACCTGAGATGACCCCAGACCAAGCATTTAACATAGTGTGGGTAGTTAATTGTCCAGCAGGTATGAGAAAAGCGGTGACGCTGCGCACCGCCGTTATTCCGCTATCCTCGAAAAACCGGAGTGGTGGGGGGTTTTCGCCCCCCTCCATTTTTTTTTCGCTGACGACACCCAGGTGCTCATCAGCGGCAAAAAGACAGCTCTTCCGGATTTAATCAGTCNATCAGAATTTGCAATTAGCAATAGTTAGGTTAGGTGCAGAATTTGTAATAGTTAGGTTAACCCTATTACTGTCGGGGGGGGCGGGCGAATCAAACCCTTGAGGTTTTTCGCGTTACAGTTTCATTCCAACATTCAACCAAGAATCTTCAAACTTGCTGACTTGTTCTAACATTTCATTGTGCATCGAATGGTGTAATTTGTTTCCAAATTAAATCACTAGAAAGGGGTCCAAGACAGTTTTTAGGGGGGCGTGTTCGCCGTTCGGCCGTTTTGACACAAAATCTTTGCATGGTTAAGCACTCGTGGAGAGTTGTGTGTTGAGGGGAATTGTGGAGAAAACAGACATCGGTAGAGAATTGAGTTTTCTTTTAGATGGCGATCTTGAAATGTAATTTTTTAACTTACCCTTTTCTAAAAAAGATACATGTTTTTTGTTTTCATGAGGTTTCATAAAACTAGAATACATATAAGAGAAAATATGCCAATACCTGTGTCATGAAAGCTTCAAGGCGATATCTAAATATTTGTTAACCTGATGTCAGGTCAAATGCTAACCCTGCAATTTAAATATATGGTGAAAAATACAAAATAAGGGTTTAACAAATTTCATCAATCCAATTATTCCAGTATCATGTCATCTTAGGCCGGCCCTTCTAGATGACCAGGATGCAATTTGTAGTCAGTGACCTTTTGAAAGGTCATTCAAGGTCATGAACACCTTTTATCAATAGCTCGCTGCAGGAACATTATAGAGACTCGCAACTGGTCAAACAGACTTGTCTTGTCAATTAACGCATTTCTTTTGATTATGCAGGCATTGACCGACTTATGTTCACATTGACCTTTGGCCTTGACCCGGGGTCAATTTTTGATTTTGACAAAATGGTATATTCGAACTGCGATGACGTGAGGAAAACACGATGTGTATCAAAATAATTACTCTATATGCTTTAGATAAAAAGTTATTAACGAACAACTTTTGCCGATTTTTTTTCTTCATTGTTGACTTCTACAGCCCAAACCAATGACCTGATGTCATTTCTGATGCCATGATGGCGTAACAATTCAAACTGCTGTACAGTACATTTTCGGATTTCTCCTAGCTGCCATGGTTTCCGAGATAATGACAAGGTTTCCTGAAAAAGACATGTTTTGGCAAATATGACTTTTTATGACGTCATTTGACCTTGAAGGTAGTGACCCAAGGTCACCAAAGTTTCACAAAATGAAGTTCGTTGTCGAGTGTCGACCCTAACCACATACCAAGTTTCATTATTCTAGCTCTTATGGCAGTCGAGATCTGAAGGGGGGGGGGCGAGTGAGCCCCCTCCCCGACAGATTCGTATACTTTTCATCCCTCCAGGAATAGGGTTAAGATAATCCATTAAGTTTGAAACATTTCCAAAATCGCTGAATTATTTGTGAAGGAATAAGTTTTAACCCGCGCGTTACTGGGGTATATTTCATAACGCGAGTTACTGGGGGGGGGGCTATTTATAGCCCCCCTCTGATCTCCGACTACTGGACCGATCTATAAAATTCGAACGGATTCGATAGCCTTATCAAATTTGTTGAGGGAAACCTAATATTGTTTATTCCTCAGGGTCCACCGATGACCGTCACAGGTCACGTCAAATAAAAATGTGCCGTGCCATCAAAGTCCGGTGGCGGCATATGTCGCTAAATAATCAGTTTTTAACGCTAATTATTGGTAAATCGTATGTTCGTGTATCTAACTATCCTTATTACCATTAAAAGCTAATTCTTGACCTGTGGTTCAGGTCAAGGTCATCTCCGAGTCACGAGGTCAATTGAAAGATTACGGTCATTACGAGTTCTGTTAACACTGTTTATGGCATTCGTTTATCGGTCTAGAACCGCAACAAATGACCTTAGAAACAGTGTTTTTTTTACATACAATTTGAAAGAAAAAAGAACACACGGAGTGCACTTTTTGGCTTATTGTTATACCAGTAAGCGTGGCTCTATTTTCTTTGAGAAGGCTGTCACTCAGTCATTTTTTTGAAGATATTGACTTCAAACTTTCTTACACCCCTCATTGGGGAATCAACTCAATTACATATATTCCGTTTTTTTATAATTTCTATTAAAAAAATGCCGCTTGGAATTCTCAAAAATTTTGAATTTTATTTGTTTTGGAAAAATTCCGAGATAGCCAGTCTGATAGACCCAACTTATTACCTGTGTTTTGGTGGTTTGACGGATTGAGTTTATCTTTTTAAAACCCGTACCTGACGCGTTTCGCTCCGCAACCGCTCAATTTTCAACAAAAACCGCAGACATGACGTCACTCTGACGTCATTTCCGCGCTTGACCTATCATGCCTCGTTATAATACATCACGGCCATGCATTGTGTCCAAACTTGACTCTGCGGACTACAGTAGTTGAGAGAGATTTGGTCTACGTACCCTACGTGGTTTAGGAGATATGCAGAATTACGGGGGGGGGGGCTATAAATAGACCCCCCAGTAACTCGCGGGTGTTAATAGAAGCAATAGAGTAAAACAGATTTCACATGTGTTTATCTCATCGATACGCTGAGTGATCATTATCATCGAACATTGAAATAATGACCGGGTAAAGCATAATTGTATAACTCAAAAGTGACGCAAATTTTTATTGGAAAGTCAAGCGGTTAGTTTTAAAGACACGCATCAAGTTCTTCCCATGCACATTCACTGTGCAAGTTTACATTGTAATATTTTAGTTTTTTTAGTCCCCATCAAGCCTTATATTCTTCAATGCATCGTTTATATTTTGGAAGTAAACTCGCAGGACCCCGCCCCCTTCTGAGTTATTCTTTCATTACTCTCTTTATACACATCCCCGCCGATCTAACTGAAAATATTCAGTAGCTGAGTATTACAACCAATTATACATATCTTGCGAAGTTTTAGCTACTGTGGGTCAAATGTTTTGGAGGATAATGAATGTTTGACTGACGTCAGTGTTTGTAAAAAAGGGAAAGTGAAAATTTCATAGAAAATAGCAGTTTCACAGCAAGTGAAATTTGAAATCAGAAAAGACCTTAAATTCACTTTTATTTCATATAGCTATTTCGGAATCTCTAAATGTTGTGTATTTGGACCCCAAAAAGTAAAAAAAAAGATTAAAAAAACAGCCACAAAATCAAATTTAAAATATAAAAAATGGAATATATGTGAAAGCATACTATATATAAATAATACCAAACTAAAATTTAAAGCAATATTTTACAATATCTTTTACATTACAGCTTTTTTTACTGAGTGATCGCATCTTAAATGTAGAAATCTTTTATGACGTCATTTTTAATTACTTTTTTTACTTTCTGACCAGATTACGAAACAACTTTTATTTTTGGATTTCTGAGGAAGAAACGGTCTAGAAATGCGTCTTTTTATTCATTTCCAATTTAGGTTGTCGAGCCAAAATCGCTATTTTTGACGTGGACGAGTCGTGGTCATTCACTTGACCTGTAAGGTCATCCGTTGACCTGAAACCTACAAATTGAATACCGTTAGATTCTTCTCATGACGGGTAACATGCTGGTTTTTACCGCGTTGCTGTATCTTGCTTGGTTCGGAACAGGGGGTCTTCTTAGAACCCCCCGTAGGGCTAAGGTGAGAAAAGCTCCCGTAGGGCAAGGGTTATTATATCCCAAAATGCAAAAGTCAGAGACAGTTGATTGACAGGCAAGTATGTGGTGATTATTCGACACCTCAAAAATTAATAGATAGGCCAGGGCCAGGCCTGAAATGCTAATGGTGGATCCAAAACGGTCAAAATGTGTTTTTGGGCGCAGATAACACAAAAGTTGTACACAATGACACAAACTCGTCAAATTTCGCTTATGTGCATATTAAGGACGGAGTTAATAGAAGTCTTCCTCCGTTATACAAGTTGTTTAGTGTTACAATTGTATTTCATATCAGTAAATGCATAAGTTTCGATCGAATTTTAATCGTTTTGAGGCATGATCCCGATACTCCCCCCTCAATGGGGGGGGGGGAGTATCGGCTATGTGCATGTGCAACCTCTGGCTGTGTGCGTTAACTGGTCTTAACCCGCACCGGGCCGGGGGGGGGGCGTTGTATACGCCACTCAGGGTTTCTTGGTTCGGGAAAACAGCGGCGCGTTAGCGCCGCCAAATTTTCAAGTGCCTGTATAATCTTTTGTATAGCTCTCGCTATTTTACTAATAAGTTATGTCAGGTCAGGTGCACCAGACCAGGTCATGTGACCCCAACTCCAAAAAAGTTTGCGGTCTTACCAAATCCACAGGTTTCGGCTGATCGTTTTCGTACATACAGGATTTTATGAAAGCATTACTACCAACAGTTCGTATAACTCGGAATTCATATATAGGCGATCTAAGGTCAGGTCAATTTCTTGAACTCTCCATTATCCCACGCTTGACTGGGGTCTTATCCGAACGTCATTGACCGGGGGGGCAAATATTGCCCCCTCGATATCTCCGGAAAAGATGATCGTAGAGAGACGCGCAAGACGGCGTTCGAAAGCTCTCATCGAGATACATCTCAAGCATACTCTATTTTTTAAAGTCGAGGTTGCACATCAGGTCAAGGTCAGGTCAAATGTCAAAATCAAGACATTTTAGCTTATGAACCATACTTTCCATCCGGAGCATTTGATTGCGATCATGATCACCCAAAGTTCCCCCAAAGGCACGCCACACATCCCACATGAGCAAAAAGGAGATTTCTTGCAAAGGTCAAGGTCAAGATCAGGTCACAAAAGGTCACTATCCGAAACAGATTTTTGAAAGTCATTGCGACACGATGTTTTATGGGCTGTTTGCTATTACGGTATAAATCGATTAATGATAATCAAGGACCATCGGAGTCATTTAAATTATAGTGTCAAGCTGAGGTCAATACTCAGTGTCAAAATGAGGTCACTATGTTTTTATTGGTTAAATACTTAAACCAAAATAAGGGATGGTTTGCCCAGTGTTATCTCAGAATATACATTGCTAGCATTTATTTGCCTTTATCTTGTCACCAAATAAGCCTGAAAAACGCAATTGTCAAATTATTACGTCATCAGTTAGCCATTCTTAGGTTTTCTTAGTAAATAATGGTTTCTCTTTATTTGAAACTTGGCTTTTATATTGTTGTTAACACTTTTCTTTCCACATACTATCTTTTTTTACTCTATTTTACAAAAAAACATTTCTAAAAAACGTAAAAGATCATTGTCAAAATCTAAGCTTTTTGATTTTGTTTTTAATATTTTCATGTCTGTCTGATTTTGTTCACTCCAGTTTATCTGTTAATTCCCTTTTTCACATTTTTTTTTGTGTTGGTTTTATTTGCTAAATTCGAGCTAGTTTTCGATGTGCCTTAATAGGCATCATTATGTCCAACAATGGTGATTATTTTTGAAATTTGGTTCGTATGTTTCTTGAACATACTCTTTCACATAATTCTGGTTTTTTGAAGTGCGCAATTTCCTTTTTTTGTTAAAAAAGAAGGTTAACCCGCGCCCCACTGAGGCCTCTTGCATTTCTCGCACTGGGGGGGGTTGCTTGAACACCCCCTCATAATTCGGCTCCTATGGCACGTATGACAAAAAAACTTTCGAACCGTTTATCAAAAATAATCTTCGGATTATTTCGTTTTTTTCGGGCTCATTTCAAAACTCAGGTCCCAGAGGTCTATCGAAGCGTCATCTTTCCAGTTTTAGGACATCGCTCCAGAAACCCCCAAATATCTCGGAAACTATGCTATCTAGAAACAAACGTTCAAAAATCGCTAGCCTTTGAAATTTGCAATCGTCCTGATTGTTCTCAAATTTGACCTCAGGTCAATAGTTTAGGCTCTAGAGGTCATTAAAGTAAAAAATGTTGTTTTTTGACAAAACATACTTTTATAAATAACTTCTTCTTACCTAATAAAGATAACGCAATACTGTTTACGCCATCGTGTTTTGATCACATTGTCCAGGACGCTGTGAAATTATTAATTTGATCATGTTAAATCAACTTATAAAAATATGACCTCAGGTCAAGGGTCAAGTGGTGCCCAAAGTATGTATCGGTCTAGCAATAGTCAATCACGCACTGTGTCCATTCGCGAGACACACGCACACTGGTGAAAATGTTACACTTCCTATCTTCATTAATGGCTTAGAGTTATTGGACGAAAAGGTTGTTGTGACTTCGGATGAACCCTCAAATGACCCCGTACGGAGTTCCCTGCGCAAAACCTGCACTTGGATCATACATAATATCCTATCATAACGATTCTTCAAGAAGGAAAATGGACTGATTCGTTGAAAAAGAAAGCATTTGAATATTTCTCCATTGACTTATGATGGGAGGTCTCAAAAATTGACCCGACTCACAAGGTCACCGATATAAAAAAAATCCGAAAACATACTTTTTTGATACTGATGACCTTGAGATGTAATCCTAAAAGTTTTGATATCGGATGCCGTTTAGAAACTGGTTGTCAATGGCACGGACCGCAAACTTTTTGGTAGGTGGGGTCACTTGACCTGACCTGGTGACCTGACCTAACCCGATACGAAAACTGAATTTTCTAAATGTGCGGAAAACATCGATCAATTATGCCAAATTTGGCAGCGCTACGCGCCGCCGTTTTTTCGTTATCTTGATAAAACAGGAGGGGGGATGTTCAAACACCCCGCCCCAGTGGGGCGAAGGTTAAAAACAAGAAAACACAAATTGCGTAGAAATCACAATAAAAAACAATTGAGATAGCAGTTTTATACTACGTGCAATTTGCTATCTTTTTATTTTTGATTTTTAGTTTATCATAAAATGGAACCATTTTATAGCTGCTTAAAACTTGAGTGATTTTGTCGCTAAATTCAAGAAACGTGACGTCACAAAACGGTGTATTTCTAACCCCGCAAAATTTGAAACATTTCAAATTTGTCCAACTGATGTAAAATTGATGTTCAGGAAGGTACTGAAAGTTTAGGGTTATATCGTGAATGGTTCGTGAGTTATCGCGAATAAACGGCAGGGGTGGGGCAATATTTGCCTCCCGGTCAAGCGCGGGTTATAAGTTAATGGGAAAATATTCAAACGCTTTCCATTCTGAGGATACGCATGTTATAAGCCTAATTCCTTCTCCATCATGTTATCATAGGCCATTCTTGAAGACCCAGGTGCACTCTTTGTTCTGGTTTTCCTACAGGGTCAGCCGAGGTCATCCGAGGTCACCAACTAACATGACCACCTTGTTGGGTCCCCACTTGACCTTTACCTGAGGTCAAATCTCTAGACTGACCTAACCTGGTAATCATATACATGATTCAAAGCTCCTTGACGAGAAAAACACGATGATGTTATAACCTGGTAATCATATACATGATTCAAAGCTCCTTGACGAGAAAAACACGATGATGTTACAATTACTTCCGTATCTTAATCAGGTGAACAGTTACACGTGAAAGCAGTTTTGGCAAACAATATTTTTTACATTCAATGACCTCTGGATCCCTAACTATTGACCTGAGTTAATATTTGAGGACGTGTTAGCGATTGAAAATTTCAATAGCTTTCATTTTTTTTCGCTCCTATCAATTTTAATTTCCGAGATAATTGGGGGTATCTGGAGCTCAGTCCCGAATCTGGAAAATCTGGCCTTTGATGACCTCTGGTGCCCCTAATATTGACCTGAGACAATTTGTCACTGAAATAGTTTCTAAATCCCTTTTGACGAGCTCTCGAACGGTGTTCTTATTTCATGTCTAGGTCCTATAGGAGCCGAGTCAGAAGAGGGAGCGTCGACCCCCCCCCCCGTCCCGAGGAAGGTGGCGCCGAGCACCGGCCCGGCGCGGGTTCACAGATACCTTACTGGTCTGAGAAGGTTCATACCATGCCTGATGTGACCTTACGTATTGCTTTACTAACCGCGGTTCTTCCATAAATTATAATGTTCGGCAGTCCCACTTGAGATGTTATGGGGATCAAAATTATATGTTTGCCTCACCAATGGCTTGGGTGGGGGACTGCAGCTCCCCTGCCTCCGCTTCCATAATGCTTGGCATAACTAATGATCGATTTTTTCCGCACATTTTGAGAAAATTCAAAGTGACCCTGCGGGTTTAATCCACCACACCTAGCCACCTGAACCCAAATGACCCAAAACCCAACACTATGAACTACAGGGCTTTTCCCGGCTCAGGATCCAGTTAAAGGGAATATAGCAGCTTGGGAAAAGTATGTAGAATGATGGAGAAGAATGCCCTGATTACGGTCCTGCCATTCATTATTGCGAAAAAAGTCAGAATTTGTTGTAATTTGAAAAATAGTAATATGTTTACATGTGACGTCAACATTCAAAATGTTGGTCACCAAAGCGAGTTTGTGTGTCACAAAGAGAGGCATCGAACGGCCAAACTTTGCGCCCGCCCAGTGACAGCTGCTGTGGCCGGCACCTGGCAACGATGGGTGCACCGGCTAGGCGTGAAAGGCGCGACCTGGGCTGGGGTCGACCGCGCTCGCTCGCGCCCGGGTAGTGACGTGGGGGCACGCATACGTGAACCACTAGTGTGCCCGAGCGCCCTGACCGGACCGTCGGTGGGCGGTCGGGTCGGAACGCAGGGTAACTGAAATACTGGGCGACGGTTAAAAAAGCGAAAGTGCGGTGGGCAATCACAGTGGAGTAACTACTGATGACGTATGCGAAACGTCACGGATTTGTGACGTTTGAAAATACGACCACATATGAACCAACGGTTTTTTTGCGTTGAAACTCAGCAACTAGGTCGCTTTGGAGGGAAAAATTTCGGATTTGGGGGTTTCTCAGCACACCCGACAATCTGGCTATCTCAGTTAAAAAAGTAATGTTAAAGGTGCTATATTCCCTTTAACTTAATAGACGTGATACGGTGGGTCTATTTTGCCTCCCCTCCTTACTTTGCAGTATATCATTAACTAGGTATTGTCAGTATTGTTACCAGACTTTCAGAAACACTCTCAGACCGACCGAGGGCTCTCTCGTGCCGCCGAAGAGCCCTCTGAGGTCTGAAAGAGGACCTCCTGATCGGCCTCTCAGGTCCGACAGGAGCCTTCTCAGACCTACTCGAGGGCCCTTTCAAACGGACTAAGAGACCTCTCAGACCGACATAAGGCGCTCTCAGATTTGAAAAATACCGTTTCGGATCAGCTGCAGACTCTCAGACTATAGCTAAGACCCTCCCAGACTGGCCCAGGGCCTCTCAAACCAGACTATGCAACTTTCAAGCTGCCTAAAAAATGCCCTCTTACACAAATCGAGAGCCTTCTTAGGTCAGTCAAGTTCTCTTGGGACCCGTCTGGGACGGGGGACCTATGACCAAGCTCTCAGGTAGGTCTGTGAAATGCCTTCTCAGACCGGCCGAGTATGCACATATTACCAGTCACTGAGAGTATAGGGTACAGTAAAAGCTTGACTAAGGCCTCTTTTTGACCAGTTGAAATACCTTATGAAGACCCGCCGATGTGTTCCTTAGGCCTCTGACCGGCTGACCAATGGACATGTTAATATTTGCATTACTTACACCAATTATACATGCACCTAATTTTCAAGTGACATCAAGTCCAATAATGTAATTGCACATGGTTTTTTGGTAATACTTCAGATAGCAACTGCTCTCCAAAAGGAAACGCCATGAATGACAGCAGTATCAGTCATCAGACTTGTGTATTTGCGCCCCTCATCACGCGTAGCGATGAGTCATTTGACACAAGTCCCGGCCGTCTGTTAGTCACCACAGCCAGGGTCATGAGGCGCCGCCAGTGTCAACACAGGCGCGGCCACCGCCATCAGTCAACGGGCGCAACCAACGCAAATCACGGCCAGACGGCACATCGCAGTACGTTGAAGCAGATGAGTAGTACCGATATTTAATCAGCGCCAGTGGTTGAATCCAAACATTTCACGTGATGGACGCATACCTGTAGGAGAGGTAAGACAACACAAAAATCAAGTTTGTCGTCCGACCATTTTGTTTTCTTGAAAAGTTGTGCACTGAAAAGTTGTGCACTGCACTGAAAAGTTGTTCCAAGGGCGGGGAGTTCATAAGTGGTGACCAAAACATTCCTTTTTTCGAGATGCAAACTTCCGAAATTTCCAAATGTCACTGCGCAGGCCTGAATTTGACGACCCATAACTCTTCTGCCGGGCTCCACTGCGCGCTTTTGCATTTTATCGCTTCGCTTTTGCGTTTTATCAGGTCAATTTTGCGTTTTCTCGCGTCAATGAAAATGTTAGCTTCGTGTTGATACACAGTGCAGGCTCTGCTGGCGAAATGAGAAAGTAAAGAAACGAAAAAGTGCGTAGTCGGTACGGTTAATATCAAATTCAAAACGAAAAAATGCAGAAGTGTAGCCAGAAAACGTAAAAATTGACACGCAAAAACGAAAAAATGAAAAATGATAAAACGATAAAATGTTGGATCAGTTGGAAGTTTTTACACTTTTGCAGTTGGCTGTGTTCATCATGCCACATGTCAAATGATTTGTGGATGTGTTTTAAAGAGTTTTAAACTTGATTTCATAGCTGTGTAGCTGTGCAGATAATTAGATGTGTATCCAGCGTCAGTTGAGTGCGACATTGGTTACGCTCAGCTAAGTAGGCATCGTAAGCGATGCATATTTGTATGATTGTTGGAATCTCACCGAGCTCTGGCATACATACAACAGGTATTTACCATTATCATATCTTCATTTATATTTAAATGAGCTTTGTGCGACGGAGAACAACAATCGTTTACGATTTGCATAAATAGTTTCTAATAAATTACGTCTTATCAAGATTGTGCTTCAAGTCTGTAATAAATAAAAATGTGATGTTGCATCCGGCAGATTTTATGAAAAATCTGCCGGATGGGGTATCGAACCCGCGATAGCCGGTCCTGACCAGCAGTGTTTTTCATGGATCGGTTGCACCCATGGGTGCCCACTCAATTCTTCAGATTGACTGGGCTGGGTATCCATTTTTCGACTTTTCATGGATACTGGGTGGGCATGGGTATGACAATTTTTGAGTCATTTCGCTAGCCATTATTTTTTTACTTGACAACCAGATGTTTAACCAGGTAAATATGTTAATAAATGGTATGGGACACTTAAACAATGAATTTGGGCAATCATATGAGAACAATAAATCATGGTAAGTACCTAGCAGTGGTGAAAGATGTAAAAATCCAAAATCATGTCCGATCAAAAGTCTGATCCAGCATGACAATGTTGACCGAAAAGTGTTCGATGAGTCAAAAGCCACAGCAATACACAGGTGTGTGAAATTNGGGAAACCACTGCATTAGTATACAACACTTCGTTCGAAAAGTTACGTTCACAAACTTTTTCTCTCTCAAAAATGCGTGCATAGTGCATACGTAGCTTTATTGTTTCGAAACGTGAAGGTAAAATCACATATTCTAATGTCCTCGGATGAGACGGTTAGATCACATGTGCCCTTGATACACCTGTTTTCTTTGCGCCCTAGTGAAGCAAATGCACTTGATAATACATTTACATATAGCAAATGTCGTACCACAGCTTTTGCTGCCATGCAAAAAGATATTTCAACAAATAGCCGGTTGTCCCGAGTTTTTACTAAAGCGTAACTTTACGGTAGCACCAACTCCCCCCTCCCCATGTCACATTGCGTAACGCTGCAGCTGACTCCCCCCTCCCCCTCGTGCGTTACGTAATTAATGGACGGTCCCATGTTGGGCCATAGGGAGGGCTATGACGGGTGCGGCTAACTGTTGGGTATAACAATAAGCGCATGCGCAGTAATGTGCCTGCACCGGGGCACCTCCGCGCGGAGAAACCAAATACTGTACCGCCACGGAGGCTGCTGTTACTTGCACGTGGCACCGTAAAGCACGCTGCACCGCAATGCACGCACGGGTTACCCACGTCACGTCTCCCAGGGCAATGGTCCACAGTCTAGCTTCAACAGAGCCCGATTCCCGGAGAGCCGCGACGCCTGAACCAGCTGCCACCTGGCCAGATGGTACCCCCGTTGCATGCTCTGTCCCCGTGCCCAACTTCCGCATCGCTCTACAGTGGTTCAGTGTGAAATACCCGCCCAGCCTCGCAGTATGGGTTCGCGGCCTGATGGGTCGCCTAGACGCGACCTAAGGTCACGCCAAATGGCTTCATTGCCAGTCACATTTTAATGCGTGACCGGCCGAAATCCCCGTCCCTGATTCCCTCATGTCCGTCTCGTTCATGACTCCACGCCACTGAAACATCTGCCTGAACCAACACAGCATATTTATTAAACAACATTTAACAAACCTTTGCCAAGCCGTACTTTCAAACCCCGGACCTGATTCTAGGCGTACCTCTGATCCAAAACGATTTTCTCTCACGTAGCCTAAACAAAGTAATCCCGCCAAAGCATTGGACCCCAAACGGGGCCCTGAGAGACCCACGCCCACTGACCCGCCTCACCTGCTCATCTCGCTGGTTCCTGATAGAGTCCACGTACCACCCTCCCATCCGTCGCGAGCTGCCCGCTCTCTCCAGCGGTAGTGACCGCCCCACTGCCCGGCCTGACCAATTCCGCTCATTCGCGATCTGCGCGTCACACTTTCGTCACTGGCTGAGACCACACCATCTGCCAACACGACCTACGACAACTATGACTCAGCGCTTTCCACTGACCCCCCAATCCCTGACTCCACAATACCATCAGAGCCGCGAATGCTGCCGGTGTAGCGTGCAATGCAATCTTCATCCTGTACGCCAAAGGAATTTGGCTGAGTTACGTGAAAAAAGGAATTACATCGTCAGGGGCGTAGCCAGAATTTCGTCCAGGTGGGAAAGGGGGGGAATGGGTTCAGGGCAGCCCTTGTAGTCGATGGGGGCCCACACAACTATAGCAGTACAATGTGCTGTACAACAACGGCACATAACTTTTTGACGTTTTGTGTAGGCTAGGGGTCAAAATCTCACAATGAGGCAAATTTGGGATACAATTGTGGGAAAGAATGTATTTGTTTGAATTTTTCATTTGCAATTTGCTAAAAGCACGATTTTGTTTACGATATTTCAAAAACTTATAATAATTCAACCGAAATTATCATCAATGCGTCACATTGCGTATGGTTCGGACTTCTTAACATGTTATTGTGCGTTAAAAGTGCTGTAAAACAAGTTTTTAAAGCGAACTGGTTTTCCCAGTCATATAGGAAAATAGCAGCATGACCCAAATATGCGCAGAGAAACTGCACGATTTTTAACCTGCATTTTATACCATTTGTAGTTTAATTGCGCCGCGGAGCAGCGCGAAAATTTTGAGTTTTATTTACTAGACAGTTGCATTCTTACTGTTGCAAGGTCCAGAGTCACTTCAGATTGTCTAGGGGCCCTTCCGACCTTTTCAACGCCCTTCCGACCTGCTCAGGGACTCATCTTGGATACGAGAAAAACAGATGTTGAGTGGGTGATACTTATATTATATATATATATATATATATATATATATATATATATATATATATATATACATATATTTATTCACTACGGAGAGGGACTTCTTCCACAACACAAATATTAAAGTCAGAGCTTTCGGGTATATTTTAACACCCTTCGACAGCGATGAAGAGGCATTCGGTAACAGGTCGTCGCTCGTATTCAAGACGAGCAATGACCAAAGGCGTATCCAGGATTTCGCCAAGGTAGTACCCGCAGTCTGTGATATGGGCCCCCTGGCACATACATGCTCCCCATTGACACAAGCCCCGACATATTTTAGCTTTGATAGCACGATTTTAACTTCTTATTCTGGGTGTAATCACTGCAGGCTGAGCAAGAAACTCCTCGGCTGGCCAAGGGCTCCTTCAGGCCGACATAAGTAGATAGAGTAGAGGCCCTCAAGTAGATAGAGGGCCCCTCAGGTGAACTGAGGCCCCTCAGATGGACATAGGGTCTACCAAGACCAAACTATAGACATTTATTCAACACAGCTTTTGTGTTGAATAAACAATCAATCAATCAAATCAAACCTCAAGCTGGCCGAGGGTCCCCATAACCATAAGCCACTAGAGGGCCCCTCAGGCCGAGAGAGGATGGCTACTGCGGAATGAGAGCTACTCATACCGACAGAGGGCCCTTTTAGGCCGGACACCCCACCCCCAGGCCGACACCGGGCCCCTTCAGGCGCCCTCATGTCGACTGAGGGCCCCTCAGGCCGACCAAGGGCCACCTTAAGCTGTTCGAGAGCTCAATCAGGCGGCCAGAGGGCCACTTAGGCTTCTGTAGGGCCTCTTAGGCCTACAGAAGACCCCTACTCAGTCCTAATGAGGGCCCCTCAAACCGACAGATGGCCCCTCAGACAGACAGAAGGCCCCTTCAGACCGACAGAGGACCCCCTCCGACCGACATAGGGCCACCTCAGACCGACAGAGGGCCCCACAAACCGACAGAGGGCCCCGCAAACCGACAGAGGCTTACATAAGACCCCATCAGATTGACAGAGGGCCCCTCAGACTGACAGAGGGCCCCTCAGACCGACAGAGGGTCCCTTAGACCGATAGAGGGCCCTTCAGACCGATAGAGGGCCTTCATTCCGACTGAGGGCCCCTCAGGCAGACCAAGGGCCCCATCAGGCCAACCGAGGGTCCTTCAGGCCGACCAAGGGCCCTCTCAAGCCGACCGAGGGCCTTGCAGGCCGACTGAGGGGCCCCGCAGACCCACAGAGGGTTTTTGATGCCACGTAAGGCGTTTTGCGGGCGCCTGACATCATCCAAAACACTGGGGTCTTCGGTCCCAGGGGGCCCTCGCTCGGTTGCCAGAGGGGACCGCCAAGCCTCCAGAGGGGGCAAGGTCCTTTCCCCCCTTGGCTACGCCACTGTGGATCGTGACAAGATAATTGAACGAACTGTCTTTTGAGAGCACTTGCATTCTAATCGGTTAGATGGAATCTGATATATAATATGACTTCCAGAAAATGGGTCATTTAACAATCGGTATGGTTCGTCTGCATAGACGAATTACAACAACACAAATCACGAATTGTTGCATTAAGGTTTTTGACGGCATATTCTTGAGCTCCAAAATATGCCGTCAAAAACCTTCATTCAGCAATTGGTGATTTTTGTTGTTGTAATTCTTCTATGCAGACGCACCATACCGATTGTTAAATGACCCATTTTCTGGAAGTCATATTATATATCAGACTCCATCTAACCGATTAGGATGCAACTGCCTTCAAAAGACAGGTCGTTCAATGGAGTATATGCACGTTGTGAGAAAAATACATCAAACGAAAGAGGAAATATTTCTAGTTCTTAAAATTTTTCATAACTTCCCTTCTTTCTTAGCAATAAGCGCAAGAAAGAGCAAGAGTGATTCGTTTACGTACTTGAGTTGTGACGCAGCAGGCCTTGAGTAGCTGACTTCGCTAATGCTTAAGAGATAATATAATTTATTTTGAGCCTCGATTGTGGAATGCTTTATAGTTTTTCGACATAAAACAACTGTGTTAAGTAAAACTAGATGCATATTTTCAATTGGTTCCACTTTGGCTGCCATTAAGTGACAGGAGCTATCAGGAAAGGCGAAAACTTGTTTAGGCCTACAAATAAATAAGGCATTTACATGGCACAAACTATTTTGCGACCAAATGAAACAAAAAATGAAAAGCAAGAAAGAGCATTTGATGTATTTTTAGAATCTATATGCAGAGAAATCGCATCTATATTGACAGGCCATGACGAGTAATCTTAAGTGGTAGCCTGTGGACGTCACACCACCTGAAGCGTAGTACGGTTTTTACGCAAGATGGCAGTTCGCCAGCCGCACTTAAATTAAATGTTTTAAGCATGTTGTAGGCCTCTGGATAAACATTTAAAGTTATTCCCGCGCACTGCAGGGGTTCGCGCCCGACACACCAACTCAGGGGGGGTTTTGATTTCCGCCCCCCGTGAGATCTCCAAAACTAAGCACGTAGCGACAAACCGGCAAAACGGCATTAGATAGCTCTAGGCAGGCTCTATCGAAAGTATTTCACTTTTCTTGGATCAGGTCACAATGAGTTCACAGTGGTACCAAAGTCAGATTTTCCGGTTTTAGGCACTCTTTTAGGACCTTTTCCAGAAACCCCCCGATTATCTCGGCACTATGAACTAGGAGCAAACAGATTAGAGAGACCAATCGATAGCCATTTAAATTTCATCGCATGTTTGGTCTCAAAATTGATCTCAGATCAATATTTAAAGCTCCAGAGTCATGAAGGTCAAAATACTGTTTTTAGCAAAACAGTTTTTTCGTGAATAGCATGTTCACCTAAAGAAAGATAAGGTAAACATTTTGACGCATCGTGTTTGTCTCATTGATGCGCTTTGAAACATATATACGTGTGACTGGTAAGGTCACTTCAAATTTGACGCTCAGGTCATAGGTCATTTGATGACGCAGGTAGGTCATGTTGCCATTGGGGCAACGCGGCCACGCTATGACGACACATTGGTGTTCAACTAATCGTCCTCCTATTCTTTCTATCAAGAAGTTATTAGCAAAACATTGCTGGATGACCTTCAATGATGACCTCAGATGACCTTGTAAGAGATCACTGAGCAACAATTGCACCCTTGATCATTTAGAATGAGCTAAAAATAGGCATGATTCTGAAAAGAATTAGCCTGATCAATGCACTATGTGAATCAAAGGAAGCATTTTGTTTATTTTCCATTCACTTATAATGGGGAGTCAGGAAATTGAACCTGACCTTTGGGTCACCGATACGAAAATCTCGAGATAAACGAATTGTAGGTCTTGAATATTCTTATGAAATTCCCTGCAAGTTTCAAATTTCGAAAAAAGACTGTGCTGTTGGCACGAACGCAAACATTTTTGAAAGGTGAGGTCATTGACATGGATCTGTGACCTGACCTGAGATGACCACAAGTCAAAACTTTTCAAATCGTGGGTAATGTGATGCCCAAACAGGTGGTACGAATTGAGGCCGGCGCTGCGCTCCGCCGTTTTTGCGCTACTCTGAAAAGCATGAGGGGGGGCCGGCAAATCAACCCCCCCTGCCAGTGCGCGGGTTATCAGCATAGATCGGCAAAGGGTATACTGTTTTCCCGACACATAAAATTTTCAAATATTTTTGGTGACCTGCATATACGTCCATTCTCTTGTGACCGATTCAATACCTTTTTTCACGTAGCTCAGCCAAAGTCCTTCGGCGTACAGGGTGAAGATTGCATTGCAGGCGACACCGGCAACATTCGCGGCTCTGATGGTATTTCGCTTCTCCGCGCGGAGGTGCCCCTGTGCAGGCACATTACTGCGCTTGCGCTCACTGTTATACCCAACAGTTAGCCGCACCCGTTGGATGGTCTACTTGCGCCAGTTTTGTCACAGCAGTAGAGGCACTGACGCAAATTTTTGTCTGGGATCAATGTAGAATCTCCAGCAAATAATATGATACTACTTTGCACCATATTTATTACGCGCAGCTCAGTCTGGGCCCGTTAAAGTTTGCCATTTATACATTAGCTCCTATGGCGCTCGCGATGTTTTGCCCCCCAGCAGCTGGCACAGTGGGCAGCGGGCAGCGCGGCGTATGCGGCGCGGGAGTCGGCGGTCTAGGTATCTATGGATGTCGGTGAGTAGAGGCACCGACATCCATTACTATATGGATGTCAGTGAGTAGAGGCATTGACCTCTATATATACCTAGACGGCCCACTGCGGCGGCGCGGCGGACGCGGAATCGTTCCCAGCCGGTGGTACACTAGCGCCATCTGCAAGTGTCAGAAAAACGCGCCTGCCATTGGGGATAGTGGTTAAGGGTGAATATCAATCTGCGGTTAGCTGCCTCAACGATATTGGCGAATTGGACCTTATATGGAGGTCCTCAAAGTAATCTGACACATGTTTTGAGACACATGTGCTGGCCTCAGATTTTCACTGGGCTATCTGGAAAATGAAATATCGACATGTTCTATGTGGCTCATTTCAGGGGCGGATCCAGGAAAAAGTTTCGGAGGGGGCACATTGGACGTCAAAGGGCCCTAGAGCTAAAAAGGGCCCAGAGCGTTTTTACAGGTCTAAAAGGGCCTCCAGTCGGTTTGAGAGTGTATTTCAGGTATTAGAAAGTCCTTGGCAAGCCTAAGAGAGCCCTTGTCAGCCCTGAGCAGACATGTGCATGGATCTGAAATTATGATCTATGATCCCAGAGGATCTCTCGATTAAACGCAATGTTGGATCTTTGATCCCACTGGATCCCACGACAAATTACAACATTGGATATTGGATCCTAGTGGATCTTCGATTAAATTTGCAACGATCTTGGATCCCACAGGTCACCATTATAAAAACAACTGAAAACTGGATCTAGATCCCAACGGATCTCAGATCCGACAGGATCCGACTTGCATATTATGTCATAATTATAGGTATTTATCGAAAAATCGAACTAAACGGGCATGAACCCATGCTAGTTTGCATTAAACAACGATGAAGGTACTGAAATTACTTTAAAATTGGTTCCGTAAAAATACCACAAATATTAATGACGAATCTGGGATCGCCAGTGGAGTCCAATGGCAAAATGGTGCCTGGTGATTCTCGGATCCAGCCGGATCTGTCGACAAATATTGAAGACGGATCTATGATCCCAGTGAACTCCATCGACAATTTGTGAAGGTGGATCTGATGATCAGCGGATCCGGGAGTCCATGATCACCACAGGATCAGACTCCCGAGATCCGTTTTTGGGATCCGAGCACATGTCTCTGGCCCTGAGAGTCAAATACCGGTCTGGTGGCACTTACAGGCTTGGAAAGGCCCTATGCAAGGACGTCACCGACATTTTTTAGAAGGAGATCGGCTGAAATGATGGAAAAATGTAATCACATTTTTATGCGTGTATTTTAGCCTTTGTAGCATTTGTAAAGTGAATTGTCATGTTATAATAGTATACATGTTATTTAGCGACGCCAAGCGGCGCGAAACTTTTACGGGTTTGACTGATAAAATCCAGAAGTATAGGCAATGTACCTTGATGTAACGCCACGAAGCGCCGTTTTTTTTTTAGGTCGTGAAAAAAGTAATTTGAACCAGACCGTGAGTGGAGCCAATCCTCAGGTAACCAATTTTCCTGGTTGCACATATCGGTATGATTAAAAATATGGATATGAAGGTAGTTTGTATTTACACAAGCTCAGGCACGTAGCTAGGATTTCGTCCAAGGGGTGGGGGGGGGGGGGCGGCGCCTGAAAGGGCCACTTCCCGAACGTTGGAAGGGACCCATTTCCCGGCGTTGATACGGCCCTTCCCAAGTGTTGAAGGGGCCAAACAAAACGGATGAAACGGGCACGTTACAAAGGATCGATAATTCAGTATGACAGGTATGACATGGGCCATACCAACTTGAGCTGGAGCTAGCAAACTACCATATAAACTTTGCAACCAGCAACACCAATTTGGAATCAGCTAGGTATACCAACTTCTAAAAAAAATCATAGCTTGATACTTGGAACTCTTTTGGTAAATCAATTGCGCCGCGGAGCGGCGTGAAAGTTTTGAGTTCTTTGCCTGGATATTACAAGAGTAAGAGTTAAACTCTCTGGACAACTGCATTCATACTGTTGAAAGGCCGAGGGTCCCTTTAGGGTTTAAGGGCCCCTCCGACCATTTCAAAGCCCTTCCAACTTGGTCAGGGACTCATCTGGGATCCGCGAAAAGGCATGACGTGGAGTGGGTNTCAACCCACACGCTCGCCACAAACTGCCGTCCGCCGCGCTCTTAAACTGACCGCCAGTCGCCACGGTATGCGCGCCTTCTAGTTATCCTGTGCGCGCCCAGGGTAATAGACAACATGCGCGCCGGGCCGCGCACGCGTACTGGCTCTGCGTCCAAGGCCGCTGCATCAGTGCTGAGGCGACGACCCCGGCCATAATCAGCTGTCCGCAACAGAGCTGCGTAACCCGCCCACACACAATGCGCCTTTACTGGCGGTCGGTCAATGAACCCTGGGCGGACACACCACGAAGCCCGAAGGCGCAGGGAAGGAAGCCCTCCGCACCGAGGGCAGTGGGTTTTTGAGAGAAATAGCCTGCTGGATTCGCCCCGCCCCCCCCCACCCAAAAAACACGCTAGATTCCGCCAGCTGCTCCGCCCCCCCGTCAGCAGCATTGGCTGAAGGAGGCAAATTTTTTTTTCGCGTACCCCATCCCCTGACCACAAGCAGTAATAACGATTCCAAGAATACCAGAAAAAATGTTTTTTCAACATGGGTTATTTTTTATTTATTAATATGATATCAAATTTGATGTGGAAATTCTGTCAATATATCCTAAATATTTATTTTTACATTTCCAATATACATCCTTTTAAAGGAGTGTGCCTACTCTTTTGAAATGTCAAATATATTTTTATTAACGGTAAAGAAGCTACTGCTTTGAATTATTGGTTACGATAAAATTCACGTCTGGAGCCCCCTTTTAGTTATTTTTACTTATTTTCTGTTTTGCATTTTGTTTTGTTTCAAAACTCAAAAACGATCGTCAACTATAAACAGAGTAGCGACCAAATGTTACCTATAATGGCGCAACTGGCCAGAGCTAACAATATATGGCTAGCGTTTTTGTAATTTAAAAGCAATGCTTCCTAGTGCGAAAGCCCTCTCTGGGCGACTAATGATAATTAATCTTTCTGCCAAATGTGATTGGCGAACTATTGGAATATCTTCAGCAACTAAAGTGATTCTGGGGAAATGAAGTACATGGCTAAAATCAGAAAAATATGTTCTACAGACTAGTGTCAATGGAGAATAGCAACATGACTCAATCATTTATTTTCATATTATCGGTTCTTGAAGTATGACGTCATCCTATCAGCTGTGCTGCGTCAATAAAAAAATAACAGCCGATGTGTCGGTTTTTTTCTTCGGTTGGTGAAACTCGACTCCGTGTCTGCAGTTTTTTTTTGCGGGGTTTATTATTTTATCTGCGTGCGGCGATATTTTTTGGTAAAACTGGCCTCAGGTCGATTTTTTTTTTTTTTTTTTTTAGAAAGAAGAGTTTTTAGTGAAGTCTTGTAAATAGGATAAATATTGCCCCATCACGCTTTTGGATAAGCAGGGAAGAAGGCTGATTGGACAATAGTTTGTGGGATCCGACGGTGAGCCTTTTTTCTTGTATATACAGGGTTTTTCATAGTGAACGTTACTTTTCAACCAGCCATAGAAAGACAAAAAAATGTCATGAGACACGTGGATTTCTAGGTTGTATTGTTGCAAAAATAATAAGGTTTTGATATGTGCAGAAATTATCAGGTGTGCGACATTAGGTGACGTAATTTTGATTTGGGATGTTTATAATGACTTCTCCTTTTATTATAACACGTAATTGCTACGACAATTTTTTCGGGTCGCGAAACTAAGAGTTTTTTCATGATTTTCGAGCTGGGATTCCAAATTCGTTGCATTTTACGCTAAGAAGCATAAGATGAGCTATCTATTGAGTCCAAAAAATATATATATTATGCTTGTTCTATATCATTTATGCAGCTTTCTTTATGGGAGGCGGGGAGCCTCATCTCTACTCATTGACCTCTATATATACCTAGACGGCCCACTGCGGCGGCGCGGCGGAACGCGGAATCGTTTCCCAGCCCGGTGGTCTAGCGCCATCTGCAAGTGTCAGAAAAAACGCCCGCCATTGGCGGAATAGTGTGAAAGGGTGATATTCGATGCGTTTACTGCTCAAGATATTGGCGTAATTGGACTTTATAAAGGTCTCAAAGTAATCGAGACATGTTTTTGAGACAATGTGCTGGCTTCAAGTTTTCAACTGGGCTATCTGGATGAAATATCGACATGTTCCATGTGGCTCATTTGCGTACAGAATAGCATGACTATTAAACTAATTCTTACTCATGGAATGCAATAGGTGTTCTATTTTCATTTCGTGCCCTATACCTCTTCGTACAGTTGTAAGCAGCCCATGCTTTTACCATTTGTACGCCCCGCGGACCACAAATATCATCAGATGGCGCTTCTCCTTAACTTGGTTGTGATTCCCGAACATGCCGCGCGCCGACCGCTCCGTTTCGTAAATACCAATTAATCAAGGTTCGGTTTTAATGCGGTTGACCACTTGCGCGTTGCCGTTTCTGGAAAGGGTAAATATATGGAGTGGGCCGTCTAGGTATATGTAGAGGTCAATGTCTCTACTGCTGTGACAAAACTGGCGCAAGTAGACAATCCGACCAGTTCTTCCGTTGTGTTTAATGCACAGAGAAAAGAAGCTTCCGGTACATAAATGCCTTGTTAAGAAGAGCAAATTCGCTACAAGTATGTCTTGCATAATAATTAATTATTTTTTATGTGAAATAAAGTTATATCTACGATGATCGTTTCCATGCGAGGGCCCCATTGAAAGAAGAATACTCAGTCATCGGTAAACAATATTTCAATAATGCAATATATTATTTTGTTTTATGACGTGTAGATTGATTGGTCTTCCTTTCTTTATTCAAATACTATGCATTCTTAATTTTTCAGCTGATTTTTAAGACTAAAAGAATGAAATTATAAAATGATATATTTAATTTTAGTGACTGACATGAAATGTGCAATAGGTGTGCTACCTGCCTTGAGTGTTCTTCTTTGGTTAAGATCCCCTGCTTCGGGTGCTCATTTTGGTCACGTGACTCAATCCGCAACCTTATCCATAAGAATCTTGGAAATTATCCCGAAACAATTCATCAGATGAATGTTATGAGCCTACAATATCGAGGCCCAAGAAAAGATGGAACGCGCCATTTTCAAACGAAAAGGAAGTTTGAATTGCCTCTCAGTATGATGCACTGAAAAGCGTTTCTGCAGTGCGCCGAAAGTTTGTCAGTCACCCAGCCCAGCTTTTTTCGCATAATCCGTCACACGGTTGTCGTGGATGTGCCCAACGTGTTGGCAATATTGGGGACAGAGATGCTTTTCTTGGCTGCTTGATGTGGATCCACAATTTGCCGAATTTTCTCCACAGACTCAGCTGATTTTACAGTTCGACTTAGAGACTTTGATGGGAAGACAGAGCCTGTTGATTGAAACCTTTCGATCAGTCGCTTGAAAGCCAATCTTGATGGTACGCATGGGCTCCGCCACGCCACAGGAGGGGACGGTCGGACGTGTCCCAGGTTTTTATGATTTTAACATTACGCCAATGGGTGTTGCATGGAAAGAATTTACTTCAGAATGCCTGTCCCCCCAACTTACGTCCCCTCCACAGTGTGCCTGATGTCATGCCATTTATTTTCTGGAAGTGACTGTCAAACTTTCGGCGCACTGCAGCTACGATTTTCAGCGCAACATACTGAAAGACAATCGAAACTTCCACTTCGCTTGTAAATGGCGCGTTGCAGCGTTTCATGGGCCTCGACATTGTAGGCCTATAACATTGAAGATATTCATTGTTTCGGTATTTTTTTGGCACACATTAGAACCTTAAAGGTAACAGTTCACCTTTAACATGGGGTTTTGAGTTGAGATGGCCAAGTTATGACGCATACTGGAAAATGACTTGTGACGCTGTCGCATCTTCAAAGAAATGTCTTAATTATTTAATATTCAGTCCTAAAAGTCGGGGACGGGAATACTCGGTAACTCTAATCGCTGATAGGCTGATTTTGGCTGATTTAATGCATGGTTATGGCGTAGAGATCACGTAAGACTTCGGGGAAAGTGTTTGATAGAAACAGATAATGCGGGACTTGCTTCCTTACGTGCATGGGTTTCAGGAATAACTCCGGTTTCACTGCACTGATTATGCGAACAAATACACTGATAATTTGGCGTAAAGGAATACATGGTATAGGCTAAGTTGAAATATTTAACATAATCAAACACAGCTTTCAACGTCCATAGATGAACCACGGAAACTTCTCCGTAGATAAACACAAATACATAAAGGCAAAGAATAAGCACGTGATTTGACTCCGAATTAATCTCCGTGGTTCTAAAAGCGTTGTATTTTCCCGCATCTTTAACAAGTTCTTAGGCAAGTACTTCTTGTAATCGATACTCCAAAATCGATGATGTTTTGATGACATACGTACTTCTTAGCAAGCAGATTTCGCGTTATTTAGAGGAAAAAGCATTAATTTGAACCAAATATCTGACATTGCTATAATTATAATTGATAACCTCATCCTCATAATGCCGAAAAATATTTTTAAAAAAACAAAGTCAAATTAATGAGAGCTTTCGGCTTGCGCCTTCGTCAGATAAATGGCTTTTAATGGCCGACGAAGGCGCAAGCCCGAAAGCTCTCAATTATTTGACTTTGGTTTTTTAAAAATATTTTCGGCATTATGGAGGATAAGGTTAATCAAATTATAATTATAGCAGTGCCTTAGAATTTCCCTCAAAAACAGTGTTGAAACAATTACAAATATCTGACATTTTCATTTGCTTTTTCCGCGTAAAAATATATTTTAAGACGTAACATGATGTAGCAGAAAAACATTTAAAAGTTCACCTTCCCAGCACTGTATTCGCGTTGCGCACGACCCCTCAACATCGCCAAGCCTTCCGCGCCACTGACACGCCCGCGCGCCACACACACAACACACAACACCTCCGGCCGGGCGGCCGCCGCGCCCGTGAACCTTTGACCCGTGACCGGTCCAAACCGGTTTGGCCGTCACCAAGGGGCAGCGCAGTGGAGTCAGCAACCCGATCTCTAAGCGCACAATGATAATTAATTTCTTAGCTTCTCTTTCATCAATTTTCTGACTTTTTTCGGTTCTTGTTCATGGTGAACTGTTCCTTTAACGTTTTTGCAACAATAAAACCAACAAATTCACATGCTTTATCATATTTTTGGTCTTCCTACGGCTGATATAAAAGTAGCATTGATTATGAAAAACCTTGTAGGGTGAACAATAGTTCGTTGCCGAATTGCCGCATAAATTCACACATTTAGTCATGCATTGTACTACAATCTAGATAAATATAGTTCACCTTTGCATACAGTTTTGAACGGAGATATAATATGTGTAGAGTAGATCTAAAAAATGGGTTATGGCTGAAGAATTACCTCGCTACGCTAAGTAACTTCGACATAGGACAAGTGGGCCCATTTTAGAAGAAAAGGTTTCGGGGCGGCTTCGGGTCATGAAGCAGTCTATCGTGCCCCGAAACCGACCCAAAACATCTTTTTAAAAGGGGCCCACTAGTCCTGTGTCCAAGTTACTTAGCGTAGAAGGGTACTTTTTCACCACAACCATGTTGTGTCCTGCTCCGACAAATCTGCTATCTCAGTTCAAACGCCATTAAAAGTGACCGTTTCCCTTTAATGGTGCGTAGATGAGCAATGCCACAAGCTTCAAAATTATAGGAGGGAGATTATCTGAACCGCATGATTTCTTGGAGTCAAGATAATTTAGCACGTTTAAAACTTCAATTGGGACTATTGTTCATAGAGTTTAATGTAGGAACCGGCATCCTATCGTCGTTTTTCAGTGGGCTTCCGTTATCGTCAGCGTCGAGTTGTGATTGTTTGACAAAGTGATTATTTAGCAGGGTAGCTTTTTGGTCGTCATGTGTCCGATGGCTCCGTCTGTGCTTACTAATGGTGGTATGATATGAGGTCACTGCAGGTCAGTCCGAGGATGGCTGATCGCACCTCCGCAGGTCTCTCCATTCTCTGTAACGAGCTCCGCCCATTGCTGTGTGCTCTCACAAATGGAAGTAAAATAAAACAGAAAAGACATGGAATAGACAAAGGTATTTTAAAGGAAAAGGACATGCAGCAGTGCAACACCAAGCAGACAGTATGCACCGAGCAAACCAGCAGGGCAGTAGCCGTTTTCACGAAGGATTTATTTTCACCCGGTAGTACCCGGTAGTACCCGGTAATGTTTGTTGTCACACTTGATGACCCACTTGACATTGTCAAGTGGGTCATTCTTTGATAATATAAATTGTTGCAGGTCATGATGCGAGCATTGCGAAAAGGCGCTCATGCCAGCTGGCAGGGGCGTCGTCACGATATTTTGAGTGGGGGGGGGGGGACGGACACTGGTGGATCCAGCCGTCGGTTTGGGGCATTTTTTTTACAAAAAGGCACCCCCATTTTTGTCCCCCCGGATTTGGGCCGGTCACCTTTTTTGGTATAAGAGCTTAAAAAGCATTAAAAAAAACGCAAAAGCGCAATACTTTGTAGCAATACAATGCTACGGAATATTCACATATAAGAAGTAATACGTTAATCTCAAACCGACTCGCGGGGGCTGTCCCGAAGTTTTAAGTGGTGGTTTCAGATGAATGACGAAAAAAGCGTCGTTTAACAGCCATTTCAATATGAAATTTCCAAATGTTATAGTAGGTACCTACTTAAATATTAAGCGCCGCGAAAGCGGCCGCGAAATTTTTATGGTTTGCCTGATAAAACCCGAAATATAGACGGTGGCATTGTAGATTTTAAGTGGCTAAGACAAATTTGTATAAGCAATGGCGAAACTTGCCGCAAAGCAGTGTAAATTTTTTCCAGTTTGTTTTACTGCGGATAGCTGGATTTTTGACCGCTGCAAAGGCATTTTGACGATAAATTGTTATTTTTCCGATCAATTGTTAAATAATGCTATACAATACATTTTCGATTCATTATGTACCAACCTTTTTTAAGAAGCTTCTTATATTCATTTTTATTTCAACCACGCTTAAAACAAGTGGGAAAGAAAAGGCCAAAGCGGCAAATGTGGTAGGGACAGGCACAGAACAGACAGACACTATTTTGTATTAGGAAACATTACACTAAGTGTGCCGTAAACAACCAACAGAGCCCATTTCGCGCCATGCCTCATGTCCTCTGCTGCGAAACTGGTTTAAAATTGCTGCAAATCCGTTCAAAGGAAAAAGATAAACATCAAAGGGAAGGCCGAGCAACAATGTTTTCCCAAACGCATTGTATATTGAAAAATGCATTGTTTCCCAGTGAAGTGCAGATAAATGCCTGGGAAGACTGTCGCAAAACTGGAGGGATAATCCCCCCAGCCTAACGGCTGGGGGGACGGTGTCCCCCCCGTACCCCCTTTGGCGACGCCCCTGCCAGCTGGTGACTTCACAAATTATCGCCGTAAATTATGATCCACAGCGGTCTGCCGTTGACTATAATAGTACCCCCAGGTCACGGCGACACACATGTCCCCAATCTAAATGAGTGCAACTTCTGCCACCAACAATGCGACAAATGGTTTCTTTGCCACACGCCTCACGTCAGTGTAGCACAGTGTCTTTTGCACCAACAGACACTTGAATTGCTGTACCATGGAGCTCGGACGACCACGGCGGGCTCCCGCAGCTGCAATGAATGGGTTGTGGTCGATATCAGTCAATAACGGCCGACTGCAGCATTTTGCAGAGTGTCATCACAAAAGAGCCGTGGTCATCACGGCCCGAAGGTGTCGGTACTGACGGTCGGAGTCTTTATGGCACTGGCGAACAGCACCTGGACGTGCTTACACATCACGAAAAGTGTCCAGCATTTCCATCACTGAAGATAGCGACATCAACGCTTTGCAGCTGAAATTGGTGAGTCTAACTGAGCACAGAGGGATGATGTAACTGAAAAAGCGTGTTTTAAAGATGAAGTCATAGTCAATCACGGCAATATCGTGTGTTCTTATTTAACAGGGAAATATGCAGAGTGGTTATTGATTAAACTTTTTTTTTGAACGATTCAATCACGATTCGTTTTGAAACCTGAATAATTCAATTGTGTGTTACAATCGTAGAAAATTGAGTTTTAAAGCAAATTGCAGACAAAATCGTCCAAATAGAAAATGCATTGTCTTCAAAATTACTATATCGAAATTTCCAAATGTTGGGTTTTGGACGAAAAGCAATATCTAAGTTTTTNGTGGCACCCAGGTGGCTGCTGTTTTATTAAAGGCCGCCCAAACTCGATGCAGCCGGTGAACGGTACTGTTCAGCATCGTTAACCGCGGTCGTCGCTGTCAGCGGGCCGGCAGTAGGGGAGGCTGTAGTGCCGGTGTTGGGGGCACTTCGCACCGCGCCACTGATCGTCGGCGGAAGGAAGGTCACGAGCTTCACCGCCGCGGGGCTCCAGACCCAACCACCGCACAGTGTGGCCGAATGCCAGTTTAGCCTGAATTTATTCAAAAACCTGATTTCTGAATTGATGCTTACGATGCCACTCTATGGATGGCGAAAAGTCGCAAGTGTATCGTTAGACGTATCATCTGCCTATTTTAACGTGTTAGGGCTATGATAATTGTTCAGAAAGTGCACACACACACAGTTCCTCAACACGCGCTGGTGTAGCGATAGAAAAAAAAACGGTTTCCTGTTTTCAACGCGGCTAGGCGCTGTAGATCCCGCATAATAAATTGGGAAAAAGGCATCTAACAATGCAGAATCATAAGGAATATATTGAACTGAAGTTGTTAAAATGCGTTTTCTGTGTAAATTTGGAGATTATTATTGTACATAAAGTAGGACCTCTTCACATGCTTGAGTTTTCAGAAAAAAATACTTTACAAAAGAAATATTAAAAAACAAAACGTAGAATCAAAAGGAATCAAAGAAAAAGACAATACTACGATGAGTTCAGCTTACTTTTCTGCATAGGAGCGAACAATAGTTGCACCCCCCAACCTGGCCTCCCCGCCGCTTATTCAGCTCTGAACTTTGTCGCGACGGCCTGGCTGGCGTGACCCCGACCAGCATTGGCGGAGCGCGCAGCTCGGCCTGCCACACGAAAGGTCAGAATTACAATTTACAAACGAAGGCCGGGCTTGTACGTCAATGGATGCAGTACCAATAGCTTTTTATTGTCTTTCTGTGTGGATGTGTTGTAAGACATATGGGGTTGGCAGTGAGGTTGTAGCATGGTGGTCCGCACGCTGAAGAACTCAACGACCTGGCAGCTTGCCGCCGGACGGCCCGTCACCAACATAATCCCTGTCCTGGAGTATGCCTGAGCACGTGCAACTGCTGGATTTATGGCTTCGATTGCCTCCTCTACTGAGTTACCGGCTTCCTAGGCGGAAACAAAGAGCAAGGAACACCCACCGCAGTGGCAGATGAGGTGAAAGAGGCCTCAGAACGGCGAATGGAGGGCTGCGAGTCCGGTCGAGCCGCGGGCGGAAGGCAGTGGAAACTCACAACGGAACGACCCCAGGCGCGCCGCTGCGCCTTACGCTTGGCAGCCGACTCGCAGCCGAACAGAGTCAACCAGCAGCTGATCCCCGATCAACACGATCTGGCAGGCCGGCACTGCTACCACAAATTGACATTTCTAGCGGCAGCTGAGTATCAGCAGCAGTAGCGCCGAGTAGGGTTAGTGAGGTCGTCGTGAGCGAGATAAGATTTTCGCCCATGTTGTGTATGTGTGTTCATGAGTGTGCATAAAGGGAGCACCGGGAAATGTATGTTCTCCTTTTTTCAGCCCACTTGATGAGGGATCAGGAAACCGCAAATAAATTGCGCAATCTGGTTGTAAAACAAAGTAAAAACTCTAACCATTTTAATAACGGTCCGTCAACACAGCTTCAATTAGATGATTTTAACTCAATTCATTACCATTGATATTAAACGCCAAAAGAACCATAATTAGTCCTGCAACGGAACAACTAGCGCGGATCCCAAGGGGATGGCAGCGGCTTAGCACCTTCCACATATCGCCTGAAATCTGCGAAATTTGACAGATTTTTCAACTGTTAGAAGGAAATCTAATAACTTTGAATTAGCATGTTTGCTAAAACAGTTCAATAACGTATTCTACGAGAAGCTAAATCAAATTTTTCAATTTGTTTGAAACGTTTTGAAATTTACCCCCCCCCCAAATACACGTTCTGGACTTCCGCAGTAGCGCACGAATCGAGGCAAAATTGTGCAGTAAAGCTAATTAGTAGGTAGTTTTATCGCTAAAAGTCATCTGTAATCATTTTCAGCGAAAACGACAGGCACTACGAATAAATTCAGGCTAAACTGGTGTTTGGCCACACTGTGCACCGGCTGTCCTACACTGCCCAAGACCCAACCACCAGCCGTCCTACACTGCCCCGGACCCAGCCACCGACCGTCCTACACTGCCCCAGACCCAACCACGGCTGTCCTACACTGCCCACGACCAGACCACGGCTGTCCTACACTGCCCCGGACCCAACCACGGCCGTCCTACACTGCCCCGACCCCACACCACGTGTCCACACTGCCCGGATCCAACACCGGCGTGCCTACCACTACCCCAAGACCCAAGTCACCAGCGTTCTACACTGCCACCGAACCCAGCCACCAGACGTCCTACACTGCCCCGACCCAACCACCGCTGTTCCTACACTGCCCCGGACCCAACATCCGGCTGGTCCTACACTTGCCCCGGACCCAACCCAACCGGCGTCACACATGCCGAACCCAACCACCGGCTGTCCTACACTGCCCAAGGACCCACCACCAGCTCGTCCTACACTGCCCCGGACCCAGCCACCGACCGTCCTACACTGCACCCCAGACCCCAAACCACCGGCTTGTCCTACACTGCCCCGGACCAACACCGCGTCCTACTCACTGCCCGGACCCAACCCCGGCCGTCCTACACTGCCCGACCAACACCGGCCCTCGCTACACTGCCCGACCCAACCACCGGCGTCCGACACTGCCCGGACCCCCCAACCCACCGACGTCCTTCACTGCCCCAGACCCAACCACCGCCGTCCTCACTGCCCGACCCAACCACCGGCCGTCTACACTGCCCCAGCCCAACCACCAGCTCCTACACTGCCCCGGACCCAACCACCGGCGTCCTACACTGCCCCGGACCCAACCACGCGGCTGTCCTACACTGCCCGGACCACCAACCACCGGCCGTCCTTACACTGCCCCGACCCAACCCCGGGCTGTCCTACACTGCCCCGACCCAACCACCAGCGTCCTCATGCCCCGGACCCAACCACGGGCTGTCCTACAGCTGCCTGGACCCAACCACAGCCGTCTACACCTGCCCCGGACCCCAACACCGGCTGTCCTACACTGCCCCAGACCCAACCACCGGCCGTCCTACACTGCCCGACCAACCACCGGACGTCCTAAAACTGCCCCAGACCCAACCATCCCTGTCCTAACACTTGCCCGGACCCAACCGACCGACCGTCCTACCCACGCCCCAAACCCAACCACCGGCTGTGTCCTACACTGCCCCGGACCCAAACCACCAGCCGCCTACACGCCCCGACCCAACCACCGCCGTCCTACACGCCCCGGACCCAACCACCACCGTCCTACACTGCCCGGACCCAACCACCAGCCGTCCTACACTGCCCCGGACCCAACCACCGGCTGTCCTACACTGCCCCGGACCCAACCACCGACCGTCCCACACTGCTGCGCGAGCCCCGGACCCAGTCACCGGCGGCCGTCCGGAACACGGCCCACGGCTCCTACCGTCGTCGTTAAACTTTAAAGGACCGTCAGCGCTGTGCAGAACGAAATTTGTTTTCTCATATTGATGGTTCGCTCGCACACCTGAAAGGAGACTCAAGTTCGAGTAATGATAGGATGGTGCCTGAGCACGAATGATTTTTCAACGAAAATATGTCTTTTGAAACGTTGCTGGTAACCATATCTATACATAAGAAGTTAAGGACAAAATAAAATGGGTCAAAGCGTATAAGTACCCATAGTTAATCGCAACATGTCAACATTGCAAAACAAATATAGATCTTGTTTGGCTTATGAACACAATGTGCAGCAAATTATAATTGTGCTTCTATAGTTCCCTCCAAAGTGATAAAGGCTCGTGAGCCTACACTTTTCACCTTGACTAAGATAAGTGACTTCCAGACACAAGCTATTGAAATTCACAGTTGATGATGCATATATCTACAAGTTAAAAATACCACACTACGTTATATCGCCTTTACCCTACTAGTTCCAGAGTCCAGACAGAAACTTAAAAGAAAAACTCCACGCGATCCCTCACAAATCTAGCAACTCATCGAGCCGCTCCCATCTGTTGGGTCTTAAGTGCAAAAATGCACGCGAATCGTCCGATACGCTATTCCTGATGGGCCAGTGCTGAATTCATCACAGAGGACGCATCCCACATCCTGACACGAGGTATGCCAGAGGCGGCGTATTTCATGAAAACGACACTATTCATGAATAAGATATACAAATAGGAACCCGCACATCTCCAATTTCCTCGCGAAGTAGGTAGGTACTTCCTTGTGCCTAAATTTTACATATTGCTTTTGTATATTTATATCGATCTATACAGAAAACTGCAGGTGTCATTACATCAACAAATTCCGTTTCCGTCGCGAATGCGCCCCAACGGAAGATGCAAGTTAAAAAGGATAGCACGAATCGGGATCTCACTTCAACATGACGTATTTCAACTACGCGGACAATTCCACTGCTCGCTAATGGGCTCGCCTCCCTTCAACGTCCTTCCCCAGCAAACTTCGCCGGATTTGTTTGCGAATTCGAACTGCAACTGGCATGCACCCGAGCCTCCCTCAGCCAGCGTTCAGCGGCAATCTACCATACCACGTCTCTTGGCCTTTCAGCAGTCGGCCACAAAGCCAGACACTAGCGGATCCAGGGGGGCGGCAGGGGCTTTAGCCCCCCCCCCCATATTGCCTGAAATTGACGAAATTTGACATATATTCCACTGTAGAGGAAAATCTAAATAAACTTTTACTAAGGCATATTTGTCTTAAACCGTTCAGTAAGGTACAAGAAAGCCAAATCCGATTAGTTTTTCGAATTTGATGAAACTTTTTGAAATTTAGCCCCCCCAGGTTCTGGATCCGCCAGTGAAGCCAGACAGTCAGACATACGGCTGAAAAGTAAAATAGACGCGCTGATTTGAGACGGACTCACTTCATCCAAGTTGGAGCACAATAGACACTAACGACGCTGACTTGAGACGGACCCTTAGGTTCTAAGTGTCTGAGTCGGGGGAGCTGGAGGGAGGAGGAGATGGAGGAGAGTCGGGTACCCAATTATTATCCGAAGCACATGACAAATAATAAATTTATCTTACATTAATTGTTTCCAATTACTTGGTGAATTCGTTACCGAAGTATTGTGTCTAAAGAAGTGCCTAGATGTCAATACAAGTTGATTATATTGGATGCCCTACAGCTCTTCCATTTGTCGGCGGTTGGCTTTGGTCCCAATTATTGCTACCCTGGTTATTTTTGGAATCAGAAGTCGTATTGAGTCACAAAAGCCGGCAACCAAAGTTCTCAAGAATGTCCGCTCAAAACATGCCAATACGTAAGTATTATACATCAAGAAATTATAACAGGTTAAGGCTGGCGCGGATCCAGGGGGCGCTAGGGCGCCCCCCCCCCCCTGAACCGGGTCTTTTCTATGGCGCGCCCGTAGGGAACGCCCGGAGGCCGCAAACTTTTGTTATTTGGGCGCCCCCCCCTGACTGAAATCCTGGATCGCCGCCTGTAAGTATGGTAGTGTAGGTCAGGGCATGTGTGGCGTGTGCGTGTGCGTGTGCGTGGTGCGGTGCGTGTGCGTGTGCGTGTGCGTGTGCGTTTGCGTGTGCGTGTGCTCCGTGTTGCGTGGCTGTGCGTGTGCGGTGCGTGTGCCGTGTCGTGTGCGTGGTGGCGTGTGCGTGTGCGTGTGCGTTGTGCGGTGTGCGTGTGCGTGTGCGTGTGCGTGTGCGTGTGCGTGTGCGTGTGCGTGTACGTGTGCGTGTGCGTGTGCGTGTGTGCGCGTGCGTGCGCGAACCGCAGTGGTTTACTTGCAAGTGGACCTGGATCAAATACCCTGTATTGAGGCGCGGTGGTCAGATCGGCGTGGTGAGATTCTGAGGTGAGGGGTCCTGGGTGGGCGGCAGAGGCGGCCGTGCAGTAGTAGCCGGCAGAGGCGGCCGTGCAGTAGTAGCCGGCAGAGGTGGCCGTGCAGTAGTAGCCGGCAGAGGCGGCCGTGCAGTAGTAGCCGGCAGAGGTGGCCGTGCAGTAGTGGGCGGCAGAGGCGGCCGTGTAGTAGTGGGCGGCAGAGGTAGCCGGCAGAGGCGGCGTGTCAGTAGTGCGCAGAGGCGCGTGCAGTAGTACCGGCAGAGGCGGCCGTGCAATAGTGGGCGGCGGTAGGCGGCCGTGCAGAAGTGGCGGCAAGGCGGCCGCAGTAGTAGCCCGGCAGAGGCGCCGAGTGCAGTAGGTAGCCGGCAGGAGTGGCCGTGCAGTAGTTGGGCGGCAGAGCGGTCGTGTAGTATGGGCGGCAGAGGTAGCCGGGCAGAGGCGGCCGTTGCAGTAGTAGCCGCAGGAGGCGGGCCGTTGCAGTAGTAGCCGCAGAGTGCCGCTGCAGTAGTGGGCGGCGTTAGGTGCCCGTGCGGAGTACGTGGGCGGCGTAGCGGGCCGTGCCAAAGTAGTGGGCGGCGGGTAAGGTGGCCGTGCAGTTAGTGGGCGGCAGAGGCGGGCCGTCAGCCGTGTGCAGTAGTAGCGGAAGTGGCCGGTGCAGTAGTGACGTTGGCAGAGGCGGCCGTGTATAGTGGGCGGCAGAGGTAGCCGGCAGAGGCGGCCGCTGCAGTAGTAGCGGCATAGGCGGCCTGTTGCAGTAGTAGCCGCAAATGTGGCCGTGCAGTAGTGGTTGGCGAGGCGGCCGGTAGTTTAGTGGGCGGCAGAAGGTAGCCGGCAGAGGTGGCCGTGCAGTAGTAACGCCAGAGGTGCGCCGTGCAGTAGTGGCCGGCGAGGCGGCCGTGAACAGTAGTGGGCGGCAGAGGACGGCCGTGCCAGTTTAGTAGCCGGCAGAGGCGGCCGTGCAGTTAGTAGCCGGCAGAGGTGGCCGTGCAGTATGGGCGTCCAGAGGGGCGTTTTTGTATAGTGGGCGGCAAGAGGTAGCGGCAGAGCGGCCGTGCAGTAATGCTTAGTTTTGCCTGTGTGCTTTTATTCTGTTTGCGTTTGAATGCTGCTTATGGAGTGCCTTTTTTTAACATTTTCTACCTTTAATGCTTATCTGACTCGGAACACTCGGAATGCATTTTATTTTGGAGAGTTTTTAATGTCAATACTACATACATACATACATTTTACATTAAATGGGCGGCGATAGGTGGCCGTGCTTAGTAGCGCGCGCGGCGGTAGCGGCGTGCTAGTTAGTGGGCGGCGGTATTCGGCCGTGCAGTTAAGTAGCACGCTATGAGTGCGGCGTGCTAGTAGGTAGCCGGCAGCAGGGGGGCCCGTTGCAGCTAATAACGGCAGCAGGCGGCCGTTGCAGTAGTACGCGCAGAGGCGCGCCGATGCAGAGTAGCCGCAGAGGCGGCCGTGCAGTAGTGGCGGAGAGGCTGGCCGCTTTGCAGTAGTTAGCCGGCAGAGGCGGCTCGTGCAGTAGTAGCCGGCTCAGAGGCGGCCGTTGCAGTAGTAGCCGGCAGAGGGCAGCCGTGCAGTAAGGTGGGCGGTCGGTAAGGTTGGTGACACAAGCTTTCAGCCACCTGAAAAGTCGATCGACGTTACGATACGCCAGCTCGCTGTACCCGTACGAGGCGCTGCTCTGGCTGCTGAAGTGGTGCTCCGGGGCTGATTACAGTGGGGCTGGCCACGCCACACTGACCATGTGCCACTGAGCAGTGACGCCGCCCCCCCTCCAGCCGCTGACGGCCGTCTGCCCGGCGCTGATTGTATTAGCCCTCTGAACCGGACCACGCAGGATGTCGCCGCGCGGTGATTGTTCGCCCGTTATAGGTGAGCCCTTTGTTCGAAACAAAACATACGCTGACTGTTGTAGGGTTATGTGTTTTAATTTACAGTGCATGATATTATTGCGGCATTAGTTAGTATCGTTCATACGGTTAGTATCGTTCATATTTAATGATGATCATAATGAGCTCCAGGTTTACGACATGTTAAGTAGTCATGAGTGAATGTCGATAAAAAATCGTTCAGTAATAAGTAGTACATACAGGCACGCAACCACCAAGGTTCAGCGCAGGCATTGTGTTGCAAAACAGAAGAAGCTGTACCCATTTGTGCTGGTATATGCTTTTAGCATGTTTAGGCTAAGCATAACAATGCGATATAGTTTTGCAGTGACCAATAATTACTTTTATCAAAAGAAACCACGATATTTACTATCCATATTAATTTAATTATTTGATTGCCAATTGCCTCAAAATGTAATTATTTGATTGCCACTTCTTTGATTGCCTCCACCGTCCGTCTCCCCACCGTCCGTCTCTTCACCGTCCGTCTCTCCACCGTCCGTCTCTCCACCGTCCTCCACCGTCCGTCTCTCCACCGTCCGTCTCTCCACCGTCCGTCTCTCCACCGTCCGTCTCTCCACGGTTCGTCTCTCCACCGTCCGTCTCTCCACCGTCCGTCTCTCCACCGTCCGTCTCTCCAGCGTCCGTCTCTCCACGGTTCGTCTCTCCACCGACTGTCTCTCCACCGTCCGTCTCCCCACCGTCCGTCTCTCCAACGTCCGTCTCTCCACCGTCTGTCTCTCCACCGTCCGTCTCTCCACCATCCGTCTTTCCACCGTCAAACCGACGTCGCCTGGTCCACTAACTGGACCACAGCTGACAAATCCCCCCTGACAAAAGGCTCAGCGCATTATTTACCTCCGTCCGCCGATGTCATTATCCTCCAGCCCCACGTGAGATGTTCACTATCAACTCCGACAACGCCTCTTCATCAGCGCCATTCACGCGATGTGTGGCCGACACGCAGCGAACCGGGACTGAACACCCATACGGGCTGCACCGCCAGTCACCTGAGCTGTCAGTGTCAGAGGGCTGGCCGGCGCCCCCCCCCCCACAGACTCCCCCCCCAACTCAACCCCTCGACTCTGAACGTCAGCCGCGACGTCCTGGCCGACTTGGTTGGCGGCTAAGTTTGGAGCAAAGGCGCTCATGCCCATCACATTACCGGGTGATTTGGTTGGGAACACGCGCTCGTAAACAGAAACTAGGCCTGTTCGGCATGGAAAAGTTGTAGCGAATCATTCGGGCTTCTGCAACTGACGTGTCACTCCAGGCATTGGCAGGGACTTAGTGTGGCTCGTCCGTCGTGTGAGAAGTGTGTGTGGGGGATTATGACCTGCAGGAAGTGGTATACCGACAAACGTCAACGATCATTGGGGATCTCCCGGTGTGTCGGAACTGGGAAACAACCATGGATGTTCACCACAGCGCCCACATATCTTTCTCCTCTCCCGATGCTACACATTTATTCCTTGGGCGCGCCTACAACCTCCTACGCGACTGCCACCCTACCTACGTCCCCAGGACTGTAGAGTGCCATAGATAGAGTGATTATGAGATTTTGTATTGATATATAAGCACGATGAGGGGTAAGAATACGCAGTCTGATTAGTACCCATCTATCTCAGGTGCTATCTATCTCAGGTGCCACCACAAACCAAATTCGAACACCATCGATTCAGCCGTTCCTGAGATATATAATTGGGGTGTGCACGTGCGCACGTGCAGAGGCACCCTACCATTGACTTGTGGAAAAGCGGCGGCTGAGAGGTGAACCACACACCAAATTGGAACACAATCAAATTGGCCGTCCCTGAGATATAGAATAGGGGGGTGCACATGCGCACGTGCAGAGGCACCCCATCCCTGACTAGTGGAAAAGCGGTGGCTGAGGGGTCCCTAACCACACACCAAATTAGAACACAATCGGCCCAGCCGTTGCGGAGTTTTTGCGTCAAAACACCTTTCAACACCCCTCACGCGGCACGCGACACGCGCAGTGGTAGTCACCCACATGAGTCGGCACTGATAAAAACCATAATTGATTGGATGGGGCTACTCAGCAAAGAAGCCCGTTTGTCATACGGACGTGCGGTTGCAAAGATAAAAGCTTCTCAAAAGCGTCGCAACGGGTTGGGCCTCTCATAATCAGATTTTTATCATATACCACGTAAAGACGAGCGAGCGCTTCGCGTTCGCTCGTAATCATAAATATGGTTTAAAAATTGTCGAGGGATCCACTAGGGTCATAGATGATATATAACTGACCGGGCCGACGAAATTATCTGGAAACGAGGTTTTCCAAATTAGTGGAGGTCCGAGTGCGGAGCACGAGGACCGGAGCTAAATTTTGCAAACCGAGTTTCCAGATAATTTTGTCAGGCTAAGGTCAGCAATATTTTTATCATATGTCTCAGCATGTTTTTGGCATTAGCGCGAGCGTGTGGTAAAAGGTTTTCAGCTCTCAGAAAATCAATGTTAAGTCAATTGGTCAAAGCTTTCGGCCCGCCGGGCAATTACATTTTACAAAGCTTTGTTTACGCGGTTTTCAAAACGGAGGTAGACATATGATAAAATAAATACCACACTTAGGCCGATATAATTTGTTTAGGACCTCGGTCGTTGTAGGATTTTCCACCCTCGACCTTTGGTCTCGGGCGGAAAATCCAACGACATCGGTCCTAAATAAATTATTTTATCGGCCCGTCCCGTGTGGTATTTATCAATGCCGGGGTATGATTTAAGTACATGCCGGGGTATGATTTAAGTACAGCACGATGCCGGGGTATGATTTAAGTACAGCACGAGCCTATTCATAATTAAGTGATATTAGTAGTAGCCTATTAAGAAGCTATAGGCCGGGCAGGAAAGCCGGTCAAGAAGCTTTTGTTTCTTGCCCGACCTATCAAATAACATGGGAATTTGGGTCGGACAATTTCTGACCCAACATTTTCCTGCCCGGATCGTGCTATACTTAAAGCATACACAGGCATGTAGGAAAGACGGATCTATGATCCTAGTGGACCCCTCGAAAATTAATACCCTTGTAATGTAACCATTAATACCCTTATAATGTAACCCTTGTAACCCTTATACTATAACCCTTAATACCCTTGTAATGTAACCCTTAATATCCTTGTCAAGGGATCTACTGGGGTCTGGGATCCAATATCTTGGAGGCTGTTTTATAGGGATCCATCCGGATTACGTATCTCCCTCTCGTAGTTTGTCAAGAGATCCACTGGATGCATGGTAAAGGTCTATAGTTCCGGAGCCAATTTTTTTTAAAGATTGTCATTACCTTTTAGCTTGTTGTAAATGGAACTGGTGTGATGGTACATCTGTTGTAACATTTTATCAAGAAATGCTGAAAATAATTATATTATATTTAGGTGGGATCATGCCGGATACAGGATCGTCTGTAATCATATATAAACTTCTACTGTTTGTTATGGTATCCTGTGGGTTCCGGGATCGTTGCAAAATCACAGATCGGATCTACTGAAATCAAAGATCCATGGTTGCATTTTGTCATTGGATCTGTTAAGACCCTAGATCCGTTATTGGATGTTTTGGACATATATTTTCGGAACATGATTCCGAACGTGGGATCTATGAACATGTCTGACAACCAATACGAAAAGTAATGATGTAAATCGGATCGTAACCACTGAAGCGGCGAAACGAAGAGCGGGCGACTTATCTTCATAGATCGAACGGCAAGCCCAACGAAATACTGGCATGATTGTCGGTGCATTGTGTCGATATCCACTGCTTGTAAGATTTGTTTTGTATTTATTTTATCCTCCCATTTGAATCATGTCCTTATGGAAACCGTTGCGCAAGTACGTATCTCAGTGTCTGACGCGCCGCTGTATCATATCATCCTGTTCCTTTTCAATCCAACCTCTTTTATTTTTGCAATCCACCTTATCATCGCATGAACCATTATGACGCTTAAAGGGAGTGTGCCTACTCTTTTGAAATGTCAATATTTTATTACGGTAAGAAGCTATTGATTTGATCATTGGTTACGATAATATTCACGTCTGGAGCCCCTTTAGTTGAATTTGTACTTATATCTGCTTTGCATTTGTTTTGTTTAAAAACTCATAAATGATCGCCACTATAAACAGAGTAACGAAGATGTCACCTATAATGGCGCACCAAAGACGATAAACAAACCCATACGAACAATGTATGGGTTTGTTTATAGTTATCGAGGCTTCTGTTCGCAGCTGCCTATCAAGTGCTCACGAGTTGTTTTATATTGGCCAGCGCTAACAATATAAGCTAGCGTTGTAAATTTCAAAGCAAAGATCCTAGTAGCGAAAGCTCCCTGGCGAAATATTGATTAAGAGCGAGCGGCGAAGCGCGGAGCGAGTCCTCATTGAATACCGGATTGTTATCACAACATATAAAGCGGCCGACCCGGCCGGGCCCGGCCGGGCGACCGCGACGCTGGTCAGAGCTTAATATCTTTTGAAAACCCGCATCCGATTGACAAGCGGTCTTCGCCATCAGATGCCCCCATGCAATGACATTATGATTATTGGCATGTTTGGTTTCAGTGATGGGTCAGCACGGCGCGTGACACGTGCCCGTCAGGGGTGTTCAGAAGTATTAATCCTGCTGTAGCTGAGAAACGGCTGGACATATAAAGCTAAAATTTGGTGTGAGGCTGAGACCAACCCCTCTTGGCAATCGGTTCACAGGTCAACTCTGGTCACAGCTGCACGTGCGCCACGTCCACCCCTGTTCCGTCCCCGAAAATTACCTTACAAAATCGTTGCAAAATACCGGACCTAGAGACTCGGCAACCAAAAGTCGCAAGACACGGAATCAAAACACAGATGCGTAGAGAACGATCCCGCCGGGCGTATGCCTATGTGTCGAATCACGCGCGTGGTACGTGCAAAAGTCTATTGGCTATACAAGCGCAAAATTCATAGTTTATGACGTCTTCACAATTTAATCAGTGCTCAGCACCTATGGGACGTGAAGCGATGAAACAATACACCTCTCTGTAGACCAATGTACCGTCTCTAAAAATGCATGCAAAAATTGAGGCTTTAATGCAGTATTTCGCTGTTAAAATCTGCCTGTAATGTTTTTATTTACGATTCTATGATATTTTCTTCATTACACCGCCGTAGCTTCAAAACCAAAGGGTGCTAGACGATAAAAATGGTGCGCAATCAAATCCATCTAATACCCACTCAAAATGAATTTTTGCCTTCAAACATGAAGCTTATAATTGCAAATTCAAAATAACGCTTCAAAACCTATTTAGTTCAAAGTATCGATTTAGTTCGGATCTATTTGCGACGGCAAAACAACACATAGCTGAAATAATTCAAATGCATGCTTTGCAACAAGACGAACCTCCGTTGGACGGTGATAAATTGACGCGGATTTATTCGGACTCGCTCGTCTTTCGCCGTTTAAGGCGTCTTACTGGTTATTTTGTTCCGCCGGAATGATTTTGGCGAATTTGGAATATATCAGCAACTATAGTGAATCTGGGGAAATTAAATACATGGTTACATTCCGAAAAATATGTTCTACGGACTAGAGTCAACAACTCCACGTAGCCAATGTGAGAAGGCACACTCCCTTTAAAGGAAGTGTCTACTGTTTTTGAATGTCAAAAAATATTTTGACCACGGTAAGAAGCTATTAATTTGATTGTTGGGTATTATTAAATTCACATCTGAAGACACATTAGTATAATTTTCACTTAGGCATATTGTTTTGTACTTATTGTTTGTTTCAATATCGATATAAAGATCGCCACTATAATCAGTGGGAATAAGATATTATGTAAAACAGTGCACCTAAGACAAGTAACAATCAATACGAACAATGTTAACAAACCATCGAAAATCAAAATCACCGCCGAGCCGACCCTATTCAGCTTGTGTTATCAGCACTCACGAGCTGTTTAGTTTAAATGCGATTTTTATGTTTTTTATCTCTCTCGATATTTAGATATCAGCAATGTTTCTGGCAATGGTTTGGAGTCTACCCGATAACTTTTTGATTCCAGCCGGTTTCTGGGGTCTTAGGAATACCTCATCAAATAGTGTGAATCGGAAGAGATGAAAGGTATGGTTTGATTCAGAACATTCTGTTATATATTAAACTAATATAAAAAGCGATGTCAGTAGACACACTGTTTATTTTAACTACAGGTGCGGTGCATCATATTAAAAGCAGCGTTCATGAGTGGGAATGCACTGGTACGTTTGCATTAATAAATATATAAAAAAGAGACTGATCTGATAATTTTGGTAGAATGATCAAATTCAAATTACCTTCAAGCTTAAATATATCACATATATTTATATATATATATATTATATATGTATATATACTATATATATTATATTAATATATATATGTATATACTGCACACAGAAACGCACAACAACATCTCTTCTAAAAAGTGACAGTTGTCAAATTGTATTATTTGTATCAAATACTGCCAGTAGCTGATCGGGCACCATTTATCACTGACATCGACACCATTTCAGAATCAGAGTAGTACGTTTAGGTACGCTGCTATTGCTCAGTCAACAAGGCTGACATCTGCAACTCACGCGAGGTCCATATATTCATCAGACGTGTCTTCTGGTGACCTTCACAGTTATATAAGGCAATTTCTTAACGTATAGCTGCAATAGCTCCAATATCCAATAGCTCCAAAAACAATAGCTCTCTTATAACCGCATCCGGGGTAAATCGATGGCTAATGATTCTAATTATGATGATTAATTCGAGAATAAAGCAGTAATGAAAAACATGTTTATAGGAAAGTTATGGGTTTGCAGCCCATAAATCGAACCTCATAAACTACAAGACAAAACTACAAAGGCAACAAAGGAATTCCTTTCGATTCGCCCCATTTGATGTTTAAATCGAGTTATGTTCTACTATTGCTTCTTGCAGTTGCTAACAATACAAATACTCGTAACATGTTGCTCAGAACTACCATGTGACTTTCCGTGATAATTCACTTTTTAATAATGTTAACATCATCGTTTTTATCGGCTTTATTTCCGTGAAATTTACAGCAGACATAACAAAGGTGAAGTACTAGGAGCTTTTTCAATCAGAACGAGGAGACATCGATATAAACCCTCCGCCAAGCAGAAGATAACATTTGTTTTGCAATGACATTTTTACTGATTGCTGGTTTTACTCAAACGTATGTAGCTACCTGCTTTGTTGGAATCTCCTAACACCCAATTACAAGATGTCCCGCTAACACCTAGAAAACAGGGAATTTACAACTCCAGAAGCCCTTAGCGAAGGCCTTCTCGACTCAGACGCACTCGTTGATCCCTAACTTAATGACGAATTGTGTAGCATTACAAAAACTAAGCAGGTTCAGGGAACATGTGAGCAACTAAATCTCGGATAACGAGCAAAAAGACAGCATTCAGCGGCAGTATGATGTTAATTGGCGATAGATACAAGTATCTTCATACAACACAGGCCCAAGCTGCATCAAGTGTGCATATATTATATAATATATATTATAAATATATATATATATTTTTATATGTATATATATATATATATATATATATATATATACATATAATATGGCCAACAGCAATGCCACTCTTATTCTTAAATGAAATTGAAACGAGGTTAAACAAAGGCCTTTTGGTGCATATATATAACCTGTCGATATAAATTATTCAAATATAAATCAATTATATCTTTCAGGGTCTGCGGTAAGGCGCATATTTTTTGGAAACACTCAGACCCACCCAGTTTAATTCCATGTCGGAGCCCCGGTGGTATAGAGTATAGACCCACCCCATCCACCCAGGATATCAGGTCCAGAACCAGTTTGGTATTCTTTGTGTCACTGCGCATTGCGCACAGCTGTCTTCTTTTACAGTGCTACATAAATACAAATGGCAAAGTCCAGTCACAGTTGTATTCAACAAAGCATTTTACATATAGTGTAAAATCATGCCGAAAACGTATTAGGATGCAGTATGTTTAGATAATCCTTCAATATTGTGTTTTGTATTGAATGCTTTTGAATTACCAATTAAAAAATATATCAACGAATTTCATCACATGCTAACCTTCAAAAGTTCTCTGAATAACATGTGACGGTCACATTACACCGCTGTTTATTCCAGGCTAACAGCTGTTTTACTACGTGTACGATGATACGATAAATCGCTGCACAATAACTGAGGCATTTAATTTCGAAAGCGGTAATTTCCATGGCGATCTGCAATCTCGGAGCGGGCGGGCCTGATTTGTGGACATTGGCTAACAGGCGCAGCACGCCCACTCCTCATCGCACCGAGATCTCATCAGCCGCGCCACGTCCTTTCAATTATCTAAATAGCCGCCATCTGGGCCTGCCTCGAGGAGGCCGCCGAGGGGAGCGTCCGCTCTACATCATCTCCACCGCCGGCCACAGGGCCAGCCACAGAGTGGCAGCTTAACCCATATCTGCCTTCTCAGAAGTGCCTACGAGAGCGCGGCAACACACTGCACTATTCCGTCGATCGGCGGCGCCAGGGAATGGTCGCGTTACGAGCTGATGTGTGAATGTAGAGCCTACGAAGAGAACCATGCGCTGTTTCCGACGAGCTGGTTAAACAATGGCGAAACTGGCGATGTTTTTTTACATTGAGGAAACGGAAAGTCGATTAAACGTTATTATTAATTGAATAATATCAATATTTTTGCCAAGATATCGATACAAAAATGGCGTACACACGGCAACAAATACTTTCAAATACATTTACGTATTGCCTTTTACTTGCCTATCATTTTCCCCATTAAAAACAAGATAATGTGGGGAGTAAGTATTGTTTTAGAATTGTTAGAACACGGTATTGTTTTAGAAAATATGGTAGAAGGTTGCTATTATAGTTCAATGAATGCATCAATAATATTCCATTGTCAATGTAAAACTGATTTGACAAACAAGTATATTAACCACAGGATGCAACAAAATCCAGGCAAGTGCGGTAAACACGTCTGTGATTGCACATAACCTTTGATTTCACCAGCATCGCAAAACTCGGCCGCTCTTGGCTTCCGCGGAGCAGCCGGTGTGTGTGGAAACGGACCTCCACAGGCCTGAACTCGACCGAGTCTCGATTCGAGCAGGTCATTTGGAATGTCAAAGGACGACAGCTCAAACTTTTGACTCGTGGGAGTACGCTTGATTTCTGAACATATACATCGGTCCCATGCTGACGCGGATCTCCAAGTGATATTCGAAGTTGAGGGACTTGCCGTTGATTTGAAAGATTGTTCGACCGTTCCATTGGACGAACTTACCTCTTGCGTATCGGTCTGTTGTGGGTGTGATGATTTGAATAAATTTAAATTTTTGCGCAATGTTATACATTTGTTGGCAGTTGGTACACACATTTTAATGAAATGCCGGGAAAACAATCCTTAAGACAGTCCACACCACCCGGAGGGGTACTCGATACCAGTCCGTTGACTCTTGGACTTTATTTTACATTTATTATACGCACAACGGGCGTGCCCGATATATTTGTAAACCAAAATTTTGGTCATGGCAGTTACTCGTCAATGGAACACAAATTCCCGCGGAGCTGACAGTTATGAGGCGGCAGTTACAGTATCACCATCACCTCCATTCTATTCGCCGGTTGCGGCCGTCTCCTCAGCTGGTAGCGTCCGATATAGGCCTGGCTGTGTAAACAAAACACACAGTCTGCGGGGACCTTCCTACGCAGGAAAGGCAATTAATGTCGCCGCGCGCGGGGATCCAGACACGACAGAAGACGCAATCAGTTCGCAGCGGGAAATGAATTGTGTTGCCAGTGAACAGCGGGAGATGAATTATGTTGCCAGCACGTATTGCCGCGTGACGTTAAGCCCAGATACGACCAACCTACAGCAATTGAGCTATGGTAGGTATGAAGTCACTTACGGTGCGTTCGGAGAGGCCGTTTTTCCACGCATTTCGTGGAATCCTTCGCGATTGGCCGTTTGGAGAGCACGAAACGAGGAATTTCGCGTGGGTTTCCGCGATTCCACGTGGAATCGCCAGAACGTGTCATGGCGTGGTTTTCAATGATGGCGGCTTACATTAAAAAGTCTGATAAGCTTAGGATCATCAATATATATGGAAACGATACAACTTAAACTAAAATAACGGAGTAACGGACTAAAGTAACTTCCATTAAATTTGTCGCAAAGTAACGGAGTAACGAGTAACGGAACTACCTTTATGAGTAACGCAGTAACGAGTAACGGAACTGCTTATTGAGTAACGATGCCCACCTCTGATGGCATTATGCCGGAAAGGTAACGCAGCCATTCAGCCAGCAACGTATAACAACACGGCGTACGGCCATTGCTCTTATAGAGTGTCATCTAATGGACTCCGTCAAGCTCTTCAGTCTGGCCCGATGAACTGGATGGCTCTGCTAAGACGGTGCTCAGACAGCCGTGTACAGACATTTCACATGACGTAGCAGCTCAATACTTAGAGAGGCAGTGGTCATCTGGTATATACCGCAATGGCCGATTAAATTTGGACCCAAGACATGATGAATGCTACTAATGCCACCTGCATGTATAATGTAGTCGGTTGATTGTACATATTTTATCTGACTGGTACCATCTTAGATACAGACACAGATACAGATACAGATACAGATGTATATTCGGAACCTCCATGCGATGGCTTTTGTGGTATCCACGTCATTACAGTTTGTAAGACTCATTCCCAGCACGTCACTTTAATCACCCATTCGCATAAAATCGTACATGTAAATTGAAGATGAGAAAAGAAAAGACCTTGACCAGCACTAGGCTAGAGGAGCACAGGGGATACGTTCAATTACAAGTGCAGCAGATTTTCCAGACTCATTCCCTATCATAAATGTATAAAAACGACCGACCAAGCATTTTTGCGTGGTTATGGTCTAAAAACAGCAATATAATGCATCAACCACTGCATGTACCCCCCCACACACACACACATACACACAAACATACACACGATCGCTGCTGGCAGGCATATGGCAGCTGTGTATCACTGTATCATGTACCCGAGTCAGAGTCACTCCTCAGCCTCCTCCGACACCCGAGTCAGAGTCACTCCTCAGCCTCCTCGACACCGAGTCAGGAGCCCTCCTCCCAGATCCCCTCCGACACCCGATCAGAGCCCCTCTGCAGTCCTCCCCTCCGGACTCATCCGAAGGCAAAGCCCCTCCTCAGTCCCTCAGTGCTTGGAGGAGAGTCCATGGTAACTCAGTCCCTACAGTGTGTGAGGAGTCATTGAGTACTAATCCCTCATAAGTGTCGGCACGGATAGCAGTAGGTACTAAGTCCCTCAGTGTCGGGAGTCCATGGTACTAAGTCCTCAGGTTGTCTGGAGGTGGTAGCATGAGGGGTACTAAGGTCTCCCTCAAGTGGCGGTCGAGGGAGTTCCATGGTACTTAAGTCCTCGTGTCGAGGAGTCCATCGGTACTTAAAGTCCCTTCCAGTGTCGAGGCGTCCAGCTCTGACTCAGTCTCTCAGCTGTCGGGGTCCATGGTACTCAGTCTCCTCCAGGTGCGAGGAGTCCATGGTACTCACAGTCTCGCAGTGCTCCGAGGAGTCCATAGGTACTCAGTCCCTCAGTGTCGAGGAGTCCATGGTACTCAGTCTCCTCAGTGTCGAGGAGTCCATGGTACTAAGTCCCTCAGTGTCGAGGAATCCATGGTACTCAGTCTCCTCAGTGTCGAGGAGTCCATGGTACTCAGTCTCCTCAGTGTCGAGGAGTCCATGGTACTAAGTCCCTCAGTGTCGAGGAATCCTGTGTACTCAGTGCTCGTCAGTGTCCGAGGAGTCCATGGTTACTCCCGCCAGTAGCTCCTCAGTGGTTCGAGGAAGTCCATCAGGTACTAGTCCCTCAGTGCGTCAGGAGCGTGTCCATGGTACTCAGTCTCCTCTCAGTGTCGAGGGGTCCATGGTACTCAGCTGCCTCAGTGTCGAGGAGTCCATGGTAACTCAGTCCCTCAATGTGGTCGAGAGTCCATCGGTTACTCGTCTCCTCTAGTGTCAGAGGAGTCCATGGTACTCAGTCTCCTCAGTGTCCGAGGAGTCGCATGGTACTCAGTCTCCCTCAGTGTCGAGTGAGTCCATGGTACCTCAGTTCTCTCGCGAGGAGTCCATGGTACTAAGTCCCTCAGTGTCGAGGAATCCATGGTACTCAGTCTCCTCAGTGTCGAGGAGTCCATGGTACTAAGTCCCTCAGTGTCGAGGAGTCCATGGTATTAAGTCTCCTCAGTGTCGGAGGTCCCTCCGTGCTCCAGCATTAAGTCTGCCATATGTCGGACCCACCTTCCGGCATCGATAGCGGCTCGGCGGGGTGCGGGCTCCATTAACTGCCGTGGCGATTACCGTGCAGCAGTTGAAGGGCCTGTCACCGACTAATGCTATTAACGCCCGGCAGCCGGATGGCACAGCGTAAGTAAGACCCGGTGATTCCTTGGACTCACTTCGCTCCCAGTCTCCCAGTCCTCCTAGGCTTTCTCCCCTGCCTTTCCCGGTACTCAGCGACTCCTCATGTCCCTTCACGATCCCATCGGCTCCTCTCCAGTCCTCCCACAGTCCTCCCACAGTCCTCCAAGCTCCTCCCCGGTCCTTGCAATCCCTCCCCTCTCAAGCACTTTCAGCTCCTCCCAGCGCCTGCCCTCCCCGCCCAGCTCCTCCCTGGCCATCAGTGTCCGTCGCAGGCTACCGATCAGCTCTCGGCGGTTGACGTCACACCACTTATCTTCATGCATCGTCTGGAATTGACTGAGCACCTGAGACGCCCACGGGCTGCTACTCAGCTGCCCAGCTACCCAGTTACCCAGCAGCTCGGTGGAAGCTCGGCCAGCCGACGGCCAGTGGTAAGTGTCGTCGCCTCCCTTGTGGTGTTGGGTGTCGGAATTCACACGGCCGGCCCGCGCGGCGGTGGCTGCCTACGCTGTGAACCCGTCACGTGACCTGGCACGCTAGCACGTGCATGACATTGGCACGGCAGCCGCGAATGACCCACCACCGCCTCGCCGTGGAACCAGCCGCGAATGACCCACCACCGCCTCGCCGGGGAACAAGCCGCGGAATGGACCCACTCCCGCTGTCTCTGGCTGTGGGATATCCTTGCTTCTGTCAAGAGTTAAATTGTTCCCTATCACGCGCCGCCCGTGAACTGCCAGCCCGAATGTGAGGCTCTACGCTCACTCGCCCTCCCTGTGGTGGACCTCCCGTTATGACCCGCGATGAATCACCACTGTCGTGCCTCTCTCTGGGTTGTGGAACCATTGCCTCCGCATAATGTATTCCGTCACCACGTCGCCCGCCTGTGGTGAACCAGCCGCGAATGACCCACCACCCGCCTCGCCGTGGAACCAGCCGCGAATGACCCCAAACCCCCCACCGCCTCGCCGTGGAACCAGCTATGGTATAGTATTTTTCTTTCTCTCTTATTATGTGCTCCTTATCTTCGGCGTGCTGTCTCTGTGGGGTTGGAACCAGCCGCGAATACCCACCACCGCCTCGCGGTGGAACCAAGCCGCGAATGACCCACACCGCCTCGCCGTGGAACCAGCCGCGAATGACCCACCACCGCCTCGCCGTGGAACCAGCCGCGCTGTCGCTCGGCAATTGTTTCATGTTACACAGAAGACGTCAAATTGATGTATGAAGGTACCCAAAGTTTGACGTTGATAGCGCTAATCATTGTTCCGTTATTACGAGTGTACTTCAGGGAGCGTTAAACGCCCCCATCCTCCAGTCAATGTCGGGTTAACAGACAGTACAAATGCCATGTATTGGGCAAAATGCAATTCAAAAACGTCAAAAGATATTAATGGTAAAGGCATGGCTATCTCGGATTTTTACAAATGTAAAAAATACGCTTGGCCTAATTGTTATGTTATTTATGCTTTACCTTCCTTCATCAATTAACGCCGTTTTCTCTTTTGCTTTCGACTGTACGTTTTATGTGCCGTGCCACTATTGAAACTTGTTTACATTGCATATTTGTTATACTGCTTTGGCAACACTATCCTTCCGTTCCATTCTGGATCGGTTTTCCACGTCGTTACGAATAAACACCGATTGCGTTACTTTCTTCCTTTGCGGCCTATGGCCAAGGCCATGCTACTTACAAGTGCTGGGTACAAGAATCCTGTGCTACACATAGAAGACATAACAACAGTAAGACGCCGTAATCGCCGAATGACGTGCGAGCCTGTAGCAGCCCGATACTCGATAGCAGGAACATTTGTCTGCTGTCATCTAAACTCCATTTATCTTAGACTTTTGCGCACGCTCCGGAGCATTCTCCAGGCGTCTACAATCAACGGAATCCTTCCCGACACCGCTAGGGATGGACCATCATGACGCTCGCAGTGGTCGCTGGCCACCCCCCGCGATTCCGCAATAACTACTGGTGGTGCCAATCGGTACAAACATTCTCGGAATTCCCTATTTGTCCGAAGACTGATTCGGTTTTCGGAAGGACATAGTTGAGCATATTTATTTTGACATTTTTGGAAACCCATTGCCCAATGCAGACTAGTGACTGATTCTGATTGAATCATTATTTTTGATTGAATCATTCTTATTTCACGTGAATCATTCATGAATCGATTCACTTCATCATGAATGATTCAATGAGTCATTGATTGAATCATTCATACGAAGATAAAGGGGTGGTTGAATCACTCAAAGCACAATGATTCATTCTTTTCGGGGGGACAGCAGTAACTAATAACTATACAAATGATAGACCACCCTCATAATGAGGAATGGAACTGAGTCAACTCATGTCAAGATCACTTTCAGCACCTTCATTTGGTCTGTAAACACCCTCATTCCGAATATATGCACTGTTATTTGCACATACGCATTGCTAATTATTGTGATGGAATCATTCATGAATGATTCATTGAATGAATCATTCGTTATTGATACATGCAAGCCTGTGAATCACTGTGAATCATTCACCAGTGGTAATGTTGAGTGATTGAATCATGAATTAACCGGTGAATCATGATTGAATCATTCATGACAATTTGAATCAGTCAAAAGTCTGGCCCAATGCATCGGATTTGTCGTGAAAATCACTTAGCAACTTGTTATCAATCAGTATTACCCTGTACATAAATGGATATATGATGTGTGTGGCTTTCGGATATCCTAACTGTAGCGTTATTTGACACAAATACCTATGTTTATGCATATTGGGATTGGAAATGATACATTGGATGCTTTGCATTCCGTATCATACATTTTTTCTGCTTTCGGACATATTTCGGACAAACGATGTTTTTTTCGGACAGTTTCGGACGGACAGCTGACCATGGTCTTGGACATCGGTCGGACATTGGATAAATATTTTCTGAGACTGGCACCATTAATGTCTCCCTGACTTCACCTATTAGTGGGTTAATCGACCTGTTGGTGATCAATTCATAAATAAATAAATAATAACTACGCCCTGCTTGGCGACGACGCTAGCGTAACAAAGCGGCGCGTGAGGGAACTAACGCTGCGGCTGGGACTCGGCCGGGCGGCCGGGAAAGGGCTGGGCGGCCGATTTCTTAGTTTTACCCCCTACGGGTGCAGTTTGCAACCCTCGGGGACAAAACGTAAGCCAATAGCATAATTGATTGAATGGGGCTGAAGATAATTGATAAATGGCGAAGATCGCTTGTCAACCGGATGTGGGATTCAAAGCTATAGACTTCTGAAAAGTGTTACGGTTGGGTCGGTCCGGACTGGGTCGGGATGGCCGCTTATATGTGAAAACAATCCTGCATCTGATGAGGACTGGCTCGCGCTTCGCACTCGCTCGTAACTAATGGTTTAGAATCGGTAACCCCCAAAAATTGGTGGAATCTGTACCCCACAGGGAATGGGGTTAAATTAGCCTGGTTTAGACAGAAAGCAGTTAAACATGATTTTTAAGTATGAAATAATGATCTTACACATGTCAAAATGTTTATTATTTGAAAAATATACTCCTAATATGTGAAACAAGCTTTCGGCGCTAAGCCATTATCAAGCTTAGCATTTTTTACGAAAACATGCACACTCTGATCAAACTAATGTCCTCGGTGGTGAAGATCTCTAATAAATATATACATATCATCATACTTCAGTTAAGTGTTAAGAATGAAAAAATATAGAACCCTCTCCACAAGAAAGAAAAAAACTCGGACACGGAGCCCCCAAGGTGCACAGCACACATCCCCGCCAGGCTCGCGAGAATACATGAAAAAGTAATTCCTCGAAACGAGCGGTGACTAAGACAAAACCAAAACAAATGGAAAGCTCCGAGACCCGAAAGAACCCAAATCCGAGGAGAAAGTCCCAGATAAAAAACGAAGATTTAACGGCTTAAACTTTCACTCCACATTATTCCGTCATATTTCATACAGGTAGGCACCTTATGCATATACGACACAGCAATTATTAACAGTAAAACAGCTTGTCGCAGTCACATTCGTCACAAAGTCAAAATGGCTGACGAATGACACGCGCATGTCAGAACCAGCTATCATGGAAAAAGAGGCCATGAGCTTTTCATTGTGTTTAAAGTTGGGTTTAAAGTTTTCCGCTTATCTAATGCGACTCTGCTATTTAAGTTTCTTTGCATTGTCACGTCTGAAAGTAAGTATCGAGTAAATGTTAAAGCTAGAATTTATGGTATTGATGGGTCATGGCTAGAAATTAGCTAGAATTTATACAAAATTTATACATGATTTTGTTTAATTTGATGGTGACACGTGCGCAATCCTGATTTCCTGAATGATACACAATACCATACCAAGTTAATCATATAAGCAGGGTAATTTGGGATTTATCAAGGAAGTTAAAACAAATATTGATCAGCGATGGATGCTCGCTCCCTAGAAATACAAGAAGCGACAGAGGGGCTCGGTGCGATGACACGTATCTAAGAATGATCCCTCCATCTCATGAGTCATTACCCACAGCTGTAGCTGTAACATGCCAATCTGCCGCGTCAAGCACAGGCCTCTTAACGCCGGCCGACACTTAGAGGGGCCGACGTCCGACGGGGCCATGTTTCTCATGTCATTCTGGTCAGGGACCACTGCGCACAACCCCATCGCATCGACTCAAACATCACAGTCAGAGGCCAAATGGCGCCCACTCTCAGACCAAATGGCGCCCACTCTCAGACGGTAAAAGTTGAACGGAGGCATTTATACCCGATGTTGTGTGCTATCTACCGCCGACGAAGTTTATTAGCATTTCGGAAGCGTCACATTTGCTGTTATAGCGTGTCCCTTAGATACGCAAAATTTATATGTGCCTATCGTCCAGAAACTAGCGTCAGCTACCCACATGCGTATTAAAGCGAACATAACCGGGTGAAGTGGGTGGTGTACAGGCGAGTCCCATGGCGTGAGGCGTCACAGGCGTCCATGGCGTCCCATGGCGTCCCAGGCGTCCCAGTTGTCCCAGTTGTTTTAGTTGTCTCAGTTGTCCCAGTTATCCCAGTTGTCCCAGTTGTCTCAGGTGTCCCAGTTGTCCCAGTTATCCCAGTTGTCTCAGTTGTCTCAGTTGTCCCAGGTGCCCCAGGTGTCTCAGTTGTCCCAGGTGTCTCAGTTGTCCCAGTTGTCCCAGTTGTCCCAGTTGTCCCAGTTGTCCCAGTTGTCCCAGTTGTCCCAGTTATCCCAGTTATCCCAGTTATCCCAGTTGTCTCAGGTGTCACAGGTGTCCAAGGTGTCCCAGGTGTGCCAGTTGTCCCAGGTGCCCCAGGTGTCGCAGGCGTCGCAGGCGTCCCAGTTGTCCCAGGTGTCCCAGGCGTCCCAGGCGTCCAGTTGTCCCAGATGTCCCAGGTGTCGCAGGCGTCTCAGAGTCCTCCCAGGTGTCGCAGGCGTATCAGGGTCATCCCAGGTGTCGCAGGCGTCTCAGGGTCATCCCAGGCGTCGGAGGCGTCTCAGGGTCATCCCAGGCGTCGCAGGCGTCTCAGGATCATCCCAGGCGTCCCAGGGTCATCCCAGGAGTCGCCGGCGTCTCAGGGTCATCACAGGCGTCTCAGAGTCCTCCCAGGTGTCCCAGGCGTCTCAGGGTCATCCCAGGCGTCCCAGGCATCTCAGGGTCATCACAGGCGTCTCAGGGTCATCACAGGCGTCGCCGGCGTCTCAGGGTCATCACAGGCGTCCGAGGCGTCTCAGGGTCATCCCAGGCGTCGCCGGCGCACTCTACCCCCGGCTGGCACGGGAGTGACGCTGCAGGCGGCATCCCTGTCCTCTCGACGTGTTCTCCGTTTGTGTTGGCCCGGGGGAGCGGTGGCCGTCCACATGACAGCTGAACACAGTGACCCGCCGGCCGCCACAAGGCCTGCCGTCCGGCTCCTGGCAAACCAGCTCAGCCAACGTGCGCACTGCCAGTACATGCATGGCATACGGTCGGCGAGTGCTAACAGACTGCTGCTTACATTGCACTCTACTGTTCCCGTCGTAACAGAAGGCAAACATTTGCTAATGTGACAAGATATTTATAGTGTAACATGGTAAACACGGAAGTCGGATTGTGACACCGACGCTGATGCCGATTTTAGAAGTCGAATGCCGGGAATCAGGATGCGGAAACAGCCTATCGATCCGCTCATGATGCCAGTGTCCCCACCGGATCGCAGCCAGCGTGTGAATATCACCACCGGATCGAAGCCAGCGTGTGAATATCACCACCGGATCGCAGCCAGCGTGTAAATATCATCAAAATAAAGCAGAGACGAACACGACTGGAATGTCTCTGCTCCGTGGACCAGGTCAATACGGGTCAGTCAGGGGCTGACCGAACCTGCTCCGTGGACCAGGTCAGGTCAGATCAGGTCGACCCCTACTCTGCTCCGTGGGCCAGGTCAGGTCGGGCTCTGCTCTGCTCCGTGAACCAGGTCAGGTCGGGTTTGGTCGGCCCCTTCTCTGCTCCGTGGACCAGGTCAGGTCGCCCCTTCTCTGCTCCGTGGACCAGGTCAGGTCGCCCCTTCTCTGCTCCGTGGACCAGATCAGGTCGGCCCCTTCTCTGCTCCGTGGACCAGGTCAGATCGGCCCCTTCTCTGCTCCGTGGACCAGGTCAGATCGGCCCCTTCTCTGCTCCGTGGACCAGGTCAGGTCGGGTTCGGTCGGCCCCTTCTCTGCTCCGTGGACCAGGTCAGGTCACCCCCTGCCCCAGCACCAGTAGACCAGGCCAGGTTGGGTGCAGCCGGACTCCTGACCATGCAACGGTGGACCAGGGTTCACACGGTTTCGGTGGACCCTTTGACTCTACACTGCCAGCGGATCAGGTCAGGTTGGTCCCCTCAGACACCTGGTAATGTCCTGTGGACCAGGTCGTCGTCTCTGATGGACACGTCGCGTCTGTCAGCAGCGTGACGGCAGATAAGAAAATCAATATTTCACCCCGACATATTTATTAAAGTTTGGCAGTAATGGGTATCTTGAGCTGAAAATACGAATATGACTTTGGTTTAGACAATTGATCGATAGCCTTGGCCTGTGACAAATAGTGCATCGGAGGTCCCGGATGTAGCGTCATGCCAAACGTACGGAGACGTATCGCATAACGTACGGAAAATGCCAAACGGAATCCAACATTATGAGCCACTGGACCAGGCTGCAGAGGAACAAGTGATGCCATTGAATTCAGCAAAGCAGGATCTATCGACTGGGAGGTAAAACAAATGATCAGTGTTTGACTAGACATGCCCCAGGAGCTGCCTTTACCACACTGGCCGATCTGGCCGTCAGTGGATTCGGTGGTCTCGGGTGACAGCTGGCTGGCTGGCCGGTCGTCTGTCGCCGCCGCTCAGACACCACACCATCGATCAGACCACACCTAATTACACTTTTTCTATTCAAACGCCACGGCTAATTGTGGCCGCGTTGGCTACCGGGCAGAGACGTGCTGCGGCCAACTCACTGCTCACTGTCTTGTTCGGCTAAGCGTCCGCTTGAGATTTGCAGGAGAAGAACACGGCGCATTTGTGTTACGAATAAGAAGCGTGAGGAAATGTGCAATGACTTGAGGACATCCGCTCATCTTCGGAAAATTGTTCAAAGGATAAAGTATTGAACCAGTTGGAAAGGTATCAGATGAAAGTCTGGTTTCTTTGGGTGTAGATATAGGCTCATCTTAGATAAAAATACGCATACTTCCCAATTCACACAGTTAATAAAAACCCGCTCTCTCAACTATCAATTTAATTTTGCGCTACTGAAACTTGTATAAAGAAAGCCAGACAGTGTGATAGACAAAGAAAACACATTTTATGCCAAATGACCAAGATTAAATATGCGATATGAGGCGAGATCCATAAAAGGACGAAAAAGAACAGCATTGATGTCACTGATACCTCCAAAAACAAACTATCTTGATAACGTCCTTCACAGCGTCAATTTACGGAGTTGCTGTCGGCTGGATTGGTGTGAGTGTGAGTTGATGGCCACGATAGCCCAGCGTGCCGCATCCAACTTGGCTATCCGTCTCCGATAGCGGCATCTCTGCGCGTTGGAAGCAGCCTTGTCTGGGCACTGCCGAACGGCGGCCGATCCGTCTCCGCCCCGGCGGCGCCACTCCTACTGCTCGAGTGATGGGTGGACAAGGGACGGGGCAAGGACAGAGTCAGCAAGTCAGTGTCAGTCGGATCAGGGTGACAGCAAGTCAGTGTCAGCCTGATCAGGGTGACAGCAAGTCAGTGTCAGTCTGATCAGGGTTTCAGGGTGACATCCTGCCCAGAGTGGTCCCCTGGTCAGGTCGACGACGGGACTTGACTCCTGGTCAGGTCGGCGAACTATACCCAGACAGTGGCCAGGCATCCCACTATCGGAGATTATCCCCTGATTCCGAACTGGTCAGCAGCATTACCGAACTGCATGAGAACACGTTAAACCATGGCTGCTTCCTCGTAAGGACATTGCCTATCCCAGGCTGTAGCAGTGTAGCATGAACCTCAGTCGTACAAATATAGGCAATGCTCTATAGCCAACCAACTTCACTTTGAATGTATATTTTACTCAAGGGGCGTCGCCACCAGAGTGGGGCTGGGGGAGAATCAGGATCGGTCCGACATGAGTCTAGCCCCCGGATTCGCAAGATTTTAACATTAACACTATGGGGCCGCCCCCAACCCTTCTCTGGGTATATGTTATATGTAGAGAGAGAGAGATTCGCTGAACATCGGCTGGCTCCCAACATTTTTTTGTGCGACGTCATCGCTCATGGGTGTAGTGATGGGTGTAGGAGCGGAACAAATATTGGTTGAGGATGGCATCGCTGAAGTACTGGTAAAGATTAAGTCAAAAGTGTCCTGTGATAGCTCCGTCACAGTCACCAGCAATGGTGGGCACGGTTCCGCTTATCTGCTAACCGCTAATTAGCGGAACTAACTTTTCGTTTAGCGGATTAGCGTTTCTGCTAAATTTGGAAACCATGATCGGACCAATAAGCTTCCGCTAGCTTTAGTTCCGTTAACTTAAATTCAGCTAACAAACAATTTTTGGACTTAACCCGGCAGTCACTGGGGTATTTTCTGTAACACGAGTCACTGGGGCCTTTTTTAGCCCCCCCCCCTTGTATCTTCGGAACCAATAAGACGATCGTGCTGAATCAAACGGCAATCGATAGCCCAGGAAAGAAATTAAACAAATGTGTAAAAAGGGTCCCCAGACAGGTACTAGAAGTATGGCGTTGATAGCTGCATTATTTCGTGAGTTATTCTAGATATTCTTCAGGGGAGGGGGGCTAAAAAAGTTCCCTCAAGTGACCCGCGGGATAAACCTCACATCGACGGGGGCGGATATCCCCCAATAGTTTTTTCAGGAGTAGCGGAAAAACGGCGGCAAATTTCGGACAGCTATTTGGGCATCAATTAGTATTACCAACTTTGTGAAAGTGTTTACCTCCAAGCTTTCAAGATCACGTCGTCAGGTCACATCAAATTACCTGACCTCAAGTCACGTTTTTGAAAGTTTGACATCATGCCAAAGCCACAGTAGTTATCTAAATAGTTTGAAACTCACAGTGTGTAATAAGTAGGTACATACGTACAAGGGCGTAGGAACCTATTTTTAAGTTAGTGTGGCAAAGGCAGTCACGATAGGCCAGGATTTTTATCATGGGAAGGGCCACGTCAGTGGTAGAATACATATGTCGCTTCCTCGACATATGTTATTGATGCTATTGACCGGGGGGCTGGCGAAGGGTCGGGTCGTCACATAATCATATTTTATTATGTGTATTTTGTTTTAGGGGGATTTCGTTTTTATGTTGTTTTTAGGTTTTTACCCCTCCCCTTATCCCTGGACAAAAGCTAGGGCAATGGTGCACAGGTGCGCAACCAGGAATTTAAAAATGGATGTCCCGGGTCGAAAAGGGGGTCCGTTCCAATTTTATTTTTCAGGAAAAGAGAACGGAAAACGTGCACTCTGTCTCTAAAAAGGGGCCCGGATCCTGGGATCCCACTGATTGTGCCTGGTTGCGCCAACATCGAAGGCGTGCCGTTCATTAAGTTATTTTTGCTATATTTTTTGCCGTGCATTAAGTTAAATATATAAAGGTCGAAGACCACGTTGTTGAACTAAAGCGCGCTGAGCGAATGTATTTTAATCCATACCAACTACCAAGTAATTGTTATTGATGCGCCACGGATTTGCTTAGGATTCCAAAGAAAGCCGACTCTAGCTTTCATCACCAATTAAAACAGACAGGTGTGTTGCGAGGTGGATTCGCTGAACATGTTGACAAAAACTGACATATTGCATTGAGGTAAAGCGCGCTGAGTGAATCTATTTTAATCCGTACCAAGTAATTATTATTTATGCTCAACGGATTAACTTCGGATTCCAGAGAAAGCCGACTGCTAGCTTTCATCACCAATCAAAACGGACAGATATGTTGCGAGGTGGATTCGCTGAACACGTTGACGTAAAATGACCTATTTTACGACTAATGCGTTTCCGAACGGCAAGAAACTTTGTAATTTAAGTCATAACCAATGCAATGCATTGATGAATCAGAAAAGTTCGGAGGACAAAAGTCTGCAAAATGTCGTCTTTTTAATATATATACCTTCAAGATTTCCAGGGTGTCCCTTGCCACCCTGAACAATTTGTAGCCGGAGATTTCCTGGCATTTCGGAAAACTTATTTAAAAAACAAATATAAAATATGATAGTATGATATTATTTATTCACTATAAATTATTCGTCATCCTCTGTTCCAGTATTCTGCAAACATTATTTTCGTTAAAAGCCTCTTTTGTTGTTTTGCAATCTACTAAGAACGTTTCACGTCATAGCCTTTCTAATTGGGGGTGTATACGCAATGGACAAACATGCTTATTGAACCATAATTGAAGATTTCGGCGAAAATGGTTGATGGCTGTTGATATAACTTCGCAAAAACATAGATAATCGATTTGTCAAAGATACATTTAAAGATATATACAATTGTCATATATCAAATGACTGATAATAAACTCAGCTATCAAACTAAGCTATGCTATCTCAAATTTTCAAGTTGTATTGAAATAAAACTTTTGAGAAATTCAAAGACAATGTGTATTATTTTTACTTTTTTTTCAAGTGACAAAAATCCGGAATATATGTGATTGAAACGTGTTCAGTTAATATGTGTACCAAATTTCAAATTGATACCGTCAAAAATGACCGACTTGTGACCTTCAACAATGTGTTTTGAAAATGACTATAAGGTCATTTTTGCGTTTAAGACAAAACAAAAATAAATAAATTACGTAAATAAATGTATTCCCGTCAGAATCAAAGGCTACCATGTCATCTGCAAGTCGCGTTCGTATATATATTTGCTTGCATTTTGGAGACCGAGTATACATGGACGACCGGAAAGTTGATGTGGCACCGCCACACCAGTTCCAAAGTTGGTGTGGAAGCTGCACCCCTGCAACACCACTTCCGACGACTATGCATATGTATCAATAATTCATTGATCTCGGAATTTGTATATCGGTGACCTGAGATCATGTCAATTTTGTGATCTCCCCATTCTAAGTCAATAGCAGAAAGTTGAAATGGCACCAATCGAACAAATCTAGCCAAATCTGGTCAGATTTCATCACTATCACTTTTTTGGAGCTAAGCAGAAGAATGCATGTTTGAATTTTTCCGTGACCTCTTTGAGGTCAAATTTAATGTTCCCCTATGCATTTGTTAAATACAATAACTCATATTTTACGTAGGGCAGAGTGGTAGGGTTTTCACCATTCTGTTTCTCTTATCGATTGTCATCAAGTGATATACAATTTGACTTGAACTTGACATGAGCTCAGGTCTAGTCAGGTCAATTTGAGAATTTGACCTAGCTAGGTTTTCCGATATATGATTCGATGCGCCGTGACAACTTGACAAGAGAAACACGATGGTGACAAAAGCGTTACGTTAGCTTATATAAACACAAAACTATAAGCAAAAACGTTTTCTGATTTCGCATTTTGACATTTGCTAACCTCTGGATCCTCAACTGTGGAACCTTTTTCAAATTGAAGGAAAGTTCCAAAATGACCGTTTCAATGGCTTTTCAGTAATGTTTGCTGTATATCCTAGTAACCGAGCTAGCTCGGATTATATGACGCAATGCTCAATTTACTCAAAATATGGGAAGATTTGACCTGTTTTGACCTCTGGTGACGTCAATATTGATCTGATCAAAATATCACCTAGTAGTTTCTCTAGTACTCGTCACGGCTTATCTAACACCGTTTCCGCTTCTCGCTACGTTGCGTAGTTTTCGAGATCTCTGGGGGCGGTTATCCGCCCCCCCCCCCCCCCCCGTCGGTTCAAAGTTGACTCAGACCCCCGTCGGTGCGGGGGTTAATTAAGCCATCCTCAGGTGTAAGAGTGGGGAGGGGGAGGTAAGGAAGAATTTGTGCATCTACTTAATGATTAGTGTACACGTTGATAATCATTTGATCTTGGCATGCTATACCTTATTGCATAGCTGTATGTCTAAGCTACAACATTACAATTTTAGCTCTCTAGGTCTGTTTCAAGGGTTTAAGAGTAAAACAAATATATATATATATATATATATATATATATATATATATATAAAGTTAGCGGATAGCGTTAGCTTCCGCTAATTTTGTGAGCGGTTTAGCGTTAGCAAAGTTAATTTGATAGTAAGCGGTTATCGAAACTAACGGATTAACGGTTATCGAAGCTACTACTTTTCGGTTACCTGTGCCCAGTGTCCACTACTGCTCACCAGTATATTTCGAAGTATTTCCATCCATATAACTTTAGGTCTTTCCATCTACCTACCGCTTCAAGGCAAAACAAAACTGTCCAGCTTGGCCTGTCTCTTCATCTTGCCTCACTCCACGTCCACATTCCACGCGTGCTTGCTTTGCGCCGCGCCGGCAATAATCTAACAATGACCAATATTTAGAGTAAAGACGAGCGACAAACAGGTCAAACGCGTTGGCTGATAGCGAGGTGCCAGTTTTATAATATTTCATTTTCGGGTTTTTCAAAACCATTCCAGTCAAACTGACGCTGAGTTGCGGGGGGGATTGGTGTGGACTTCCCACCGATGCTTAGCATTGGTGAGGGATCCTTCACCAATCTGAAACATTAGTGAAGGGTACCCTTTACCAAAGAGATGCGTTGCTACACTAATGCGGCACCGCGTTACCGACTTGCAGGGGTAGACATTGACATGCTCAGTAAAATATTATCGATTTTTTTCGTTCTTTCTCTGAGACCTTCTTTAGAATAGTTTATAATAGAAGTAGTGCATGTATGTACTTAAGTCTTGAACTTATGTCAGAATAGCGCCTGACATGTCAACACCAGACTGCCTACTCCTCCCTGACTTTTAACTCCTGAACAAACTGTCTACTCCTTCCTGACATATAATTCCTAAACAGACTGCCTACTTCTGACTCCTAATCCCTGACCAGACTTCCTACTCCTGACTCCTAGCTCCTGACCAGACTGTTTACTCCTGACACCTAACTCCTGACCAGACTGTGTACTTCTGAATCCTAACGCATGACCCGACTGCCTACTCCTGACTCTCAACTCCTGATCAGACTGCCTGCTCCTGACTCCTTACTCCTGATCAGACTGTTTACTCCTGACACCTAACTCCTGACCAGACTGTGTTCTCCTGACTCCTAACTCCTGACCAGACTGTGTACTCCTGATCCTAACTCCTGAACCAGATGTGTACTTCCTGAACTAACTCCTGGCCAGTACTGTGTTCTCTCTGAACCTAAACTCCTGGGCAGACTGTGTACTCCTGACTCCCTAACTCCTTGGCCAGACTCCCTACTTCTGACTCCTCACTCCTGACCAGACAGCCTACTCCTGACTCCTAACTCCTGATCAGACTGCCTACTCCTGATTCTTAATTCCTGACCAGACTGCCTACTCCTGACTCATAACTCCTGACCAGACTGCCTACTCCTGATTCCTAACTCCTGACCAGACTCCCTACTTCTGACTCCTCACTCCTGACCAGAGAGCCTACTCCTGACTCCTAACTCCTGACCAGACTACCTACTCCTGACTCCTAACTCCTGACCAGACTGCCTACTCCTGACTCCTAACTCCTGACCAGACTGCCTACTTCTGACTCCTCACTCCTGGACACAGACAGCCTACTCCTGATCCTAACTCTGATCAGACTGGCCCTATCTGATTCTTAATTCTGACCAGATCCTGCCTACTCCTGACTCATGAACTTCCTGACCAGACTGCCCTACTGCCATGATTCCTAACTCCTGAAGCAGACTCCCCCTACTTCTGACTCCTCACTCTGCTGACCAGAGAGCCTACTACTGACTCTAACTGCTCCTGACCAGACTGCCTACTCCTGACTCCTAACTCCTGACCAGACTGCCTACTCCTGACTCCTAACTCCTGATCAGACTGCCTATTCCTGACTCCTGACTCCTAAACAGACTGCATGCTCTTCTCAGAACTTGCAGCACCAGACTGGATGGTGCTTATCAGACTTTTGTACCCACAAATTTAACACACCCTTAGCATGAAGTTATTGTCCGTGAGACAGACATTAAGATCCACCCAGATCGTAAAAAGCTGGAGATATGGCCAACCAGACATTCATTCATGTGCGCTTGAGCTGAAAATGTCGATTAGTACGACTTGTAACGCGCTATTAGTTAACCAAGTGGTGTGCTGCCAACCGGTTTCGACAAACACGACTTTAGTAATGTCTGAGTGTCTGAGTACCAGACAAATCGCTATAAACGCTGAGGGTTACCTCATCGTTAATAGCGATTTGTCTAGCATGATTTCCAGAGCCGTTTAAAATCTGCCGTCTCGTATCAATCTCTCCACGCAACGGGTCAACGCTACAATACCAGACAATATACAATACCTATATACAGTACAATACAATAACAAACAATACAATACCAGACCAGAAGTCTCCAGATGCCCCCAGATGTCACTATAGGCACCACAAGACATCGATCCACATATCAACAAACATCCCCAAACGTTAACAAACATCCCCAAATATCTCCATAAACATCGGCCAAAACAGCACTTATAATCACTTAACGTCACCAGATATTATCAGTCGTCACTAGACGACAACAGGCATCACCAGATGGTCAGATACCAGCAAACAACATAAACATCACACGTCAATGACGTCATCACCATATTACCATATTTATATACATTACCATATTTCACCAGACACCACTAGGCATTACTGGTTACTAAGCATCACAAGTCATCACCAGACATTACCATATTTCACAAGACATCACTAGGCATTACTGGTTACTAAGCATCACAAGTCATCACCAGACATTACCATATTTCACCAGACATCACTAGGCATTACTGGTTACTCAACATCACAAGTCATCACCAGACATTACCAGGCATAGCCACACATCACCAGATCTCATGTCATAAAAAGCTGACGTCATCCGACATCACCAGACATCATCATTCACCGGACATCCTCAAACAAAACGTCGGCGTGTCAGAATCACGGTTGGCTGTCACCGCTGGTGGCCAGCGTGGCGTCCCTGTTCACAATAGGTGCCTCCGCTAATGGCACACGAACGCCAGGTGCCGCAGCGTGTCTGTCGTAATCCCCGAGACGCGTGCTTCGCCGAAAAACCGGCTTCCATTCGACGAGGCCGCCACGCTCAGCAGGACACTTCCCCGAACTGATCGTCACTACCGCGAAATGAGCGCTGTGGCTCCGAACCCGCAACCATGGACAGGACAATGTCGTCCATGGTTACAGCATGTCCATTGTAGTTGCATCCCTGGCAGTTGCATCTGTTCAACTGCCAGGGGAGTGATAAGGTTATTAGTAGTGATTGTTGTCGTTATGTCGGATTTGCATTGATATTGATACAGTTGGTCTTAACGTGTTGTTAATGAGGTGCACGTGATATAAATGGTCGCGATCAATGCTATAGAGCTGAGTGATAATGTAAAAATGTGTTGGGATATCTGACGTCGGGTGCCAGGCACAGGCAGACATTGGGTTCCAAGAGAGTGTGTCTAGGTACTCATATCGCTTATTGGGAGTTATTGAAACTGGCCCATAGAACATAATTTTTTTAATCAAATTATTACATTTTTCATTTTTCCACATTCACCCTGGCTGCTGAGATATTCCAGAGGCTCCAGAAACTCACTGGTAGTCAGATGTGTGCCTGATTCCGCTTCAGCGGAATCGATTGCGATTTCATGCCAAGCCAGCTGGATCCGATCACGATTCCGATTCCAATATATATTTTCTAGAGGAATTTATTCCAAATTCGATTTCAGGGCACCTAAAAGCCTTGATTACGAATCCCATTCCATTGATTTAAAATTGTAATTATGTTCTGCATCAGAAATGGCTTATTATTCTTGCATTTTGTACAAAGAACACAAATGACACGAATAACAATATTAAATAATAAATATATTACACTATATTGATAAAACAAATGGCCTGAGCTGTAAAATCGTGATAATGAAAAAATGTGAAAGTCTACCGAAGGTTCAAAACGATATAATATAAAGACACATGCCTTCAACCATGATGCATGGACACAACGTATTTCAAGCTGCTATTTGGAATATAAAACACACACTGAAAAACAATGAGAACTTTGACTGGTCTTCGAGAGCCTCGCCGGTGCTCGCTCGACCACCAAATTTCTGGACCTTCTCTTCTGGTATCCCTTCTCGAAGGTTCTCGAACTATGATTTCACAACCATATCAATGGAAAGCTGCTAGAGGATTGTGGGTGATCACCAGAGAACCCCGTATAATCCCAGAGAACCCTTCCGATATTCTTGCAGTGAAAGTTGGAGACCGCCGTTTTTGGTATACAGGGTCTCCAAATGAGAATCAATGAAAACTCTACCATTGCATTTTTTAACTCTACCATTGCATAATACGCAACCGATTGCACATAAAATGCCTCCGGTAATTTTGTGAGCATAGCAATTATTTATTATTGGGGTTTTAGGGCGCGTCCACATGTGAGCATAGCAAGCACGAGAGAGAGATTATTCCCACGATGTAAATAATACTAGAAGCCAAAGTACCCACATCTCGAAAGGTTCAATGCATTATTTCCGAGAAATATTTGCGTGAATCGTTTACCAGTGGATTACTCAGTAAACGTCACAGTATGATCCATTTATAGCGTGGGAACTCTATGACGTCAACTGAACCGTTGGTTATTATTGTACGAAGTACGTTCACGGTAATCTGGTGTTTAATTCATCGGAACTTGTATCATATGTAATCTTCTGACTTGAGAATATTCGCGAGTTTAGACACATTAGCCTAGATTATATCTAGGAATTGCATTTTGCAGATCTTCTGACATCTCCGTTTGCATTATGGTTCGCCATATTTCCCAACTTCGAACTATCATCCTTCATGTTAAGGTTATGTCTATTTTTGGTAAAACAATACAAAAAAACTTATTGTATGTATGTATGTATTGAAATCAACAGACAACAGACAATCCACAAATAAGTGTGGCTATTACGTGTCATAAGTTTGTTAAATAAAACAGTAGGAAAGTCATAAGTGTCACAGTGGAAAACTATCTCGCACATGTACAAAAAAACACACACACACACGAACATACATCGTAATCAAATATTCCGAAAGAAAGACCGGGCCGCCCGTTTGAAACGTGTCGGTTCCAGCCCCCTCCCCCCCCCCCCATATCATCAGGCAACGCGTTCAGCAGCGATGCCGCACGGTATGCAAACGAACGCTGCCCGGTCGCCGTTCTCATAGCAGGTGGGCGCAGGTAGTGATCCTGTCGCGTGACACGCTCACAGGGCCGCGCATCAGTGTAGATGCGGAACAAAGAGGCGAGGTCCGCGGGCTCACCTAGCACTAATGCCTTGTGAGCAACAATCGCCGTCTGGTATTCGCACATATGGCGAGGCGCGAGGAGGTTCAGGTCATTCCGCGCGCGAGACACATGATCATATTCTCTGAGTCCAGTAACGACCCTGGTTGCATAATTCACCACTTTTATCAGTCTGTTTACGTTAGCAGCTGAACCATTTCCATATACAGAGATACATATCTCACGCGCGAGATGGCCAGACCGTGCACACTAGTAAGCATCACGTCCTGCGGGAGGAAGTGCCGCAGGTGGCGGAGACCGATCAGGAGGCCGACACACTTTCGCACCACGTCACTGGCCGTGCGTCCCATCTAAGGTAGCGGTCAAACGGCACACCGAGGTTTTTAACGAACTGGCTCTCCTGGGTGGTCTCCCCACCGACCCGCATACTGACAGGTGCGGGTGCGGGTCGCGAGTGCTCTGCCGGGTGCCAAGGAGAAGGATTTCAGTTTTGGATGCGTCGAGTTTAAGTCCGAGTGCATGGAACCACGATGATAAGGAAGAAAGTGTAGTCTCCATGCGTAGGATGAGGCTAGGAAGGTTGCGTTTGACATCGGATATAAGGACATGTGTATCGTCAGCGTACTGGGTCACATGAGCGTCCGGCGCGTGCAGGCTGAGGTCGCTGGCAAAAATAGTGAATAACAGAGGACCAAGGGCTGATCCCTGGAAGACACCCATGGTATTGAACAGAGGCTTGGAGATCACTGTTACCAGAAGAAGAATAGATGCAAACTGACTGAGTATGACCAGTGAGATAGGATGAAAACCAGGTCGGGTCAATGCCATTATAGAGCTGGAGTTTGGAAAGAAGCTGTGAATGAAGAAAAACGTCAAAGCATTTACTAAGATCCAAGAGGCACAAAAGGGAGACTTGCCCACGGTCCATGATGGAAAAGATGCGGTTAGTGATAGAGAGCAGAGCGGTTTCTGTGGAATGGCGGGGACGAAAACCTTGTTGAGATGGGGAGAGAAGATAATTATCAGACATGTAGGCAGACAGCTGGCGCTGTACCACACGCTCGACGATTTAGGCCATGACGGGAACTATAGAAATAGGACGATAGTTTGAAACTATAGTTGTGTCGCTGGATTTGAAAATGTGATGAAACAGAGAGTGCTTTCAGGAATCGGGGAAGTCACATGAGGTAATGCAGGTATTGACAACGTGGAGCAGGACAGGGAGGATGACATCAAAACAAAGGAGCGGGATATGAACACAAATAGCTTGATTGCCACTTGAAAGCGCCATCTGTTGAGCAACATCTCAACTGCAAGTACGGAAGTACGCATTCTGCTTCCCAGTGTCAGTCTTCGAATAGTGGCTACATCCGGGAACTTTTGAAAACCACGGCGGCGTGCTCTTCCGTCATTAAATTGATCTTCGAGACCAAATGTTATACTTTTCATCTGCTAAAGGGTCTCCAATGCGTGTCTCGAAACAAACACGTTCTCGCTTGGGTTATCTAAAACCCTGATATGGACTCTTATCGAAACCTTCCTAGAATAGGTCTCAAGAATATTCTGGATTGTACGATACAATAAACATAGCATTGCTATAAGCGAAGATCATTGTATGTTTCCACATACCTAACCAGTAAGACGCCTTAAACGGCGAAGGACGAGCGAGTCCGAATAAATCCGCGTCAATTTATCACCCGTCTAACGGAGGAATCGTCCTTGTGCAAAGCCATGCATTTGAATTATTTTCGCTGTGTTGTTTTGCCGTCGCAATAGATCCGACTAAATCGATACTTTAAACTAATAGGTTTTTGAAGGCGTTTTTTAAATTTGTAATTTTATAGCTTAAGCATGTTTGGTAGGCAAAATTCATTTTGGGTGGGGTATTATATGGATTTGATTGCGCTTTACAGCCGCATCATTTTATCGTCTCTAGCACCCTTTGGTTTTGAAGCTGACCGGCCCCTCGGTGTAATTAAAGGAAATATTATAAAATACGTCCAATAAAAATATTACAGAACAGATTTTACAGTGGAAATACTGCAATGCAACCTAAATTATTTAATGCATTTTAGAGACGGGTACAATTGTCTACACATTGGTGTTGTTGTTTTAATCGCTTCACGTCCCATAGTGGCTGAGCACTGATTTAAATTGTGAAGACGTCATAAAACTATCATTTGCGCTTGTATAGCCAGTAACTTTGCACTCGCGTACCAAGCGCCGCTGATGCGACACATAGTGCTACCCGGGCGGATCGTTTCTCTACGCATCTGTTGTTTGACCCGTGGTCCTTTGTCGACTTTGGGTTGCCGAGATATAGGTCCGGTATTGCAACGATGTTTTGTTAAGTAATTTTTGTGGACGGAACAGGGGTGGCAGTGCGCACGTGGCAAGTGTGGACCCAGAAGTTTTACCTGTGCAACCATTGCCGTGATGTGGTCTCCGCCCTCACCAAAATTTTAGCTTAATAGGTCCAGCCGTTTCTCAAGGCTACAGCAGGATAATACTTTAATTGACACCCCTGATGACGGCAACGTGTCACGCCGTGCTGACCCATCACATGGAAAAAACATGTCAATAATTCATAATGTTCATGCATGGGGCTATCATATGGCGAAGACCGCTTGTCAATCGGATGGCGGGGTTCAAAAGAATATAAGCTTCTGACCAGCGTCGCGGTCTGGTCCCGGGCCGGGCCGGGGCCCGGCCGGGCCCGGCCGGGCCTGGCCGGGCCGGCCGGGTCGGGGGCCGCTTAATTATGTGAGAAAAATCCGTATTCAATGAGGTACTCGCTCCGGCTTCGCGCTTTGCTCGTATAAGTATAATTACTAACATGTAAAGTTCAGACATGATAGTATAATTCCGGAATGGTAATGACGCTGAAATGCTGTGTCCTACTGTTTTGGAAGTTAAAAAATCAATTATCATATTGGGTGGTGGTTTTGGAAGGGCTCGGTCTACCTAAGTCCTACCAAGGTCAGTCAGACGTATTGTCATATCGAGCAACAGAGATTGTGGCATGAGTATTCATATATGAAGCCAACCAACTTGCTCTGGAAAGCTCCAACCCACGATTGCTAATATTAAAATATGGAATCCGAATTGTTCTAGCATATATGATTGACATCAAAAGAACACTTCCACGAATATGTGTGGCTATTACTGTGTCATAGGTCGGTTAAATAAAACAAGGAGGAAGTCGCAATCAATTATCCACAAATGGGAAACAATATACTGAATGTGCACATGAGGAGCGGGCAATAGTCGAAAATATGACCGATGTGAACGTCACTGTAGCCCAAGGGTGGAGACCGTAATAAGTGCATTGCCCGAGCGAAGCCGAGGGCAATGGCACTTTATTAACGGTTTCACCCGAGGGCGACAGTGACGTTACAGAGGTCAATTTTTCCGACTATTTGCCCGCTCCCCATGCACTATTCGGATTTTATTACATTGGCCACTGCCAGCCTGCCATTTTTGAATAAACGTGTTTCTATTTTGTTTGTCAGATTCCCTCACGGCCTCATAATGTTTTATAATGATTTCGAGACCAAGATGTGTGCATATAAAAAAGGAAGTAGCGTCGCTTTTATATGAAATGTATTTGCACACAATATCCAGAAAGAGTCCACATAGGTTAAATCACAGCGTTCATCATTTCATATCATCTAGTGCGTCAGGTTGAAGTTGAATGTGCAGCTGTTATAAGTTTGTCCGCCGTTCTGCGTCTCCACCGATGTCCGCGGTGCTTGACAGAGTTCCCACCAGGCTGATGGTGTTGCTGATTTTTCCTCAGTTGCTCGTTAGATACCATCTGCGCATAGTTTGTTGGAGCGAAGGAGATTGACTTGATGGCCCCGCTGATCTGTTGGATGTGACGTGACTCTATACCGGCGTGGTCTAGACTCGTTATCACTGTTGCCCTGATACAGTGGTTGGTGTAAATCTTGCTTAGCCCCGTTTCCTTGCTTATCCGCTGCATCATTGTGCCTACAGTGTTCTTTCCGATAGGGGCCCCCCCCCAAACTGGGGCATCATACCAGTAGAGATTGGGAGCCATTCTTGGCCGCTGGAAGAAGCAGGGCGAGACCTGTTCAGTTGATGACTGTATAACTTGAGGTGCTTCACCGGACAGTCATTCATTTGCCGGTGGCGTACATACGCGCCTGCTGAAACCGAGTATCTTCTCCTCGGTGGTTTTTATCCAGCTCATCCCGCATCGTTACGTACTCCACGGCCGTTCTCATTCTTGGGTTGAATTTGAACCGTCGATCCGAAATCTCTCTCAGGTTTTCACGTCCACGCCGACAGAAATGGAGCATAATGTCCATGACACCTTGTGCCTGCAGCTTAACCAGGCCGTGGGAACAGTCCTGGCAGGTATCTGATTTGATTTTCCCTGATCTCCTGTCGTAATCGGTTGCTTGTGCTCTATGGCACCTGTTTTCCGTCCTTCTTCGCCATGTGCATGGCCACCTTGAATGGTACTCAAGCCAGTCAACGGGAAGCTTTTGTCACCCCGATATCCTTCCCCAATTCCTTGATTAGGAATTGCTTTATTCCGTAACTTCAGGCCGTGGAGGCTCTTGGATTTGTATCTTTCGCCATCCTTGCGCTTTACGGTTAGGAAAAATTCCTTTACTACGTTGTCAAAAGTGAAATCATTGTTATCTAAAAAGTGGTGCATGAACAATCCTTTAGCAGACAAAAATTGGAGGAATACGTCCCCTCCGGCTTTGATAGCTCGATTGGTGCTCTCGTGATCTTCGCGAAAAGAGCAGTTCTTCGAGTTATGCGGATCAAGAAACTCAGAAGCCGCGGCTTTTTCAGAACATGCTTGTAAAGATTAGATAATTATCCAGTGGCATTAACTACCGAACTGCCTTACAAAATGAAAAATGACTTTCTAGCCTGAATGTGGCAAGAATTGATTTTTTGGGAAAAGCATCAAATGCACGCGCAACTTTACTATTGCCCACATACCATGACAACCAGGACGACCTCAAAATCCTAATGCACTTCCAACTTGAGGGCTATAAGTTTATTGTGGCTGTTTGACGTGCGTCATGGCACCGGGCAATAGGCAAAAATATCACATGAGCCGTTAATATACGAGCCGTGTAATAAAGCAAACTATCAAGCTCACAAAAAGCACACACACACATCGTAGTCAATTATTGACGAAAGAACGACCGGTCGGCCAAGCATATCGTTAGCGACGGCCAATGGCAATTCAACTAAACAGCTCGTGCACGCTGATAGCAGCAGCCGAACAGTAACGCCTGTCTCATACTCGCAGTGCTCGATGACCATTTTTGGACGAAAATACCAATTAAGAGCTATACGAAACTTGCACATCAAAAGTTTACAGTAGCAATAACATCCTGAGCAAAACTTGTCTCTCTATCTTGCATGATGTGACTAGTTTGATTATCTTAGGTGCGCCGTTTTACACATCATTTTCCTCTGATTATAGACATAGTGACGTTTATCGATATCGAACAAATAAATAATACAAGTGAAAACTGAACTGAATAGGCCGTTTTTGAAGTTGTGAGTTTTATCGTATCCAACGATCAAACCAATAACTTCTTAGCGCTTTTTTATTCCAAAACAGACACAATCCCTGTCTCGGTCATTACATCAGTCAGACGTATTTTATTATCGAGCAACAGTTGCTGGCATGGCTACTCCAAGGTCCATGAACAAAAGACTTGACAGCAACCAATGTCATTAGTTAATCGCAGAGATATTAACGTTGTCATCACTGCGTTCACTTTGACACATGATCTATTTCAGTGTATCCACATGGTTTCAAAAGCAGGCGGCAATATGTTCATTAACCTATTGTTATATTATATGTGGGCCTGGAGCCATGCGTTATCATAAACAAACACGGCATTCATGTAGTCAATCTTACTAGAACGATAGATCAGATAGACCACATATGTTAGTTTAGAGTTAAAAACATCGCAAGTTATTCTTAAATCGGTTTATGTTCTGCTTTTGTCATCACTTGTCAATTCCTTACGGTTACTTTAATGACTTGCTCGGTCATTGTATATAATACTTTGTTCCATAAGTATCGGTTATTACGGCGCCATTTGAATCGCTGTTTTTCTGCCAAACCACATCGTTTTGTTATCGCACCAGCTTGGTGCAAGACATGTCGATTAAAACATAACCATCAGCTTGCTGCGATGCTTTCGGTTTCCGCTTGAGATAACTTGAGACTTTATTGAACGATGTAACGTCATTCAATGACTGCAAATTGCAGGCAAGATTCTTTCCGGAATTATTTAGAACCAAATTGTTCAACATTTATTTGCCTGACATGTGTGGACGAAGTAAAAATTCCTTCGAAAATACACATAAATTTCACATCTATTATTAGCTGCTTGTAAGCAAAAAGCTCAGCTGTCAAGCATGTTCGATCGGAATTTGAATCCTTCGAATTATCTGTGCACTGTTGTGTATTTTCAGTGACGGTTGACTTTGAGCACCTCTGTAGTTCCATTACCAGTGGAGCAAAACGCATTTCAAGCGGGTTGCATGGCTCCTTACTTCATTGTCGTTAACAGGCAAATTCGACTTTGTTGGTGCCAGATATTAAGTCATAGACTCCTGACATATTGTCGATTCCGGGATATCTATGAGCCGCCAACAGGCTATGCAGGAACTGTTCCCGATAACTTGTGTTGGCACTATGTTCTCATTTTAGCTGAAAATCGGGAAAATGGTCGCAGGTATCCTGCGCCAGCTTGAAATGGTTCACTTTGTCTGACCTAGGTCGGACATCTGACATCACATGGTGTTGAAAATCAGTGCGAATATAATACAATGATGAATGAACAGGTAGGAACAATGTCATGATAATACAAGCATTCGCTTTCCTGTAGCCTTGGAACAACTGTAAGTGGATCTTCACAGGGGATGAGCCATGGAAGACAAAAGACGCGGCCACCGAGGATGCGGCCCATGCCAATGTGACCTTCAAGATGGACTCCCACGTGGGCCTGCTTACTGTCCGTAAAATTGATTACACTGCATACGCAGAAAATACACCTTACCACCGACGCCGCGGGAAAATGACTGTGTCAGGTCTCTGGTGATCGATGAGCCCACTGGGAGGTGGGAAGGCACGAGGACAAACAACTTGGCATGGTCTCGGTGGCATTGCAGAGCCCCTGCTGAATTCTGAGCAGCGGAGACGCATTAATGACTAGTTGCAGTGCAAAATAGAGCTGCGACTTTTCCAGTCCACAAGAGCAACTGCCAGCTCGAGAATGAATGTGAAACTGAAAGATCACGTCAGACTAAATCGGCAAGGCAAACCCCAAGTTAATAGAAGCCATTCACACAGGCACGCAAGCACGATAGTATGTATATTTCGAATTTGCAGCTTTTGCATCGCAGCCGTTACCAGGGCTGGTAAAAAGTGCCAACTTACTGGATGAAGTTGGCGCCAAAATATGACCTCCAAGAGCTGTGCCGGGGCCAAGAATTCCACAGTCGTCAAATTTGATGCACTTTGGTCACATTTGGTAAAAGAATCGCATAACAACACGATACTTTTACAATTGGCGCCAGATTTTCGTTAATCTGTTGTTTGAACCCCCGGATTGTGACCCCCACGAGTGGCAGTCCCAACAATGGCCACAAGCTTCGAGCTGACGATCAACCGCCATTTTTTCTCAATCGAAATAATATCGTCAAAAATACGTGCCTAAATATTCCCTAAGTGAACCTGAGAGGTGTAAACTCTAAAGTTGGCAGTTCAGCTGGGCCGCCGCCCGGGCGCGCCGACCTCTGTTTGAAAGATAGGGGCGCCGCGGCCCTATCAACTTTTTAACAAGCGGCCCATCTGTCTGGGAAATACTTGCGAATTGATCGCACCGACTGCGACATACAAGGTATTTTTCTTTTTTTTTAAATCTTTAAAACTTGGTCTTTAAAGTTTATTGTGATCAGTTGATATCTCGAGATTTTGATGGTGACACTTGTTTCTACCTGGTAACACCGCTGGCCACTACCTCATGAAGTGGTGTTATCTTCATAGTCCGCATTTGGTCGAGCCTTTTTGAATATGATCCGCTGTCTTCTGAGACAAAGTGACGTCAAAGTCTGTTTTTTTAACCATAAGCAGGTAAGCTGGCAACGTTGACTCCACAACAATGAATGTTATATTGCCAGACGATTGACCATCGTCCTTTTCGTTGATGCACTAGTGAAGTATAGGCAAATTGTTAAGTAACTCTTGCAAGCCAGGCAATTATTACTTTGTATCGGTACGGTATCGTGACCAAGACGTGACTCAATACAGGTACGGCCTGACTTACACTGAAGCGCTGCTTCTGGCCACACAACGTTAACCAAGGTTTATTTAAGGATCAACGATCACGTAATACCAATAAGATCAATAGATAAACCGTGTGCTCACATATTTTGTGATTGTATGTGATTTAAACATGCCCCCCATTTTCTGTAGACACATACCCCTAGATTAAGATTAGGTATAGGTAGTGTTATGACCCGCATGTCTTTGTCTTGTGCCAGATGTTGAGTGCAAACATCTTGAATATAGGCGCGATCCAGGGGGCTGGCGCGCGCCCCCTGATCCAGGATTTTTTCCCAAAGTTCGCTCCCCCTGCAAACAATCCTGCGATCCAGCGCCTGGAATAACATCAGTAAATTTGCAGCTTTGCCTATCAATGTTGGGCATCGTTCAAATTAACCGTTTCCTAAGCCGGATTGATTTATGGAGCTGGTAGGCCTAATGTTAAATAATATAAAAATGTTGCACAACTATTCCGCTCAATATCCCCAAATAGCATATGTATTTAATATCTGCTATTGGTCTGTGGTTAAATTTAATATGATAATAAGCTAATTATACTATTCAGCCCAACAGCATTTAGCCTTGGTAACTAATTTCAATTATGTTTAAAGTTAAGGTTATGTGACGAGCTTTTAAAAATAGCACGTGCTATATTCAGTTATTGACTTAGATCCGGAGTGGACCAGAGTGACGCACAGCTGAGCGCATTGCAGAATGATGGCAAATATGAACATTTTGTACGTAGTCGCCTAATGTGCTGGTGTTAGTTGAAAAAACAGGCGCAAAGCAAGTTAATTCTAACTAAATATAGCATGAATTCTTAAATAGTTTTCCAAAGGCAACACAAATCATTTTATTCATTAATCTGAAATGCATTCACTCCCATGCTACATCATTGCCATCACCTCTCTTGCGCCGTCCCAGTAAACCTCCAGCAATAACTTGCGTAATATGCAAGCTATTTTCGAAAATGGATGCCAGTTATCAACATTGCAACTATAATTGACTATAGTATATAGTCTCTTTTTTCTCCTTAAAATTGAAAACCAATGAAAGCGACCGTAATAAAGAATACTTAATTCTTGCTGCTTCAATGTTTAAAAGGGTAATAGAGTCAGCAAACTGCTTTAACACGGACACATCCTATCCAGACTTATGCTGGACTTCCAAGTGATCTAGAATCCCAGTGGAATCCCCTGTAATAAATGACTGGAAGATTGTTGATCCAGGGGTCCCCTGGCATAAAGGTATGGGCGGTATCCCTTGATCCATCGGCATAATATTGCTTCCAGAGATGGATCTCAGTGGATCTCTAATTTAAAGTTAGCCTTTGATCCTGAGAAAAAAGCTGCGAGGGATGATCATAAAGACATATGTGGATTTTTTGTGTATGTGATAGTACATGAGATTATTGAGTGCCTGCAAAGTTTCTTGTAAGGATGGACTTATTACCAAACATAATATTTATATCAATTGTATATATGATACCAAATAGCAAATTATGAGGTACCAGTGTGCCAGATCTGAATTTGGATCTATCAGCATAAAAACATCATGATTCTCAGACCTTGTGGATCCCTTGGCTTATTGTGTGCCTGGTCTAGTGTCCATGTGATCCCAGGACACAGGGCACAGATGATTAGATCCACTGGATCCCGATCCAGCTCATGTCTAGTGCTATCTTCTCAATACTTTTAATGCTATAGAATGAAACAACTGTGTCAAGTAATCATCTCTTCCATAGCAGAAAATGAGAGGCTTTAGGAACGTAAAGTCTTGAAGTTAACCTTTACCCCATATTTATCAGGACTGAGGATGGCATAAAATTAGTTTCAAGTCGCTTTAATGTAATGCATACAGCAGAATCACAGGTAATGGGGTACAACTAGTTGCAGACAATAGGCATTTGCTACACACCATGCCTCAAATGTCTTTGAACATGGATAACACAGTGTACCTACAGCAAAATGCTACATTTGTCTTCCCTCAATATTTACTTAAAAGCTAAATCTAGCAATAGCATCTTTTTTCAACAATTAGCTTCTTTCTTACTACGACTGAGCTGGCCTGCTAACCTAACTTGGAGTATACTAACCCAACCGTCGTTTTTAGATTCAAAGCGTCATCTCCAATGCACCCATACGTCAATCCATAAAACAAAAGAGTTTTGGTCAGGCTCAAAAGTTCAATGTCTCAGGGTTCAACAAAACCACCGTCAACATGTCTTCAAATCAGACATTGTGCCAGGCAAAAGAATTATTGATTCCAATGATCAGCAAGATTCCACCAAAACTGTTTTTCTCAGGTTTCCAGAGGAAGCCCCCTTTTCTCTTTCCAGGATCAAAATCCTAGACCATGATAGAAATCCAGGATCTTAGATTGTAGGATCCCATGACAAAGTAATCCTGTGGGATGCAAAAACTGTGGGATTCCTTTCGTTCGTTGGGTAAACATTATAAATATAATTGTAAGCGAAGTTTTGTTCTCTCCTATATAATCGAAACCGGGTTCGGAGCTCGCGATGCCATTACATGGGGGGGGGTGATACGCCATGCACACTGCTGGAATTGTACCCAGGGCGGTAGGGATGGACACCTAGCCACGTACTTATACATGGCGAATTTTCCAATGCCAGGTAGGTTGGCGCACTGAAAGAGTTTTTACCAGCCCTGGCCGTTACCAAGATCGATGTCAACGCAATTAAACTAGAGTTTACATCGGTCATGATAAATAATATCTTCGATGCGGACGCGTAAAATTAGCTTAACCTTAAACCGCGCGGCGCTCTGGTCTCCAGCCGAAAGCGCGGTGCTGGGGGTAAATTTACCCCTTCCCCCTCGTATCTTCCGAACCAATAACCGCAGCGTGACGCATTTTCAGTTTGCTTGAAAACTGCTTTGCCTATGATTTTTCAAACATTAATCGTTTTTCAAAAAATTACATGACGTCACTAAAAACGTCATAATTTCCTAAACTATTTTAATAATTGAAATGCCATTCTGATAGAAGACGTAGAATCGATGCAGCATAAGGTATTGACAGATTCACTTCGATATCTGCCATATTTGTTAAGTTATTGAAAAAAATCCGGCAGAGGTGGTAAAATTCACCCCCCTCTCCCAGCGCCGCGCAGGTTAACATATATGGGTATTAGTCGAGACACAGCTTCAGGGCTGGGAACAGAACACAGTTTTCTTAGGCGTCTTAGGGCCCACATTGTAGCTAAACCGCGGACACATGCATGGGTGGACAAGCAATGGGCATTGATTACATGTTCGCGTGCCAGTGCCTACCAGAATGAAAGCCAAAGATGGTTATAAGCCGTATTAGCCTGCAGGTGACAGAATGTCAATAACAGGACTGCTGGACAACAATAGCGCTTCTGCGCGGCACTATTTGGGGAATAACGCACACGCCACTGATACTATTGCTTGTAATTGCACTTATTCGTGGCAATGGACGGACCAGCGAATTTCCTCAGGGACACACAGTATGCACACGGCTCCTCCTCCTGCGCATCTCTCTGAGGCCCATCCGCAAATTATGCAGGGATAAAACACATTCCAAGAAAACGAACGCTTGGCAAGTAATATTTATCATGTCTTAAAAAGCGAACAGTAGCCGTTTGCACGATGGGATATTTTGCGCGAAATGTTTTAAAACATTTTACAATGTTTTGAAATGTTTTAGTTGTAGCCGTTTTCACGATGGACTAATTTGCAAAAAAAAAAAAAAATCGCCCTACGGCACCGTAGAGCGAGGGTTAAAGCATTTATTGCAAATTTGTCCATCGTGAAGACGGCTACTACTGAAACATTTTAAGATTTTTAAAATGTTTTAAAACATTTCGCGCAAAATAAGCCATCGTGAAAACGGCTAGTATTACTGTAGTATTATCAAGCCGTTAGCACCTACTGAATCAGTAAAACACCTTTTTGGGAGATGACCAAGCGGGCGCGCTTTGAATTAAATTTGGCATGAATCCGTCTTTCTCTTTCTCGAATCCGCCAAATGGGAGCGCAACTCCAGTCATTAAAAGTGTGGAACGTTTTTCAACTTAAACTTGAACTATTTTTCGGTAGGAAAATTGTATGCAAAATGTGATGAATTTAAATATATTTTTGCTTTGTCTATCGATTTCAAGTCATACCTAACTTCATTTTTGTGGGAAAAGGTGATAATTTCCCTTTAACCCGCACCCCGCTATGGAGCAGAGTCTGCAACCGTCCCAGATTTTCTCGAAAACTTAAAAACTATTATAGATATCTACGTAGACTTTTAAGATTTTATGATGCATCAGTTATACGTATTCTAATAAAATCTCAATTGAATCGGTTAAGTACTTTGAGAGATATGACGAGTATTAGTAACGTTATGCCATGCCATTTTTGGCGGAATCACAATACATGTTTGAAAATTCGTAGACAAAAATGGTTTTGAAGCATATTGCACATACAAACTCACGCCAAGGGCAATTACAATTTCTGTAAAATGGTTGTTTCGCATTCGCAAAATTCGGAGTTCTTAACCCACAAAAAAACAATTAACTGATTTTGACGGGGAAATTTGTGTTCACAAAATCAAAATTTTCAAAGATATGAATCAAAACGCAATGCATTTAGGGAAACAAAGTATAAACAACACGCCTAAGCCAATTTCAAAGCAATATATTTATTTTTACTGACTTATGGCTCCCTAAGTATGAGTAACTCATGACGCTATTATTGAAATCATGTTGTATGCTTTTAGTCACCGGATATGAGCAGTAGGTATGTCGATTTTTTTCGCAGCGGTTGAAGAGTTGAAGTAAGGAATGATTCTTTGGAGTTCATCTGTTAAGTGATTGCGTTCGATTTGGTACAAAGGACAAGCGAAGATGAAGTGAGACGTGTTTTCCAAAGTCAAGCCACAGCTGCACCCTGGAGATTGAACTTTGTTGCTGTTAATGGAGAGCCCATTTAGAGAAGACAGTCTGAGTCAAAGTCTAGTATATGAAGAATGTTACCTCTCTTACATCCGTAAGCAAATAATTTCAGTGGTTTTGGTTTGGTAAATTCCACCACGGTACTTCTGAGATAAAACTAATCTCGAAACATGTTATATTTATTTGCAGGAATCAAATTCAAATTTTGACCTTATGTGATCTGACCTTGATCTAAACACTTCAACTAACGACCATTATATGGGGAAAAGTTGTGACAATGGTTACCACTATCGAATTAAATGTGTAAAATCTCACGGTTGACACATCTCACGGTAGACGCCGCCATCAACATTCGTGCCACTCTGGAAAAGCAAAGACCCCTCGCTGACATGGCGATCCATACCATTATCTTCTTCGGATACTTTCACATAAAGCGAAACTTGAGTTCGTCTGGAGCATCTCCATCTGGCCCAGCATAAAAATCGGCATTCCCAGGCACCTTGTGTCCAGAAAAGGTGAAATAAGATTCATCGTCCATCAGTCGATCATTTTGTGCGTGAACTATGCTCAATTTGGCTCTGGCTTGCTCTTTGGTCAACGACTCCATGATAAAGAATGCAAACTCACATTAATGAAATATTTGGCACTCGCATAGAAATATTATCCAGTGAGTCACACGCAGCTTCATGGCGATCCCACGACAATAACATTGTTACAAAATATGTCAAAGTTGATTCTCAATAATTAATGGACACCCGTTATGGTCGTTTCTTAATTCAACGTCAAACACGCGCTAAAGGAGAAAATCATCCGGATCTTAGTGTGTACCATAGCAATTACAGGCCCCTGAAGTTTGCTCGGGACAACTTCACAGCTTGGTGGCAGGTCAGACGCTGGACTGTTGTGCCGTTGCGCCACTGTCGATCGAGCGGTCCCAATAAGAGCGGGGCGGCTGCCACCGTCCGATACACACCTCCCCTTCTCCCCTCCCCCCGTCCGTCCGTCCGTCCGTCCGTCCGTCCGTCCGTCTGGCTAACCATCCGTGAAACTGCAAACAGCAGGCCTGCCGAGTTCAGACGACGGCTATATTAGCAACTGCAGGGGCGGCAGAGCTGATATTAACCCGCCAGTCACTGGGGTATTTTTTGTAACACCAGTCACTGGGGGGAGGGGGGCTTTTTTAGTACCCCCTTGTATCTTCGGAACCAATAAGACGATCGCGCTAGATCAAACGGCAATCGATGGTAATAACATGTGCTTAGGGGTAGTTTTATGCGCTGAGTCCGATTTTGAGAACTTGGTAGCTGTGCGGGTTACAGGTTATCCGGAAAAATGTTAAAATTAGTCAGACAAACTATGGAGTAATCGCACTTTACACTGCCCTTTGTTTATGAATTTAGCTATTGAGCCTAAAAACTTAAGTTACGTTCTTGTAAATCAATTTCACGTCTGATGTGCCAAAATGAAGTAATTTCGTTCTGACATTTTTGGGATATAACAAAATTAGTGACGTTACTACACACGATTTTGACACCAAAATCAGTTGAAAAACAGACCGTACTGCGTTCAAATGCATTCCAAAAATGGCTAAAATGGCTTAAGATAGTAAATGACAAGGGCTACAGCATGGTTATCTCATATTTGCGAAAATGTTAGTTTTTGACCCCTAAAATGAAAAAATGTGTGGGGAAATGACCACAAAATCAAATTTTCAAAGATATTGAAAAACCGAAAGATATGTTATATAACTATATGCAAAATACTACCATATCAAATTTCAAAAAGATATCATTTTTGATTGAGTGATTGCATCTTAAAGGGAATATAGCACCTTGGGAAAAGTATGAAGAATGATGGAGAAGAGTGCCCTGATCACGGTTCTGGCATTCATTTTTGTGAAAAGTCGCAATTCGGTGTAATTTGGGAAAAAAGCATATGACGTCATAACAATCTTGCGTCACCAAAACCAGTTGTGACGTCACAAGGAGGCAGCAAACGGCAAAAGATGCTCCGTATATCAGATATGTAAAGACATAAACAACTGCGTTCGCTGGTTCTCAAGTCGACTCGCCAATAATATTGGACGCGATTTAAAATGTGTTAATGTTTGCACTATGGTCTATCCCAAGCATCTTTAGGTAATTTTTAATTGGAAATCGACTCACAATTGACAAAGATAGTTATTTAAAACTATATCCACACCAGAGTGAATTAGCCTATTATGTGATTTAGTGAATTTGGGAGATGCGTTGCTGAAGTATTACCGAAAAAATACTTCAGCAACGCACCTCCCAAATTCACATGGGTGGTAACACTTCCAAAAGTCGGTGCGCTGCTGAAGTATTACCTTATTTTCAAATGGAAATCCAACGAAAATTCACAAAGTTATGGCCAATAATGTTTCTGGGAAAACCGAGCTTTCGTCAGTCAACCCTCCAAAATGCCACCACATTTTTGTTGATATATCGCTTGAACACTGACCAGCCACCCATCAACACATTTTTATTCTCACAAAGCATCTATGGGTGATCACTGATTTGTAATTTGAAGACCAGTGACTTGAAGTTGATTGAAACTATTGATGTTGAAGTTGTTAATGTGAAGACCTTTTCAAGACCAGTGTCTGCATTATTTTTTAATGGAAATCCAATGAAAAATGACTAGAAAAACTTACAACCATTTCGAAATTGACAAGTCCTAGGCCTATATAAGTCGCTACCTTTCCGTGGCGGACAGGGCGACGGTTCAAATCAAGGCCGTATATACCGTTCAAATAACGAAAACGAAGTGCGGTGGAAATCACAGTGGAGTATCTACTTATGACGTGTGCGAAACGTCACGAAATTTGTCCTTTTAAAATATGCCCAAATATGCCCAACGATTTTTGCGTTGTAACTCAGCAACTAGGTCGTTTTAGAAGGAAAAATTTCAGATTTGGAGGCTTCTTAGTACACCCGACAATCTGGCTATCTCAGTTATAAGCTAATGCTAAAGGTGCTATACTCCCTTTAAAGGGAGTGTGCCTACTCACATTGGTCATGTGGAGTTGTTGACACTAGTCTGTAGAACATATTTTTCTGAATTTAGCCATGNAAGCGACAACCAGGTTATAAAAGTTACCATCACTATATAGGGCTTATCTTTGCAGGAGCAGTCCGACGCCTATACCACGACCCACTTAAAATTCAATATTCTTATGACCTAGTCGCAACACTTTTTTGGGACGTCCTTTCCATGTCCCTTGTCAACCTCTACGCGTGACCCTGCCCTCAACGACGAAGTGCGTCCATCCCAGCGTATGTCGCTTACTCTAGAACAGGATATTAGATGACTAACCGACACCAAGTAATGTGCCGTCCTCAAAAGATGCGGCCTTTTAGCCAGGTGTTGCCCTGAGCAGCACACACTGGAGGTTAAATGAATGAACCAATAATTTATAAATTTACCAGAATGTTATAGACCACAGACACATATATCTGTATGTTACAATATTACCGATCATTACGCGTCTGAAATTGGCATTACATTTATATCTGGTTCTTTCAAAAGTAACCTATAATTTATAAAATGCAAATAATGTGGTTGTCAGTCAGTTTAAAGCAGAACAAAAATCGAGACGCACAAACGGCAACCAAATCTAATAACATGGAAATGCTCTTCAAAGAATACCACTGGTAGCTTCTAGTTATCACTTATATTGAGATATTGCCTGGCTCATCCACCTTTAAAGCAAGAAAGATAAAAAAGTAATGCACAACAAACAATTAAAATAGTTAAATGTAGAAATTGCTAGTTTTTAGATTGGCTATCAATACAGAAGTCATATGACTTCAAGTTAACCAGTTTAAATAGTACATGACACCAGAAGCATTGAGACCTCGAATTTGCAGGTGGTCAATCTCACATTCATCTCAGTTATGAACATATATTCAGGCTCTTATCTCGTTCTTTTGGGGTTTAATTATGTTGGCTCGTGTAGAATACTATCAACTAGACAACGCTTAGCTTAAAGAATGTAATTATACTCATAACTGTTTGCTTATTTGGGTTTAAAGGGTGAGCAGACCTCCCTAAAGGTAAATTTTTTACCTCATTATCAAAAAGATGTCAGCCATGTATGGCCATTAGCAAACTCGCGATGGTCAAACAATCATAACATAAAATGTGCACAAGATAAAAGCATATATCATAAAGTAAATGTGCTGAGGTAACAGCAACCTATTTATGAACACATTTTATTTTTACTTTTTTCATCTTTGAAGTTCAAGGGGAAAAACACCAACAAAAAAAAAATTATACTTAATTGGCTTTAAGGTAATTATTATGCCAATGAAAATTATGCATTGTTCCCGCTGTAAACAATAAACCTGTTGTGACTTCATGAGCAGATCGAGTCAAGAAAATGTATGCATGGTTTATCAGGAGATGTTCCTGGATTAAGGTCAGTACAGCCACGATACTCCTTAACTGACCATATTACGCTAGCTTTTTCTTTTAGGAGCATCTGATTGGTAAATAGAGGATAACAATGGACATGGGTACAAAATGTTCATCATTTATTGAACATACACACACACAACTAAACTCATCTGCCAGATATGGCCAATTTGAGAAGAAAAAAAAAAAAAAGGTTGCAAATATTGTGGATTATTAACATCTCATATCTATACATAAACAGGTTGTCAATTCATATATCAAGCTAATTGGTGAACTAAGGTATGCTCAGTCTGCAAAATGTGTCGGTTTTCAACAAGATCTTGTAGGGAAGGGTTGGCCACAAACACATAAATTTGGGTTCAAGCCTTTTGACATTTGAGGCAGCTTTGGAATTTTGGGACTTGGCGTTTAGACTATTTGGGGTTATTCATGTCCATTCGGTAATCAATTTACGCTAGATATTAATGTGATTATGTCACACCCCCCCCCATCAACAACATTTGGCTCAGAAAACCAATTTGATTTGGCATTATTCTGCCCGCGGCAGGATTTTTGCTGCCAAAAACACATTGTTGACGTTCGGAACGTTTTTGAAGACAGGGTTCATGCTGTGAGAGTCGATCCATTATTATATTTGTTATCACAAAGTTGGACAACTTACAAATGAATACAAATACAACAAATAATACATTTACGTCCCTATTTTATGTATATTAAATGATGGGACTAAAAAACACAATATCTCACCTTGGGGTTGGCTGAACCAGTACAAAGCAACAATCTGGACAAAAGGTCATCTGGTTTTATTTTTTGGAAGGCAACTTCTGGGTTGCTTTACTTCAGGTGTGTCTTGGCAGAATTCGCTTTGCTGTTGAAAATGATGAGCAGTTTTCATAGCCAACCAGACCACACTTATAACTCTGCAGAGTACCACGAAGCTTCTTTTATTTTGTCTTCTTTTCCTGAGTTCTCTTCAATTTCCAGAGCGCCAATCCGCTCTAAATACTGAGTTCACAGTCAACAGATTCACTATGCCAAACGTTCCAACTTGTTTAAATACCTACACTAACAGTAAACACCTCAACCTGAACTTCAACTATCACTTCAATCAATTAAAATATAGCGCAGGTTTCAGGTTGTAAGAAGTAAACAGCATTGTTGACCCACAATTACTAGTAAGCCCAGGGCACTACAATACTATACAGCCTAGTTTTTGATCCTACGACCAACCGATCAGGGCATTGCAAGGTCATGGCTTCATAACGTGAGAGACCAGCGAGAGACTCCATGGAATCCTCTGATCTCTGCACAGATGTGAGACTCCGAGGTGAGTCTCCTAGCAGGTCTACTTATTTTTGTGTCACAAACATAGAAATGTACAGAGAATGGTAGCCCTGAGTATGCAGCCTTCGCAATGCGCGCACCAGAATAATTCATTAAGAATTCCGCTAGACACGATTTACATGCTTGTCTTTGTGTCTAGTGTATAGACTATAGGTCATTACTTTTTAATATTCTTGTTTATGGTCTCGCAATCATACATAGGTGCTTAGTGGTCGCCGATAATATCCACCATGTCGGTGGTTTTTTTCACCCCTGCATGGTTGTATCAGATTTTGCAGTTTTTTCTGGGGTTAGTTACATATTTTTTATGAATGGGCTGTAACAGTCCGTGTTAGTTTGTGTGGTTATCCTATACAAAAGAGTATAAATGTTTACAGCAGCTGGAGTTCGCGAACGGTGGCATTAAACGAAACTATTGTAGTTGCATCAGCTGTTTGCACGAAATGTGTCCTTTCAAAGCAGTAAGCACACAGGTCAATTATGCAAGTTTGTGTAGCTTGTCACGTCTTCTGTAGCTCGCAAGACAGTTTTCGCATAACTGTCTATGTGTCTTGATGTATGCTTTTGTATTCAGGAAAACATGTTTACTTAACCTGTGTAAATAATTGTTCACTGTAAATTCTGAAGCTAACATTAGACATACAAACAAATTATTATTGCAATGTTAAGACAAAAACACTCATTTTGACTAGTTCTAAAAACTTGTTTAAAAGCTAATGCACAAAGTCCGTTACTTTATGTTCTTCTTACATATAAGTTCATCGGTAGAGACTTCCAACCATATCGAGCCGACTCAACCTGCTTTTTTACGCATTGTTTGACTTCCCTGCGTGTATCAGCGCTTCAGCAAAAGTCTGCGCTGTTGCTGTCAAAGTGCTCCTATAAAACCTTATATTCCCCGTCAAGCGCGCCTTCTCGAAGTATAAGTCAACACAAGTCAGATCTCCTAACACGCAAAAATGGCGTGGCTGTTTTCCTTTGTTGTTGCCTGGAACGTGCCGCCCGAACAGACGGGCACTCCACCTGAAGAGCGCGGAGTCGGCAGCATTTGCTGGAGCCGGCGAGAGCCTCTAGAGAAAGTCGCTGGCTGACAGTCATCGAATTCAGACGGCTCTCAATGCGTTTGTGCGCGTTGTTTACGTCTTCCAACGTGGTGGTATCGCTAAATTTTGCATAGAAATGTCACTAAATTACCGATTGAAAAGAAGAACGTGACGGAAAATTTAATCTCGAAGATGTATACCGATTTTTATCGCTTTGGGAATCAGGAGAGATAGTTTAGCGGCACATTCTCCTAATCTTAATATGCCGATTTAGACTTTATGTGCTGGATGTGGCGAGAGGGAGGCAAGAGGCATGTGAGATTAGAAATAACAGCTGAATTGAAGCCATTGGCAGCACCATTCCCACCACAGTTTTCTCGACGGTTATTGTTGCCAAAATGCATGGCTGAGGAAAGCTCGCCATTTGCATTTCCATTTTCCGCGAATATTATCGAAAGCCTTTGTTGAAAAGACTGTTGGTGTTTTCACTTATAAACACTGAGTTAAGCGTGCAGTTCCGAACAACAAAAGTGTAATCTATGTAAAGAGCACTGCGGACGTTCGACTATCAATTTCTCCTAGCACCATTTCACCTTCTCACCTTATTTCACCTTGAACTGCAATGTATTCAGCTATACTACTGCTATTTCCGGCCAACATATTCGGTACAGTGAACCACAGATCCCCGGTCGTCTGTCGACTTCTCCACAACGATCTACACAATCCGCAATAGCAACCGTCACATCTGCGAACATTAGACCACAAGGTCTCTCGTCTAGGCCGGTGAGCTGGAGACTGTAGTTGTGTTGCGGGAAGTCGGTGCAAATGGTGCACTTAAGTGCGTGCAAGTGCACACTGAAGTACATGCATATATACGCCCTGATCACGGGTTAAGTTCCTTATTCAGATGGTGGGGCAACTGCCCCACCAACTTTGAGTTTGGTCCCACCATTTTGTTGTTAGATTTGAAGGTTTCCTCACTTTAAAATAGTCATTTTTCCCTTAACCATGCACAAATGTCAGGTTTAAAGGGTTTCTGACGTAAAAAATGTAATTTTTCTCCTTAACCATTAAAAGCATTCAGTCAATATGACATTTTGCCCCACCAACTTTTTCTGAAAAGCTCCACCCATGACCCTGACAATTGGTGTACCCGAGTACTCAGTCTTAGCATCAAGTATGATATATAACCTTGATCATCAACACCCGTGACCGCTGCACCACCATGCCCGGAGGCCACCGGCCATCGTGTGGGAGGTCACTGCCTGGCCATCAGATGACACTCCACCCGGAACACAAGGCACTCCGCACGGGGCCGTAACCCACCCGTGCCGCTGTGCCGTGCCCCACTCGGCCGTGCACGTGTGATTCGGTATGAATTGGTGAGGTCCCCGGCTCCCGCGCGGGCCGTGTGGCGCGATGGCTGGCGGCCGGTGCCGGAACCGCGGGCGCTTTACGAGGGAAGACTGGCAGTGGATTGCGTGCAGGAGTGTGAGGGGGCGGTGTTGCCTCCGCAATGAGATATGAGGACGGGTGTTGGATCCGAGAGCCTCTCGTAATCTAGAAGGAAAGGATTGTATTGCAAGAGATGGAACGTTATTCGGTAGTGCTCTCAGAAGTGGTTAATATGTTTCTGCAAGCAATATTTACTGTCCTCAATAGCCGTTTTCATGACAGGTTAATGCGCTGAAAAGATTCTGAAAAGTTTCCAAAGTTTTGGTATAAAAATATTAGTTTATTATGCATTCCAATAAATAAATTGCTGATTTAGGCGAAATTATCATTTATCATTATTCAATAGTTATAGAGACATTTATTGAGCTCATTACAAGTCAATCGTGCAAAATTTGACGTTCTTAAAGAGAATGTGCGTCTTGAGTCAATTAATTCAATTTAATATACCGTCATACCACATGTGGCAGCGTCATGAATTACAGGTCGTCGCCTTGACTGTTAACGAAGACGTGTGGCGGCGTAGTGTTGGCGTACTCCGACACGCTTCTACCAAATGTGTAGTATACGGTGAAGGTGAACGCGCTCTTTGTTCGTTGTGGGAAGGTTTCCAGGCAAGTAGGGTACGTGAAAGTGTCAGACACGCCACAGGATCTTTCTGAATTTTCTGAAAAGTTTTAGCACGTTTCAGTCTGTGGAGATCTGGCATGACAACTGACCAGTCAATACTTATCCTGCTTATTACCGCCAAACCGCAATTTTGTCAACATATTATGCCTATTCTTACCAACATATTGCACAATCCTAAGGAACATATCTAGCCAAAAACCGCACGTAAAAGTTGTATAGTTAATCAATGGATCGTCGAAACATTTCAAACATTTGACAAAGTTTAAAAAAGTTTCACACAATAACCCTTCGTGACAACGGCCAGCATGAATCATGTTTAACCATATTTCCTGTTGGGGGGGGGGATAATTATGTCCCCCTCAGTGTTATTCCGTGTGCCGCTTCCAAACCGTTACGTCCAGCGCCCTGCAACTTTGTGGCTTTTATTATAATTGATATACACGTGTTGTCACAATTTGGACAAAATTGACCCAGCAGAGGCGGTCCCAGACCATTGCTTTTGGGACAGTCTGTCTGTCACCCTTGAATAGTATAGGAATGCCATTGTGTGGCGCATTCCTCCTTCGTACTTTGCATTAACACAAATGCGTCAGCTAATAATACATTTTCAAAACAATATGCATAATAAATGCTTGGATTGTACATATGTTTGACAGAGGCGCACTTAGGTCCAGAATGTGGAAGACGGTACTGGTGCAGTTACTAGCAAGTTTGTGTTGTATGTAACAATGGTATGCATGGGAATTGATGCCATAGTGCATTTTCACGCTTAAAAGGTCAAAGAGACATCTCCAGGCTCTAGTTGGGGAGGGGGTCAATTGTGTTAGGTGTGGCTAGTTCCTCCCCACAAGTGTCCTGAGTGCGCCATTGCTTGGAACAGTGCATACCCCCTATTCAAGATGAACTTCAGTATGATAAAATATGTTTGTTACGTAGAAAAGAACGATCAAGACATGCGTTTGTTCCACCCTTAAATCAAAAAGTATTATAAAAGGCATGAGAACAATGGTGCCCGCACCCCCACGCTGCTTACCTGGATCCGTTTTTGCGCAATATAATACATTTAACAAATTGCTGCAAGTAATACCCAAATATGACGTTTATGTCTCCCCAAACAAATATGAACAGTAGATATTTATTATCCGAAAATCCCCCTTTATATTCCCTGAATACGCTTTTTTCATTTTGGAACTTGGATCTTCATACATTAAAACCCTATAACATGTACATGTCAAGCTCAAAACGTCTTCTTCAAAATCAGTAAAATTGCATGGCAACAATGACCATAGAAAAACGCCTCAAATTTGATCATTTTTAACCCTAACCTAAATCTTCAAATAAAATTTCGGTGTACTAACAAATACATTTTATGACAAGACAAGACAATGGTGTTTGTCCCATCGAAATCAACCACGCGGTTCTAGAGATCTCTGGGGGAGGGAGAAAATTTGCCCCTGCCCGTAGACTTATGTTTGTATGGCCGCCTGCAGGGAATGGAGTTATCAGACATGTTTCATTCCTTCTGAAATCCTCCGATACTCAGCTTGCAGGATACATTCTTATGTTTAACTGCAGTCTCCATGTGGTGCGGTACAGTCTAACAAGACAGTTTATGTTGAGCGGCGCAGCATCACCTGACTTTCAGGCGGCAGCGCGCTGCCGCCTGAGCCACTGCGCTGCAGCGGCTCAGTACGGCTACATTGAGCGTACATAAACGTTCGGTTAAAATTGACGAATTGGTTTAAACCGTATGATTATGCTAAATCAAAAATATGTAAATGAATTAACTGGCCTTGCTACTACCTAGCCAATATGTCATGTTTACTTTTCGGTAGAACAACTTGTTATTACGAGAGTTGAACTGTACAATTTTCGACGTTAATTCCAACTGTGTTTTTTCAGAGCATTGTGATATCTCTCAAGTATACAACTCTAAATAAATGTCCCTCAAACTATTTACGGTCATAGTATAGCAGCATGTCAATAGCAAGGATACAACATGGTATAAATGTTAAATAAACAACGTCATTTCAACACTCCTGAATTTTATCCTGTTCTGTAAGCATGCTTAATTACTTCGTAAGAGACAAATAAATGCGGTTAGTTCATGTTACAGGTACTAAAATTAACTCAAAAGGGTATGAATGATGTAGGCTATCCCACACAAAAACTATCGTTGAAGTATGTATGAAAATAATATGTAATAAGTAAGTGTGTGAGATATCTTCAGATGATGTTTGTGAAAGTGTTAAGTGCAAGCCCGTTCAAGTATGATATCCAAACAGGGTGTATATGATAACATTTATTAAATAAAGAGTGAGGTACAGAATATTACGGTCAACTCAGAGGTCGAACTAACATCGGACTGAATAACAGGATTTTATATGGTCACCGGATCCCTTGAATTATGACTTCTGATACGGCATAAATCTTCGCTGATCTTTCATCTCACTGGTAATAAGACTATCTCAAATTTATGGTCCCTATTATCGGTTTCAAGAATATAGCCTAGAAGTAGCTGAAATCGTTCACGCGCACACCAAACACTTCTCGCTATCGCTATTACGCATCACACCGCACCGCCATGCTTCAACAAGCGACTCTCCACCGCCCGTCCCGCACCAGTCCGACTGATCCACCCCAGGTCACGTGACCTCTGCACCACGGATCACAGCTTCCCATAAGCGAACTCTCGCACCTGGCCCGTCCCGCAGCCTAAGTGCCGCCCTGATCCCCCAAGGTGCATTCGGTGACCCTCTGCCCCAGCACGCTATCAGCTAAGCGACTCCATCCACCGCCGTCCGCAACAGTCGCGACTGAACCCTCCAGGTCACGTGACCTCTGCCCCCAGCCACGCTTCATCAAGCGACGTCCTCCCGAGGGCCCGTCCCGCACCCAGTCCCGACTGAGCCACCCCAGGTACGTGACTCTGCCCAGCCACGCGACGGCTTCAGCAAGCGACTCTCTACCGCTTTCCCCACGTACCCGCACGCAGTCCGACTGATCACCCCCCGGTCACGTGACCTCTGCCCCAGCCACGCTTCAACAAGCGGCTCTCTCACCGCCCGCCCGCACCCAGTCGACTGATCCACCCCAGTCACGTGACCTCTGCCCCAGTTCCACGCTTCAAAAGCGACTCATCCACGCCTCCGGGACAGTTCCGACTGATTCCCACCCGGTCACGTGACCTCTGCCCACAACGGCTTCATCAAAGCCGACACTCCACCGCCCGTTTCCGCACCAGTCCGATCGACTGCCACACACCCAAGGTCACGTGATCTCTGCCCAGCCACGCTCAACGGAGCGGCTCTCTACGCCGTCCCTCGCACAGTCCGACTGATCACCCCAGGTCACGTGACCTCTGAACCCTCAGCACGCTTACAGCAAGCGCCTGCTCCACCGCCCGTCCCGCACCAGTCCGACTGATCCACCCCAGGTCACGTGACCTCTGCCCCAGCCACGCTTCATCAAGCAACTCTCTACCGCCCGTCCCGCACCAGTCCGACTGATCCACCCCAGGTCACGTGACCTCTGCCCCAGCCACGCTTCATCAAGCGACTCTCCACCGCCCGTCCCGCACCAGTCCGACTGATCCACCCCAGGTCACGTGACCTCTGCCCCAGCCACGCTTCATCAAGCGCTAACCGCCGTCCCGCACCAAGGTCCGACTGATCCACCCAGGTCCACGTGACCTCTGCCCAGCACGCTTCACTCAGAAGCGACTCTCTAAGCCGCCTCGCTCCCAGCACCAGTATCCTGACTGCATCCACCGCGCAGGTCACGTGGCCCTCTGCCAGCACGCTTATCAGCCGGCTCTCTACCGCCCGTCCCGGCACCAGTCCGACTGATCCACCCCAGGTCCGTGACCTCTGCCCCCATGCCGACGCGGTCATCAAGCGGCTCTCTACGGCCGTTACCCCGCACAGTCCGACGACCCACCCCAGGTCACGTGACCTCTGCCCTGAGGGCAGGCTAGCACAGTTTGGCGAACTGGGCAGCCCAGAACCGTGGCAGACGGTGTGGGGAGAAGAGAAGGGTCGCTGATGAAGTTCTTGATGCAGCAACTGTTGATTGAATGGAATCTATGAGTTTGAAATAAGCGGTCGTTTAATCCGTGTCATCTTGGCGTCTTAAACGAGCTGTTTTCCTGGAATGATCAGCAAGGACTGCGCTTATCACGTTGAAGCGTGGGGAGTCACCCCCACCCCCAATCACAGGTCCAGTCCCAGTCGAGCTGAATTAGATCACTGGGGGGGGGTCCCAGCGTGGACCGGGCGCGGCCAGCAATACATGTGACGGAAAGTCTGACCGGTTTTTGCTGGGTCTTGCAGTCGCCCACATTTATCTGTACACATTTAAATTTGATGAAATAAGAGGCAAATTAGCCATTAGATATCCTGGTAGTTGCAGCTACTTTAGTTTTACAGCAATTATTGCTCTCTATACAGCTTCCTACGCTCGTAATTCAGTCGAGTATCGGTAGACATATGTCCTAGAGCCGCTTAGAGCTACACGCTATGACATGCCTGCTCTGAGCGGCTCATCGATAGTCTGAGAGCGACTCCAACGATTAACCTCTCGTTGTCTCCTCAAAGCACAAGAAACTGTGACCCTACTGGACGCGACAGATTGTTTTAAACTGTATCGTTTCCCTATGCGCATTATACCTCCCGTTGATTAATCTCGAGTAGGTGGTACATGGCAAAGTCTGACGGATCTGGATCTGGGCTTGCCAGAGCCCAGAGGTACGCAGTGAAGCATATACCTAATAGGGTTCAAATCCGGCCCGACCAGCTGTGGCGTAGACCTGCAGCGCACGGCAGCTATGACGCAACAACATGTTTCTTGTTGCATCTACGTTTAACAATAATATTAATAAGGCGCTCTAGTTATAACCGTTTATTTTCTGCATTGTACTATGCACGCAAGAAAATGATTAGAGTAATAGGTGAGAATTGTGGATTAACCCGCCCCATGTTTCAACACGCATACGTATGCGTTTTCGACGCAGACGCATGCGTCTGCGTCAGAACGCAACCGGTGTGCATCGGCCTTTATACTCGAATTATTGTGTGCAGTGCAATTGTTTTAACTGCATCGTTTCATATGCGTATTATAACTCCCGTTGCATTATCCCCGAGTAGGTGGTGAAGCTTGCAAGAGCAAGGGGGTATATTGCCTCCCTGACGAACTTTCACGTTAGCTCAAAACCAAACGGCGCTATCAACGTGAGATTTTTGATATCTTCTTCTCTATCAATTTTACTTCTTCTGTGCAAAAATAAAACAATTTCGTCGAAACGCTTTTTGAGATATAGCACATTTAGTGACGTCACTTCACACGAGTTTGACGATAAAATCATCTAAGCTTTAACAGGCCATACAATAGCCACTTTTTATGCAAAATGCAATCAAAAACTGCAATAGACAGAAAATGTTAAGAGGCATACAAAAAAGTTATCTTGGATTTGAGGAATGTTTTTTTTTACCCCAACAGTAAAATACGTTTTCGGAAAAAATGACCACATCACAATTTGCAATGATATTAAAAAGGCAAATATGTTGGAGAACCACATATGAACAATACCAAACAAAATTGCAAAGCAACATATTTTTTTTTTGTCTCATGGGTTATGGCTCCCTAATTATGAAAAGGCCTTACTCAATGAATATTAAAAAACGGCAAATATGTTTGAGAACCACATATGAACAATACCAAACAAAATTGCAAAGCAATATATATTTTTGTCTAATTATGGGTTATGGCTCCCTAATTATGAAAAGGCCTAGCTCTATGACGTAACATTTTACAAATTCGTTTTTTTTTTGCTTTTAATGACCAAATGCAGACAAATTAATGCGTACACTGTATTTCTAAAACAAAGCTGAACTAAAAACGTGCCTTTTATTTATATTTTCAATTGCAAATTTTGACCTTATATGAGATCTGACCTTGACCTGAGCGTGAAGCCAGCTTCAAATAAATTAGATCAGATGATAGAATGACTATCACTATCGAATAACACGTGTACAGTAGCCCATAAAACACGTGTTACACGTCATTTATAGATCTTGTGCGCACTGTGACCTTTTGTGACCTGACCTTGACGTTGATCTTTGCCAACAATCTCACTTTAGCTCACTCAGAATGTGCATTATACCACCTGCTTTGGCCATTCTTATGAATGTGGCATGAGGAAAGCGGGCATAGTCGAAAAATATTGACCGATGTGACGTCATGTAGCCCGAGGGTGGAGACCGTATAAATGCCACATTGCCCCGAGGGAAGCCGAGGGCAATGGGCATTTATACGGTCTTCACCCGAGGGCGACAGTGACGTTACAGAGGTCAATATTTTCGACTATTGCCCGCTCCCCCATGCAAACTATTTTGATTTTTTCCAGGGTGGCGCACTGGCCAGCCCTGCCATTTTCTTTGAATAAACGTGTTCTATTTGTAATTGTCACATACATCCTCAACCGCTCATATTGTTTTCATATGTTTCGAGACCAAAGATGTGTGCATATAAAAAAGGAAGCAGCGTCGCTTTATATAATGTCCTATAGCACAAAATAATCCAGAAAACTCCACATAGGTTAAATCACAGCGTCACATTTCATATCATCTAGTGCGTCAGGTTTGAAGTTGAATGTGCAGCTGTTATAAGTTTTTGTCCGCCGTTCTGCGTCTCACCGATGTCGCGGTGCTTGAAGAGTTTCCCGCACCAGCGCTTGAGGTGTTGCTGATTTTCCTCAGTTGCTCGTTTAGATACCATCTGCGCATAGTGTTGGAGCGACGAGATTGACTTATGCCCGCTGATCTGTTAGGAATGTGGACGTGACTCTATAGACCGGCGTGGTCTAGACTCGTTATCACTGTTGCCCTGATACAGTGGTTGGTGTAGATCTTGCTTAGCCCCGTTTCCTTGCTTATCGCTGCATCATTGTGCCTACAGTGTTCTTTCCGATAGGCACTGCATCATACCAGTAGAGATTGGGAGCCTTCTTGGGCCGCTGAAAGAAGGCAGGGCGAAGACTTGTTCAGTTCTTGCTGATTGTATAACTTGAGGTGCCTCACCGGACAGCTCATTCATGCCGGTGGCGTACATACGCGCCTGCTGACGCCGAGTTATCTTCTCCTCGTGGTTTTTATCCAGCTCATCCGCATCGTTACGTATTTTCCACGTCGTTCTCATTGGTTGAATTTGAACCAGTCGACACGAATCTCTCTCAGGGTTTTTCACGTCCACCCGAAGAACATGGAAGCATATGTCCATGAACACCTTGTGCTGCAAGCTTAACAGGCGTGGAGCAGTCCTGCAGGTATGAAATCTTGATTTTCTCCTGATCTCCTGTCGTAATCGGTTGCTTGTGCTCTAATGCAAACTTTTCCGTCCTTCTCGCCATGTGCATGGCCCACCTTGAATGACTCAGCAGTCAACGGGAAAGCTTTTGTCATCCCCGATATCGCCTTTCCCCAGTTTCCTTGATTAGGAATGCTTTAATTCCGTACTTCAGGCCGTGGAGGCACCACTTGGATTTGTATCCTTTCGCCATCTGCGCTTTAACGGTTAGGAAAAATTCTTTACTACGTTGTCAAGTGAATATTGTTATCTAAAAAGTGTGCATGAAAACTTTTAGCAGACAAAAATTCGGAGGAAACGTCCCCTCCCGGTTTTTGATAGCTCGATTGGTGCTCTCTGATCTTCGCGCCAAAGAGCAGTTCTTCGAGTTCATGCCGGATCAAGAAGCCTTCAAAGCGCGGTTTTTCGGAATGCTTGTAAGATTAGGATAATTATCTCAGTGGCATTCAACTACGACTCCTTACAAAATGAAAATGACTTTTCTACTGAATGTGGCAAGAATTGATTTTTTTGGAAAGCACATGCACGCGCCAACTTACTATGGCCCACTACCATGCAACCATGACGACCTCAAAACCTAATGCAACTTCCAACTTGAAGGTGCCTATAAGTTTTATTGTGCTGTTTGACGTCATACATGCACCGGGCAATAGGCAAAAATATCACATGGAGCCGTTATATACGAGCCGTGTAATAAACCCGATTAGTGGCAGGCTCCGCTCCCGGCTCTCTCCGCGGCGGCCCACTCATATTAGTGGGCAGGGGGGGGCATATCGCCCCCCGGAAGATCTGCGAGATCATACCCCGTCCGATTTTCAAAAATCAAACGCGGTCGATTCACCCTCCCGTGATCTACATTTCTTAAAAAGACGAATGTTATAAATCTTTAAATACAGGGGGCAAGGAAGGGGCCAAAAATGCTACAAAAAACTAACCCGAGGTAATTTGATGATCCAACACAGCTCCATGTTTATCAACCGATTTTAATTAAATCACATTGACGATAGATATTGAGTCGAAAATTGATATGTGATGACGATTGTTAAAAAATTCGAAATCATAGGCGTGTGAGGTCACTAAATTGGGGGCGAAGTAAAAGCGTGAATTCAAACGTTTTTTTGATGGCCTTTTCTGAATAAATGCATTAGTTCGTTATTTGCACATCATACAAAAATAGTTTATGTTAAGCATTGATTTTTGTAACGCATAGACGGTGGCCAGGTTAACGACAAAGGGAGGCCAATATACAAAATGTGATCAAGCAGTCATGCTTCTATGCAAACGGAACATGGAAATCAGTTTACTGGTCATAGGATACGTTCCATTTTTAATGCTGCAAATCATCATAGTGCGTATCAGGATCCCTTCGGGAGGTGCAAAACCTTTTGATAAAAATAAATTCCCGGCTAATGTAATAACTAACTAGTTCAACATTACTAGTTTTGCTTGCAATCTTTTATTCACATAAGTTACCCGCTTTTTACCCTACCTGGGCTCGCCTATTCTCTTCAAATGTTTCAAAAAGGACCCCTTTTGTGCTTTTGTCATCGGAAAACTGCAGTATGTTATGTCCTTGTAGGCCCATGCATCAAAGCTTCCTTGCAATAATATGACCCCTTTTTTCGATTCCTGAGCGGCCTCTGCAATAAAATGTTATTATTTCCTCTCCTGGACTCATATGTCCAGTAATCATTCTCATACTATCTGTTTATTGCACCGTAATCGCAGGTATATCGTTATCACTATGCAAGTGTACCCCCTTTTTTCTGTGCCTGGACACGCCCTTGAAACTCAAGACGTAATAAATTATGCTAAAATATGAAGAAGAAACTATCTCCAGCATCTTCATAGTTATATTCGCAATTTATATTGCTTGATTGTTTATCAGCTAGGCGTTTCATACCTTTTGGAAATCCCCCTTTTTAAGTACCTGAAACCGCCTCTGCCGTAAAAAAATACAATATATCATGAACATCAACTAATTTGAACTTATTTGAATCACCGTAAAGCTATGCAACTTCTTCGTACTTAAGGCAGTTAGGAAGAATCCGTGAAGACCGCATTTCCGTATTATCGCCAATTGTCGCCGAAAAATCCCTCCAAAACTGGGCCCTGGAACCGCCTCTGTTTAAGTCAGAAACTCCAAAATTTGACTCTAGATGTGAAAATCAATTTTAGGAAAAGTCCGAAAGTTTCATAAGCCTATCCGTAGCCGTTTCGGAGATATCTAAGAAAAACATGAGGGGTGGGCAATATTTGCCCCCCTGCCATTAATAGGGTTAAGGTGATCATAGTTGCAATTAAAGGCTTTGGAGGGAAAATATAGCCCATCAATTGAAATGCCTCGATTTTTACCTTTGACCTGACCTTGACATGACAAGCGATCTCAATTTGGAAATTTTAAGTGTGCTTTAGGTGCGTCTCATGATAGATTTTGAATGCCGCCTTGTGCGTCTCGCTTCACTCATTGATTCCGGAGATAGCGAGTGGGCAGTATTTGCCCCCTACCCGGTTGGCGTTCGGCTGAGACCCCGGCCATTGCCGGGTTAATTGTATGTTGGTATTGAGGTTCACGTCAGGCCCCCCCGCTTTTCCGAAGTCAATTTTACTTAGACGATTCCCTGATGATCATAAACGTATGATTTCCAGGTGTTCATATACGTATTACTGACCCCCTCCTAAGTCGTATTGTAAGCTGGGCGTAATTTTCTTATAGATTTTATTTTTTCTGCATAGGCTTATGATTACTTGCCAATTTGTTTGTATGTCCTTTGCAATGTTTATTTCAAGAATGGCAGCTTGACTGATCAAACTGATCGCAAGTTTTGGTCGATGCTAAAATAACTCGGCTAACGAGGCTGTGCAAAGTTGTGTTTGTTCTTATCCAGAACGTAAGATTACATCCTTCCTTTTGATCAAAAAGTTTCGGACCCGTCAGCATGCAAGGGCGTCGCTACCATCAGAAAGTCGGTGGAACGGAGGCATTTATAAGTCGATTCGTTCCATGCAACGCCCGTAGGCGTAATGTTAAAATATGAAAATGTTGCGGAATGTCCCCCCCCCCACCACCACCCCCCACCACCACCACCTTCGACGCACATATCAGTATGGTCACCGGGCAGGGCTGATGCCTGCTACGAAGGCATTGACCTCCATGTACTTTGTGATGGCATCCATCTTCATGTTTGTCTGTCTAGCACCTTCAAGTTGTTTTGCAGCGGCCGCCCCAGGGAAACGTTATCTTGAGGGAGCTGTCAGTTCAGTCAGCTCCGGCCCGTTGGCAGCACTTGTCCCACCACTCACGTGCTGCCATCTACCCCAGCGGCGGAGCTTATGAGGCCATCCCTGATCGGTCGCCCGGCTGTCCCCCCTGTTCGGGGTCTGCGCGTGGCAGCTAGTGGCTCCACCAGCTGCCGGGTGCAGCTGCCAGCTCCGCGACACATCGATTCACGCTCCACATGGGAAAAACGAAGAGCACTTCCACCTCCCGGCTCCCATTGCCGCAGGCGCTCTTCCCGTGCCGCATCTCACCACCTCCAACTGCCCGTGTCCTAGTTACGTCTTATCCGCCCCAATTAGCTAAGCGCATCATGGATCGCCCCTGGCTACCACCGTGCCCACCGACAATCAACACTAGTTCAAGCGTCCCGGCATCGCCGCCCCCCCCCCCGTGTGCAACCCCGGGCACCGCTCCACGCGGACCACGCGTATTGATCGCGAATTTCGCGCATGCGCAGTGGCAGCGCCACGGCGCCCGCTGGCGGCGGGAGCCGCGTCGCCGGCGTACCACGCCGCTCCCCATGTAAATAGTGCGCTGCGGCGTGGCGGTGGCGTGCTCGGCTCGGCGCCTGTGCGTGAGGCGATTCGAGGTCCGTGACACGGGAAGCGCCGCCTCCCTGCCGCCACCGCCCCCGCCCCAGCCGCCACCGTCGCCGCCGCCGCCGCCGCCGCCGCCAGTACCAGTGCCGACCAATTGTTGCACGGACCTGGCAGATGCGACCCAGCCATTAACAGGTGGTTGCCGGCGGCGACGGCTCCGGTGGCTCCGGTGGATCGGCTGGCAGCGGCATGGTCAAGAGCCGGTGTGCGGGCCGCAGGGCTGCCAGCGCTGAGAACCCCATCCCCGGCCAAAACGGTGAGTCGAGGTTCGACCTGAGACCAGCCACCGCTGGCCTGAGACCAGCCACCGCTGGCCTGAGACCAGCCCTGCCGCCACCGCTGCTGCTGCGGCGTCCCCGGGCCCGCCCGCTATGGTGAGGTTCGGCCTGAGACCAGCCCTGCCGCCACCGCTGCTTCGGCGTCCCCGGGCCCGCCCGCTCCGCTATGGTGATCGCTATGGTAGCTATGATGACGGACTGATGGGCTTATGTAGTGATGGGTATGGAGTGAAGTGCATGTTGTGTGCTTGTAACATTATATCGTCTCAAGTAGGGAAACTGTGTGTAGCGGAGCTCAGCCATTTGGTGCCCGATTAACGTGAAATGGGTGTAGCCGTTTACCAACCGCTATTTCCAAGAAGCTGCTGTATGTTTCTTGCTAGTTATATGAAGTAAAACTGCTATGCTTAAAAATGTACAGATGTCAGTTCTTAGTCACTATATTCCAATACAGGCCATCCAGGACATGCAACAGTAAAAACGTAGAATGCTCTGGGATTGGCTGGGTGACTGGTAAAGCCGAGTCCTGTTTGATTCATGCCGAGAAGACCAGACCAGTCGATATTCCGGCATCTTTTATGATCGCTCAGCTCAATAGCATGCAGTCGGTTGATGTCTTCTACTAACAATAGAGCGAAAATCGCCTCAGCATCAACAGAGTATCTGTCATCGCATGTGTGATGAAGAAACCATTCCATTATAACGTCCGAAAACGACATCTACAGATGACGACCCCTCAGCGGATCTATCGCCCACCCACCTACCGGAAATTCCGAGTCAGCCAATTTCCCCGGGATACAATGCATATGACGTCAGTCTGGTCGATGCAGCAGCCATCATGAGTCAGCTGGCCACTGAGCCATTTCGCCGCCGTCACGGCCCTTAAACATGATCGCATGACAGCCGTGTTAATGCACGGAACACATATTCGGCGCGCGGCGACGATCGTATACGCTGACGAGTCTCCGGCTGCGGCGCGCGGCGGGATGTGGTAACAGGATCTGCGCCTGTCTGGTCTCATCCTCGTCACCTTCACGAGGCTCGCTCGCTCTGATTTGTGTTGTGAGTGGTCGGCGGACAGGCTTTTCGGTTTCGCTCGGCTCATCGATTTCAGCCGGTGCCGGACGGCTGCCACACAATGCCAGTTTGCGTCAGACGCACGGGCGAGCCGAATGGAACGTGCTCTACACAATCGTAACCTAAAAGAGAGAGAGAGTACTATGTCGTGAAGGCTCGGCGGGAGTTTGCTTTTTATAGTCTCCTCACACCTTAACGTAAAAGGAGACAATAAATAAACCAAATCAAACTACAAGGAAACTAAATAAACCGAAAATGTATCGCCTGTTGCTCTATTCTTGGCGCGAGTACGCCAACGTATACTATTTCCACCGCGAGTAAATCGTGCTTGACACCCACCAGTTTGCTGTTTGTGATCCTCGTTCCGCCGCGCTCGCGGCCGTCGCATCCTTGCCAACCTCGTTCCGCCACGCTCGCGGCCGTCACATCCTTGCCATCCTCGTTCCGCCACGCTCGCGGCCGTCACATCCTCGCCATCCTCGCCATCCTCGCCGGCCTCTCCATCCTCGCCATCCTCGCCATCCTCGCCATCCTCGCCATCCTCGCCATCCTCGCCATCCTCGCCATCCTCGCCGGCCTCTCCATCCTCGCCGGCCTCTCCATCCTCGCCGGCCTCTCCATCCTCGCCGGCTTCGCCATCCTCGCCATCCTCGCCATCCTCGCCATCCTCGCCGGCCTCGCCGGCCTCGCCATCCTCGCCATCCTCGCCATCCTCGCCATCCTCGCCGGCCTCGCCGGCCTCGTAATCCTCCCGCGCCACCGAGCACCACGACAGTCGTGCTGCTCGGCGGCCGTTGTTCCCAGCGGACAGATGAGGCTGGCGCACCGGATCGCCGCCGTCGCCACTGTTGGGCGATATTGGCTGGTCAGAAATAGTGGTGCCCTATCTCACGGCGTCGCCGACCGACTGGTGATCGGCGCCGACAGCTGACGTCATCCTGCCTCTGGTGACGTCACCAAACGGCGGACAGCTGCGGCTGCCGGTGCTGACGGCAGGAGCTGGGGTCTGGGGATGACAGACGCCAGATCAGCAGAGGTGAAAAATGGACGGAAACTTAATGCATGACTGAGGAAAGATTTTAACTTATGCTATGCAAACAATATGCAGAAAATATTTATCTTGTATCGGATGCATCCAATGACAACAGTCGATAGATCCAAGTATAAAAACAACAACACAGCAACTTTATACGGGTGTTTTTCATTGCTTCAACTCATATATTTCGCGATCGAGTCGCAAGTTTGTGTCGATGTTCTCACTGCCACCGGGCTGTCCAAGCCTGTTGCATTGGTCGTTTGAGTTGGCGATTAATGTTTACGTTGCTTGGAGGTGTGTGGGAAGCATTTGCGTCATCCTGGCACTGGCAAAATGATGACAGTGATTTGGGTTTTTGGTTGCTTCGACGGCTTAGGTCATTTGGCGCCCATACTCACCGGCGGAATGGGTGTTATATATGTTGGCCGAGTTTCTGCAAATATCGAAAGCCTTATTAACTGCCCACAGTGAGCCATAGGTCACCTGGTCAACACAGCGTGTAGATTGCAGCCTAGCGTACACTTAGGTCCAGCTAGACACGTGCTTCACGCGCTGCAACGATTATACGAAAGGGTAAAGGCACAGCACCACACTGAGATATGAACAGCGTACAAAACATTTATCTCCTCCAGTTTGTGTTGCGTAATGCTAGTGGTGCAGCTCAAAAAGGCAATTTAACTATGACGCGTTCCTGTAACTTTCCAATGCCTTGGTGCCAGTTGGTGCCTTGGTGCCTTGGTGCCTTGAAAATGTTCCAGCGGTAGGTGTCGGTTCAGGGGCACCAGTAATGACATGTCTTATGGGGCGCTGTTGGACCGCTGGCTTAGCGGGTGTAACACCGAGCGTATCTCAAGGTGCCGTTTAACCGCCAACTCAGCGGGAGTGGTACTGAGCCTGTCTCGTGGCGCTGTTGGTCCGCCAACTCAGCAGGAGTGGTACTGAGCCTGTCTCGTGGCGCTGTTGGTCCGCCAACTGCAGCAGGAGTGGCACTGAGCCTGTCTCGTGGCGCTGTTGGTCCGCCAACTCAGCGGGAGTGGTACTGAGCCTGTCTCGTGGCGCTATTGGTCCGCCAACTCAGCGGGAGTGGTACTGAGCCTGTCTCGTGGTGCTGTTGGTCCGCCAACTCAGCAGGAGTGGTACTGAGCCTGTCTCGTGGCGCTGTTGGTCCGCCAACTCAGCGGGAGTGGTACTGAGCCTGTCTCGTGGCGCTGTTGGTCCGCCAACT
>VOPJ01002665.1:702203-845874 GCA_014673585.1 Semibalanus balanoides | reverse complement strand
AGGGTGTATGCTGCTGGACAGGGTGTATGCCGCTGGACAGGGTGTATGCCGCTGGACAGGGTGTATGCTGCTGGACAGAGTGTATGCCGCTGCGATGGGTGTATGCAGCTGTGATGGTTGTGTGCCGCTGTGATGGGTGTATGCATCTGTGATGGGTGTATGCCGCTGGGAGGGGTGTGTGCCGCTGGGCGGGGTGTATGCAGCTGTGATGGGTGTATGGCGCTGGGAGGGGTGTATGCCGCTGGACGGGGTGTATGGCACTGGACAGGGTGTATACCACTGGACAGGGTGTATGCTGCTGGACAGGGTGTATGCTGCTGGGGAGGGGTGTACTCCGCTGGACATGGGTGTATTCCGCTGGACAGGGTGTACTCCGCTGGATAGGGTGTATTCCGCTGGACAGGGTGTATGCTGCTGGACAGGGTGTATGCTGCTGGGAGGGGTGTACTCCGCTGGACAGGGTGTATGCTGCTGGACGGGGTGTATGCCACTGGACAGGGTGTATGCTGCTGGAAAGGGTGTATGCCGCTGGACAGGGTGTATGCCGCTGGACAGGGTGTATGCCGCTGGTCAGGGTGTATGCCGCTGGACAGGGTGTATGCCGCTGAACAGGGTGTATGCCGCTGGGAGGGGTGTATGCCGCTGGACAGGGTGTATTCCGCTGGACAGGGTATATGCCGCTGGACATGGTGTATGCTGCTGGACAGGGTCAGGGTGTATGCCGCTGGACAGGGTGTATGCCGCTGGGCGGGGTGTATGCCGCTGGACAGGGTGTATGCCACTGGACAGGGTGTATGCCGCTGGACAGGGTGTGTGCTGCTGGACAGGGTGTGCGCGTGATGACGGTATCGGCAACTAGGATAACCCAGCCAGCCGTTAGCCACGTGAACCGACGCGTGCTTAGATCCACTGACATCACATTCCAGACGGCAGCGAAAGGCAGTCTGGCACGGTAGAGGCCACGACCTTTGAACCACTTATTGATTGTGTATGTATCTAGAGGATAACGAGTCCCTATTTATCAATACAAAATAAATAAAAAAATAAAAAATAGCGGGGAGTGATGTGACCTAACGTGATTTAATATCCATATCCTTATTTAACTCTCTTCTGGTACTTAACGTAATCAGGTCACATGGGCATGGAAGGGCACTCCTGCCTACCTATTAAAGGGATTATACGGGTTTCCGTCCTGAAAGGAACATGCACCTCGTATTTGCAGTCTGTACTGTGATGCTATAAAACACGTTTAAGACATCATGAGAGTGACCTCCGTTGCTCAGCTTTAATCATTATCTTCGAGCATTATCAGCGTTTTTCTCTTAAACGTGATTGACTTTTTCAAGACTTGTATCTGATAACGAGTACTTGATCGGGAATTTTACTGTCTCCACCCTTCTTAATAATCTCTATCCTTGGATTCCTGAGTGGCTTCCGGGCGCTTAGGCAGAGCATGCTACGTCTTACCTCAGCACAAGTGACCTGCAAAAAAGTACGCGAGTGCATCACGGAGCACTTTGAAACCGTCCTTTACGTAAAAGAAGATACATCTTTTCCAGAAAAAATGTGGTAACCGTGGGCTTCTCACTTGATAATACGTTTTACTATGTAACTCAATTATTCTGGGGAAAACCCGTATAATCCCTTTAATGGGTAGGGGAATAAAAAACAAAACAAAAAAATGCTGACCGTATTCTGCCAAGTCCAGCGGAATGAGGTACTGGGAATGATAATTAATATAATTCATTCAATTCTGCATGCAAGATGAGCAACAAGAGCAGCCGCTAATCTGAGTTGAATAAAGATATAAATGCTTTGATGTATTTATTTCATTTCAGGCTTGTTTGTTCGTTGTAGGTGTAACTTGTTTCTGGAAATTCCGAGATTGTTGTAGTTCTTATCAACAAAATAACGTATGCTCACTAAAGGTAATAGGGTGGTCAAAGCGACCTCAAGGGTACTCTAGAAGTGTAGATCGGTGCACAATTTGTCCAGCCACACAAAACCCAGCCCTGCAGCTGTCGGTGGCTGTCATTCACCTATCACAGTTGACCTTATATTCCACGACCATCGCCAGTATAGCCTCGGTTGACAAGTCGGTGGATGCCGAATGCAACCTCAACATACTTCGACTACCCGTCAGATGCCTCCTGACATGATCTGACTGCCTCCCACTTCGGCTGACCTCTGTTGTCCTTCCAGCTAAAGGATGTCCTTTAGCTAAGCCCGACTCCTTTCAGATTCCACCAGCTGCCAGCTGGTCCCGTCTGACCCCACGTCACCACGTCATCTGACCCCTGGTGACCCGGTGTGACCCCGTCTGACCCCTGGTGGCCCGGTGTGACCCCGTCTGACCCCTGGTGACGTCATGTGACGCCGGCGACCTACCCTGCTCCGGTGATGTAGGTCAGAGTGCTGGGGAAGGAGCGCTGGCTGAAGCTGACCATGACCAGCAGACTGCAGGTGGCGTACGGCAGCCAGCTGTACAGGCCGTCCCTGCAGTCCTCCTGCACCTGGGCGGTCAGGAACGAACACACGGTCACATGGGGTCAGTCATAGGTGAGTAGAGTCGCAAGGGACGCATTGAGTCCTATAGGGTCACACACAGACGCACAGGGACAAACAGGGTACTTAGGCACACACGGGACACATATGATCATGTGACAATGCGTCACACTGGTGAATGGTTGGCATACGTGTGGGGTTGTTCCGACTCGTGTGAGCTGAAACGGTCGGTTCTTGCTCACTTTGACTTGTACTTCATTGGCTCGAGTACGGAGCCAGTGACGACAGCCGGGACGACTGACAAAAAGACCTGCATTGACCAGGTCACAAGTCACGCTGACTGTGACTGTGGGTTAGATCAGTGTTGGAATGGAGTGGCGTTAAATTATGTTGCTCAAATGTTATTTTGCCGGGAGCGCCCGGCCAAATACCGTGCGAGATATCGACTCACGCGATTTTGTGGGTTGTCCAAACTCAGAGTATAGAGACCACCTTCAACATTACTGTCAAATCAACGCGACCGATTTCACTTTAGACACACTCCTTGGAGACGATAGTTCCGCATTGTTAAACCTACTTTTTACTTTCTTGCGGGATACGTGCCTATAAAACGCCATTTAGCATGAATGTATACTAAGGGCTCTGCATGTGGTTGTATGCATTTGCTTTGTATGTGTCAAATCAAAAAGGTATTTGCTTTGTATGTGTCTAACGGAACTTTTTTCAGTAACGGAGTAACGACCTCGTTACTTTTCAAAAAAGGGTATCGGACCAAAGCTTTATAATCCAGTCGTTACTCCGCTACTCTCTTAAATTTGTGTTGAGATAATGGGTCGGTATGAAAAGGACGGGTACCAAAAGCTGGGAAAAATAGAAGTAGCATATACAACCGACCTCTTACTGAACGAATCTCATCTTAGGTCATCTGAGGTGAGTGACCTCGGTTGACCTGTGTAAGAACATGACCCCAGCGGAACATATTATTATGTAAATTGGATGGCAAATTTTAAATAAGCGTCACAAAATGCATTCGAAACTGCCAGAGACCAAAAAAAGTTGTATCAGGTCATCCGAGGTCAGTGAATTCGGTTGCCCTCTGAAATGGTAAACCGAGGTCATGATCTCAGTGAAAACCATAAATGTTACATTGAAGTTACCATATTTGTTAACACATGTTAATATTTTCCTGGACAACAAACACTCGGAAAGTGCATAAGTTACAAGCATCCATACAGCGGGACGCCAGTTACGTCTGACAGCATTACCTTTAGAAGCATTTACATTTTACGAGTACGTGTCCAATTGTTATAAAGTAGGGTACTGAACGTTTAATCGCAATCGGTTGATAAAAACGCGAGTTATACGCATCCCAAGTCGTGACGTCATTTGACATAATCAGCTGACGGCTGGGCGTAAACAACTAACTGCGTAGTGTTAAAAGGCCATAGACACAACAAATAAGACGTTCTTTCCGTTAAATGAAGTTGAACTTAGGCATTGAAAGGCCGCGAATGATCAGCAACGAATTTTCCGATATTTTCTTTAAGAAACTTTTAAAGCTAGTTTAAAGCTAAACGTGTTCGCTAATTGTGTGTAAGTGTTTTCATACGTCCATTCTATTTCATAACTTTCCTGGAAGCATCAAAATAGGACCTTTTGGCCTTCTTCTATTTAATTTAGTTATATTTAAATAAAAAAATACATTGACAAAAAACTTATCAGTATGAAACAAATTCGAACAGTGATAAGTAAATATGACGTTTCATTTGAAGCACGTTCGTAACGGCTGAAAACCTCAACCGCTATGCTAAGGAAATGTTTTGTCACAAGGCGCCGGAACGTAACGTGACCTTCATTTCTATTGCTTTAATGTCTCTTAACTTCTTAATAAGTGTACCGTTTTATTTTTTCACAAACAATAAAGCAAAATATTCCTTCTTTCACGTGATGTATCTCACATAGCTGAGTTCTCAGCCGTTTTTCGATAAATTGAGGAACAACTTACGGCCTGTGGCATTTAACATTACGTCGTCAGTTGTTTACGCCCATGACGTAGGACTTGGGATGCGTATTCCGAGAAAAAAGACACAAGAAAAAGAAAAGAAAGAAAGTTGGGGTGGATCCACCCCTGCACCAAAAACATGGCGAGGGTGACACTACAAGGTAGCGGAGTTACGAGCTACATTACTCGGCAGGTGTGGGGGTCTCGCCGAACACCATTGGCTAGGGGGGGGGAGCGTTTCACCCCTCGTTATCTTCCGAATCAAAACAACAGCGAGACGAGCAAGGCGGCAATCGAATGCTCTCAATGAGACCCATCTAAGGCACACGCGAAACTTTCCAAATAAGGTCACATGTCAGGTCACAGTCAGGTTAAAGGTAAAAATGGTAAATATGAGTTTTTGAGCCATACTTTCCATCCAAAGCCTTAGATTGAAACTATTATCGCACAAAGTGCTCTCAAAGGTATTATGCATCTCCCGTATAAGTAAAAGTGAAATTGTAAGCAAAGGTCAATGTCAAGATCAGGTCAAATCAGGTCACTATTGGCAAGAGGTCATGCAAAACATGTTTTTATGGGTTATCTTACAGGAATAATTCGGTTTTAGCAGCCATTTGCATACCTGGCCCGATATACGATCAAGGTCATGTCATATAAGGTCAAAATTTGAAATGGACAAATAATTAAATACAAAGTCATCCTTTATAAGCCAGTTTTGTCTCCAACATACAGTGGCGCCATTTATTTTTCTGTATCTTATTTAAAAAAAAAATGACGTCATGAGGTAGGTACTCATACTTTAAAGCCATTAGCCATTAGTCTAATGGCTATATTATAGCCATTAGTCTTTCAAAAATGGGATATTGCTTTGAAATTGGGTTTAAGTATTGAACATATGTGGTTTTCTTACAACCTTTCCGTTTTTTTTTCTTTCTTTTTTAATATTAACAATTGTTGATTTTGGGGCATTTTTGGGGAAAAGGCATTTTTGGGTCAAAAACATAAATTTTCACAAATCCGAGATAAATATTTGTACCCTTTGTCATTTGCTATCTTTTGACGTGTATTGGTATCTCGGTCATTTTGCTTTATGAATGGCCGTTGTACAGCCTGTTAGAGTTTGGCTGATATTTGCGTCAAAGTCGTGTGTACGTCACTAAATTTGATATAACTCGAGAAAAAATACAATTATTTATTTTTATTTTTGCACTGAAGACGCCAAATTGATGTAGGAGAAGGTACCCGAAGTTTCGCGTTGGTAGCCCTGTTCGTTTTTGAGCTATTGCAAAAATTCCTGGGGGGCGTTTTCGACCCCCCCCCCAGCCAATGGCGGGCCTTCTATTACATTTGTCGCAAAGTAACGACGTAACGAGTAACGGAACTATTTTAAAGAGTAATGGAGTAACGAGTAACGGAATTGCATTATTGAGTAACGATGCCCACCACTGGGTGCCGGTCCCATGGCCGCGTGGTGTATCTGCGCAGCAAACGCGAGACCGGAGTTACATTTTTACCTAAATAGCGGGAAAGGCACAGGGTTTAAGATCACTTATCGGTCACAATGTGTCTTGTCCTAGGTATGTATAGTGTGATCACTATAGGTGATATGACCCTATCTTACGGTCCTACCGCTGGCACACGCAACCACATACTCTTACAGAGAGTATCCTGTTTTAAGACATGTTAATCTCTCGGCTAAGGATGGATAACGCTTTGCGCAATCTCCTCCAACGTAACTCTTTCACAAGGCGCATGCATGAGTTGGTGACCCAGGCCCAGTCAGGGACGTAGCCAGGGGGGAGGGCACGGGGGCCATGCCTCCTGAGCAAAATAAATTTACATTAGATATAATGGGATTATCTGACGACTCCTCCCCCCCCCTACTCCCGGTCAGCATCATATGACCGAGGAACAATTTTTTTCCGACGTGGTTCAGCCCGATATCCTGCCGCAAGTCCCAGCATGCAGCGCTGGCCTGGCCTGAACTTACCTCCCACCACTCGACCTCAGTCTCGTTGTCTCGCATCAGGGTGAGGTTGAGGGCGCGCCATGCCGATTCTGGATCACTGCGCGTGGGCTCCGCTAGCTCAGAAGCCAGACCAGCCTTACCCTGAAGATAGAGGCACGGTACATCGTCACAAAACGGCCCCTAAAGTCACGGTACATCACCACAAAATATTCCCCAGAGTCATACCCCCAGTACATCGTCACAAAACGGCCCCTAAAGTCACGGCACATCACCACAAAATATTCCCCCAGAGGAACGGCACATCGTCACAAAGCAGCCCCTCCACCAGTGACACATCATGATTCAATCATAAGACGTCGATTACCTGCACAGTGCACAGGCGGCTGTGGTTACAGCGAGCGGCATGCTACGCGGCCATTCTCACATCCAGTCATAATAGATAATGTTAGTTTTCGTTTGCGGTGAAGCACTGATTTTCAGTCTGGGGGGACATAAAATCAGACATAGAAAGGTGAAAAAATCAAGGATTGAAAAATAGTAAAACTCGGTCTCGGTCTCGGTCTCGGTCTCTCGGTCTCTCGGTCTCTCGGTCTCTCGGTCCCTCTCTCTCCCTCTCTCTCTCTCCCCCTCTTCTGTCCTGGAGAACAGTGTCCATTGCTATCGATTTCCTCATCATATCACCGAACGTCGACCCAGAGTGAAGTAAGACTCGTCACGATCACAACCAACGCCGCCCAAAAAATATCGTCTCAGATCAATAATCTGTACATTGGAGGAGATGGTAGATGCCGATAGCATGACGTTTTCTAACCACAAATTGCCCGAACCAGACGGCTCAGTCAAAGACAACAATCGGAACGCTAGACTAGTTGTGGATGAGGTCTCGTCTCTTATTGCAAAATATACAAACTAATTGAACGACTAAGTCACGGAGAAGGAATCGTGTGACAAGACTGAGATTAACATATCTTGAATCAAAGCGGAATTACCAGAATTAGCCTAGTGTTCCTAACATGCATTGTATTCTAGTATTTTCAATTCCTAGTAATTAGTACCTAATTCCCAGTAATAACCAGTAAGACCCCGTAGCTGGCGACAAACGAGCAAGCGCGAAGGAAATGTATGGTGAATTTCATCTCAATCGAGCAAGAAGTTTCTGATATACAAGAAAGTGCGCACATGCAGAGGCAGATCACTGCGGTCGAGTGACCTGACTTGTGGGAAAGTGGCGGCTGAGAGGTCCCTAGCCACACACCAAATTTGAACTAAATCGGCTCAGCCATTCCTGAGATATAGAATAGGGGTGTGCACGTGCGCACGCGCAGTCATCCCATCCCTGAGTTGTGGGAAAGTGGCGACTGAAGGGTCACTTGCCACACACCAAATTTGCACTCAATCTGCCCAGCCGTTGCGGAGCTTTTGCGAGAAAACACTTTTCAACACCCCTCACGCGGCACGTGCCACGCGCAGTGGTAGTCACCCGCATGAGTCGGCACTGGTCTCAAACAGGGTAGGTTGGATGGGGCTACTCATCAAAGATGACCGCTTGCCAATTGAATGTGCGGTTGCAGAGATATAAGCTTCTCAAAAGTGTTGCCACGGGTTGGGTCGGGACGCTCACATTAAGATTTTTCCTACTTAGATTATGCACCTTTATTTTTCCGATATAACACGGAAGGACGAGCGCTTCGCTCTCGCTCGTAACCACGGAAGGCTGCAGAGATATGAGCTTCTCAAAAGCGTCGCCACAGGTCAGGTCGGGTCGCTCATTTTCATATTTCCCCCCTACTCCACGGATGGATGAGTGAGCGCGAAGTGCTCACTCGTAATTATAAAGTTTGCTGTTTGAGTAACATACATAGGAGCATTTGGGCAGCATAAGTATCTACGTTGAGTTCAATCACACAACACAACATATCACTTGACCAGTGCAGTGCCGCAACCGAGAGTAATCAATTGGTCTGGTGAGCAGTGATCTTCCATGGCGGGTTCACGGCCGCCAACCCAGTGTGTGCTCAACAGTTTCAGACTGAACTACATAACAAGCGCATGCAATTAAACATGGTGCATAATAGGAACGGCTTGAAGAGGGATATGCGGTGAATGGTGACACACCGCAGCCTGCGACGGACACATATTCGGTCTGCTGCTGTGCAGAATTACCGTCCGTGCCAAGGGAATGGGATAGCTGGGTTCGTCGTTAATTCCATAAAGAGCTGCAGCACACCACAGCCTCGGGTTCGAATCCTGGAAAGTGAAGTTGGTTGTGGCCCCCATCCCACGAATATGAACCATCCAGAAGGTCAGCGGCAGAACCGACGAGCGCAGCACTCTGGCAACACCGTTAACCAGTCGTCCAACAGGGTCGAAAAAATCCTTCCATATCCCTTCTAAAGTCCTTCCGCGACAACCGTACCTGGCACCTGGATCTGGATATCTGTTTAACTGTAAATGCATTCCTGGCCCCTGGGTGGTGTGTGCGGTCATGCTGCTGTCAACAAGCTTGTACCCACTGACCCCGGAGCCTTAAGGCTATAAAAAGTGTACAGACATGATTCAGATAGACGGTTATCTAATTCAGCTCGCTTCATCATCGCAAAGCGTGACACCCCACTCCTCTGAAACACATCAGATGTGTACCGGCCTCATCGCCCGTGACAATGATAAACACTCCCGAACAGAGCCGGGTAATATAACAGCATTTGCTATGGATCTAGGAAAACCGAAACGTTCAGCTCGGCCCCGTCCATGTTTATGCCTGAATCTGCATGCATCCGCTTCAATGCAAAATACAGGAGGAGGAGTGACAATCTCCGATTGCTCTATACTATATAGCTGACATGTGTGGCCAAGAGCGGATTCAGAAGGCAAAATAGTTGGTTTGGGTGAAGAAGATCCCACAAACTTTTCGACAATTCCGAACGTTCGTCGAATTTCGCTTCTTTGTGCATTACAGGTTATATAAAACAACTGTTTTATACTATCAAAAGTTATCTTGATTTTCTTTGAATTAAGAAATGAGTCGATTTTCGGCGATTTCAGGAGTTTTCTGGGGGGGGGGCAAGCCTCGTAAGGCGCAATCACAAAACAGAAAGCGAGACCTTCACACATTGAACACCGCAAGGCCTATCCGATTATCAAATCTATAAAACTTCCACAGCAAACATCCCACGACAATAATAGCATCTCCGGGAACTAGCCACCCACGCAGTAATGACCAGAACGCTAAAAATAGCGCAGCCCGAATCCTGTGGCGATCTGAAGCGTACCGCCGCCGAGAAATCCTTCGACCGCGAATTCCTCGCCGTGCTGCAGCTCAGGCGTCATGTCGTTCTGGGAAAACCGGTCACCAACCCGACAAACGGCCATGCTCGACCAACAGCCTCCGTAAATCCGGCGTCCGGTCGCGCTGGAGGGGGGGGGGGGGCAGGGCCGGCCCCCCCAGAAAGAGGCTCAGATCGGCGGGGCGATCTGCGGCCATCTGCCCGCTAATGAATATCGACATGTCGCGCTCGTCACACAGCGGAGAGGTGACAAAAATTGGAGAAAGCTCGTCACATCAATTACAGTCGTGAAACTTGAATTATTTCTACGAGCCGTCACTGGCGAAAACTCTTCATATATTAACAAGCTTTCGAAGACATCAGCTTTGGAGGCATCAGACCGTTTAATGATACGAGGTTTTCAACGAGGGATTATTGCTCTGAAAAGATTCGAAAAAAAAATGGTCTGAACAAGTTTTATAAAAGTTCGGGGTAAACAGTATCCGTAGATATATTTTACATTCAAGACATTAATTACTGATTTTAAAGCATATAAACAAGAATTAGATGTGGCAAATCGGTGACCCAAGGACCCGGTCTCTAGACCCAGTCTGGACTCAGTTGGTCCCAGACTGGGTCCGCCAAAATGACACCGGGACAGAACTGGACAGACCATCCACACAAACGCAGGGGGGTGCCATTTGTCATCCCTTCAGAGTTGCATTGTCAATGAATACTTGTGAACGTCAGCGGTGTGGAACACTTTCTTGACGCACAGCGGTTTACCAATCTAGAACTTTACCTCGCATATAAAGTTTCGTCATTCCTAGAGGAAAGTATAGAGAGTTTAGTATTAGGGAGTTTTGTTAGGGTGTTCTAGCGGTTTGGGAATACCTTGAGGTTTTGATCAGGTCTGTCTGCCCTTGCTTGACGGGCTGTATTGGCCAATGGTAAGAAGTGAGGACAAAACGATTGCTGTTCGTCAGTAGGCAAATAGTTTGCTCTATCGAATGGTTTCAATTGAGTCTTCATCTGCCTCTCGCAATAGAAAATAATCCTAAATAATTCGCAATAAAAACATTACGGGCGTCGGCGTCTTGAGCCCGTGAATACTTTGTGACGTCACCACCTACGTCACGGAGCGGTACATTTGCCGGATGACTCTACCTGGTTATAAGGCCTTGGTCCAACGTATGTATCATGCTAATTGCACGCAAGTACGAGCTGACACGCAGGTTTCTGTGTGCTGTTGGCTAATCTGAACTGTATGTATTTGCAACTACAAGAGTTAGTTTACTTGCACTTCCTGTAGAGTGCAGATTTGTCAATATAATTTGCGCAACGACATTTTGCTAGTTGAGTCCGCTGGATCCAAACTTGGCTTGCACCGGGCATGACTGGGTCCATTTATGAGTTTTTGAGACCGGGTCGGGTCTGGGTCGGGTCTGGTTTTTAAAAATATCAGCTTTTGCCACCTCTAATCAGAATCCAAATAGTTATGGAAACATTAATTGAGCTCATAACAAGTTTATGACACAAAATTAGCTGTTTTTGAGAAAAAATATGCGTTTAGAATCCATTCGTTCAGTTTAACATGCTATGTTTCAGTCGGATCGGTGGAGATCTGGCATCACAACTGATCTATCAATACCTACCTACTTATCTTGCTTATTACTACCAAACCGCATCAACATTATTGCGACCAAACCAAGCCGTGTCAACATATATTCTTACCAGTAAGGCGCCGTAGTTGGCGATGAACGAGCGAGCGCGAAGGAAATGTATGGTGAATTTCAACTCAATCGTGCAAGTAGTTTCTTGAGATAACAAAAAGGGTGCGCACGTGCATACACCCACCCCTACTTGAGGAAAGGCAATGGCTGAGACGGTCACGACCACACACCCATTTTCGAATACAAATCGGTTCAGCCGTCCTGAGATATATAATAGGGGTGTGCACGGCGCACGTGCAGTGGCACTCCAACCCCTGAATAGCGGAAAAAGCGGCGGCTGAAGGGGTCCCTAACACACCACCAAAATTCGAAACGCAAACAGCACAGCGCTGCGGAGTTTTTTTTGAGACAAAACACCTTTCAACACCCCTCACGCGGCCACGCACCTACGCCAGTGGTAGTCACCCCATGAGTCGGCACTTGATAAAGAAACAGATTAATTACGAGGCGAGCGCGAAGCGCTCGCTCGTCTTTTACGTGATATGGGAAAAAATTCTATTCTGAAGGCGACCCGACCCGACCCGTGCCGACGCTTTTTTAGAAGCTCATATCTTTGGAACCGCAAAGTCCGATGACAAGCGGGCTTCTTTGCTGAGTAGCCCCATCCCAACCTTACCCTCTTTCTAATAGTGCCGACTCATGTGGTGACTACCACTGCGCGTGGTCGTGCCGTGTGAGGGGTGTTGAAAGGATGTTTTTGTCGCAAAAAACTCCGGCAGCGGCTGGGGCTGATTTGTGTTTCGAATTTGGTGTGTGGTTAGGACCCCTCAGCCACCACCTTTTCCACTGTCAGGTGGGGTGCCTCTGCACGTGCACACCCCTATTCTTATATATCAGGAACGGCTGATCCATTGTGTTTCCAATTTGGTGTGGTTGGTGACCCTTCAGCCGCCGCTTCCACAAGTCAGTGGCTGTGGTGCCTCTGCACGTGCGCACCGTGCACACCCCTATTCTATATCTCAGAAAACCGCTGAACCGATTTGATTTCGAATTTGGTGAGTGGTTAGAGACTCTCACCACCGTCTTTCACAAGTTCAAGTGCAGTTGTGCCTCTGCACTGCGCACGAACACACCGCCTATCATGCACTCGTAGGCTGAACCGATTTGTGTTCAAATTTTGGTGTGTGGTTAGGGACCTCTCAGCCACCACACTTCACAAGTCAGAGTAATGGGTGTCTCTGCCACGTGCGCACGTGCGCAACTTTTATGCATCGCAGAAAACTTTTTCCCCGATTGAGTTGAAATTCACTATACATTCCTCCGCACTCGCTCGTTCATCGCCAACTACGGCACTTTACTGGTAACCAGTAAAGCGCCGTAGTTGGCGATGAACGAGCGAGCGCAAAATAGTGAATTTCTACTCAATCGGGCAAGCTGTTTCTGAGATACAAAACAGTGCGCACGTGCAGAGGCACCCATCCCTGACCTGTGGAAAAGTGGCGGCTGAGAGGTCCCTAACCACACACCAAATTTGAACGTAATTGGTTCAGCCGTTCCTGAGATATATAATAGGGGTGTGCACGTGCGCACGTGCAAAGGCACCCTATCCTTGACTTGTGGAAACGCGGCGGCTGTGGGTTCCCTAATCACACACCAAATTAGAACACAATCGGTTCAGCCGTTCCTGAGATATAGAACAGGAGTGTGCACGTGCAGAGGCACCCCACCCCTGACAAGTGGAAAAGCGGCGGCTGAGGGGTCCCTAACCACACACCGAATTCGAACACAATCAGTCCAGCCGTTGCGGAGTTTCTGCGACAAAACACCTTTTAACACCCCTCACGCGGCACGTGCCACGCGCAGTGGCAGTCACCCCCATGAGTCGGCACTGATAAAAAACAGGATTGATTGGATGGGGCTACGCAGCAAAGAAACCCGTTTGACAATCGGAAGTGCGGTTGCAAAGATATAAGCTTCTCAAAAGCGTCGCCACGGGTTGGGTCGGGATGGGTTGGGTTGGGCCGCTCATAATCAGATTTTTCCCATAAACCACGTAAAGACGAGCGAGCGCGAAGTTCACAAAATTATTAGGGACATTTCTAGTCAAAAATCGCATGTAAGAGTTAAGTAGTTGATGACATGTATCGTCAAAACTTTAAACATTTTAAAAAGTTAAAAAAATCACACAATTATAATCCTTCGTGCAAACGGCTAATATTTCACATAATAAATACAAACTTGTCGGTACCATATCACAAGTTTCATTTGGTCATTTTCGGTACCTCATTTTCATCTTCGGTACAACTTCAATTTGTCGTCACCTATCAGGTTAGCCGTACTGATACCACGTGCGGCTTGGTTCAAAGGGCCACTAGCCCGTTATCCCATATTGGCTGCACAGTCGACCAGCACACTGAGTGTCATGAGGCATATAATGGTGCAGCAAACGTCCCTGATTAGGCACACAGGGTTCACAGCTGGAGTTTTTCAAACAAGCGCCGACTTAAAAACAGCGACCGCAGACAATACTCTTGAACAAAGCCGAATGTTGCAGCGGGCAAACAAATAGTTATAGTAGCCATTTTCACGATGGCTTATTTTGCGCGAAATGTTTTAAAACATTTTAAAATGTTTCAGTGGTAGCCGTCTTTACGATGGGCTAATTTGCGATAAATGTTTTAACCCTCGCCGTATGGGACCGTAGGGCGAGGGTTTAAAACATTTTTCGCCAATTAGTCCATCGTGAAAGCGGCTACTACTAGAACATTTTAAAATGTTTTAAAATATTTCGCGCAAAATAACCCATCGTGAAAACGGCTAGTGTAATGGTAAACAAACTTGTTCCTGGTAAACGCGTTGTTATAACAGGACATGATTGAATTTCTAGGTAAGCTTACTCAACAGTTGTGCAAGAGACCGAAAAATGAAATTAACGTTAATTTAAGCCAATAGATTAACCCTCGCCCTACGGCTCACAGGCCTCCCTGAGGTTTTCTTGAATATATTTTTATACATGCAGCAAATCTTTCTGAAATTTTTAGTAGCTCGAGTTTACAACGATTATACGTATGCTGCCAACATTTCACTGAAATTGGTTAAGGAGTTTGGGAGATAATGACGTTTTGGTGAGGTCATGGGGGATTGAACTGTTGGACCCCATGACCTCCCATGCCCAGCACATATAACCAAACCAAATATAAAGCACTTACACAACGTTCTGCACCATGTCTCTACAGGGTTGAAAAAGCCGGCTTAAACTGAATTTATGCCAGCCAGCGGCTTTTATTAATTACAGCCGGTTTAAACCGGCTTAAATAAAAAGCCGGCTTACATTCATTATCAATTCAGGATTCACTGGGTCAGAATATGTCATTGACAGTCACCACATGTAATTTATGGATTATTGTAGGCATAATGTATGAAAACACCTTATTTTCATACAAATTCAATTAATAGCCGTTTTCACGAAGGATCATTTTGTGTGAAATGTTTAAAAACATTTTAAAATGTTTTACAATGCTTTAGTTTGCAAGTTTGAGTATATTTATCCATTTCTTAACCACACAACTTTTACATGCGATTTTTGTCTTGAAATGCCCATCAGAATTGTGTAATATGTTGGTAAGTTTACTCACCTGGTTTACTCATCTGGTGGGGTTCCCTTACTGAGCATTGACTTTGGACAAGAAATGAAAGAAAGGAACACTAACGAAAAGACGCGCCAGTCCCGATCAAGAGTACAGTTGGTGTATAGAGCAAACTAGTGCTAACCCGTCCGCTCCGCTGGACGATCTATGCATACAGACTGCCTTTTTACGTTTTTTATTCGTCATATTACCGAGGTACTCAACCGTCAAGGGATCGTGGTTTGTGACTTACAGACTTGTCAATTAGGTGCGAACGGCAATATTTTTTACGCTTACTGCTAAATCCTTTCTTCGTGCTATAGGTGTCGCTGGTGTGCGCATATTCTATATAGGTGGCGCTGGTGTGCACAATCGCAACCCGTACCTTGTTGGTTGCATTTGTGTTGAATAAATATTATATAAAAAACTAATGCGTTTAATAAATATTACAATACAAGGTATGATTATCAGGGTTCCTACATTATGTTGGGTAATTGTATGTATTGCTGTCAGGCGACGAGCCCTAGTGCGCGAGACATGAAGCATCTCATTCTGGAGGATATATTTTGCAAATTAATATAAATGGAGATGATCAATAACAAGGCAATATTTATCTTGTATATCCAAGATCGGCAAAAAAATCCATATAATGAAACGATCTTGAAGATATAGTAAAAAATGAAAGTCTATTCTTTAATTTGAGCCACTGTTGATATACAAAATTGTCATGCTATTGATTATCCCAATCAATATTAACTTCATCATTATGTCAAGGCAACCATCTCATATATAAAATGTTTTGCCAATGGCTCAAATGCGAGAAAACCCTACCTACGCAAATATACCTCCGACTGGGTAATATGTCCCTCTCAATCAACCCCACTCGACCTCCAACCACCCGCCCTGCCTCCGACAAGGTGATCACGCCCATCCGACATTCGACCAGACATTGGGAGGGTGTGTGGCTAGGAAACAGCCCCACTGTGATGTTCATTGCACTTCTATCCGTTGTTTTGTCAGTACTCAGCTGAATTTGGGCCGAGTGATTGGTGCCAATGCGTACTCTGCACGTGACAAAAGTACGGTGAAGCCGTCTGCGGTTTAATTTCAACGAATTGAGTCATAAACTTCACCCGCACCCCACGGACTATCTCGGAAACAACCATAACTGTCAGATTAATAGCCAAAAATAGCCAACTGAAAATAACTGCCAAATCAATAAGCATAATAAGTCTTTAAATGTCCTTCATTGTCTCACACTATGATCGCTTCATCAATGATCGATAAGCAACAGCAATCGTTCGCATTAAAATCGAATAAATAATAGCTAATTTAATCTCTGAGGATGTTCTGAAGATCTGTAGGACGCTAAAAGCCTTCCAGATGAAAACAAGCATTGGGTGCCAAACAAACAAGCAAACAAACTAACTAACAAACAAAGGCTCCAGTGGGCTGAATCAATCAACAGCCAGACGAACTTTGTGACTCATCAGACGAAAATCATATAATCAAACTATGCAATCATGTAATTATGCCATCAATTGGCATGTAATCTACACGGAGCCATGGCATAAGAAATTAATTATCTAACACGAAGTTTAAATTTCGAACTTAAATTGGTGTTCATAGCCGCCATTATCGGTTTTCATAACACATAGCAGTAGTAGGTGTAACACATAGTAGGTGAGTGAAGTTGAAGAACACTCGGGCGTTAAGTCCAAGAAAGGCAAGTCTAGTGGAATGCTAAGTGTCTGGTACAACAGCTCTGAAGGGCGAAACATTGGAATGGTTAACACAATCGACCGAATGAAAGTGCAGTGTGCGGCGACCTATATTGCAATAAAAATACAGCCATCGTCTGCAGCATTCGTCAAACCTGCCGTCAGGCTATTCGCCAGCAACACAACCAATCTTGCATGTTGCCTACTGCAGTCTTGCATTTAACGGGTCGGCAGCATTTTTTTAGCGGGTCGGCAGCAGTTCCTATTAGTATCGGGACCGGACCAGTTGCTGGCATAACGGGGTGCAAAATTGATTCCAATGCAACATCCGGTCCAGCAAGTCTGCTATTAAAGCAGGTCTGCTTCTGTATAGTAGATCTATTATTTTCGTAAATCTATAGTTTCTCCAACCGACTGCACATTTATCATTCTAGTCAATGCATTGTTAGCCGCGCACATTCAGCAATGGGGGGAAATGAGTGAAAACTAGCACTATTCAGAGTATAAATCTTTTCAGCGCTTTGCAGCATTTAAACATTTGCATAAAAGCCCATTTCAGAAGAAAAGTGCGCAAGTTTGTTTTTGTACAGCTTACACTTCTTTCTAAGCACAAGACCATTTTCATTCATCTTGGAAATGAAATATTGGAAGCCATTTTCATTCATCCTCACTAAATCTGTAATGTACTTCCAAAGTTCCATCGCCTAGTATTATTCACCGATTTACTTCCTTCTTCTAGTCAGGAACTCATCTAACATGTGAACTGGGGGTGATAGTCCGGCGGGGGGCAAACCCTCCCATACAGGTACAGCCCCCCATTAGATGCGAAATTCGGCCACTGGGGGAGGGCAGCACGACCGGCGCCAGCAGTCCACAATGCATGCCTGACACTTTGCTGTCTTGAGCCACTAACAAATGTAACGTTTCAATTGATGAAATGAAGGCAAATATAAATAGTCTGGTGTTCAAGCTGATTTAATTGACAGCAATTATGTGTAAAGCTACTAGCTAGTAATGCCGAGTATCGGCAGACGCGTTCTAGTCACCAAGAGCTATACGTATGGCAAATGCTGCCTCTGGCAGTTCAATAGATCTGAGAGCACTAATGTGTAAGCACAGGTAATGTATCCCTACTGGACGCGACAGATTGCTTGAACTGTATTGTTTCATACGCGCATCAAACCCCCGTTTCATTATCCCCGGATACGTGGTGAGGCTTGCCAGAGCCCAGAGGTAAGCAATTGAACCAAACCTAATAAAGACAGGCGTCGGCCTGCAGCGCACGGCGTGCGACGCAAAACAAATGGTTCGTTTCATACGCATATTAATGAAATACGTCTCTTTAATATAAACGCTTATTTTGCATTGCACTGCAATCGATAATCAGAATGAAGGAGCTTGCATTAACCCGCCATTGACCGCGGGGGAGGGATATTGCCCCCTGACGAACTTTCGCGATAGCTCAAAACCCAACAGCATTATCAACGTGAAAACTTTGCGGAAACCTTCTCCCATGTAAATTTTTACATCTTCTGCGATGTCAAATTTAGTTTTTACGAGTTTGACGATAAAATCAGATTAACTTTAACAGGTCACACTACCATATTAATCCACGAACAGAAAAAGGCTGAAACCAGGGTGTCCCCCCAAAAAAGGATTTTAGCTCGTGCTTCAAGATGTACGACCCAATTTTTTTCTACCTCGAAACTTGTCATGTTCATAGTTTGGAATGTGGCAAAACCGATGAGCACATAAATAGGTTTTTTGAGATGTTTCCTGATATTTAAATGGCGTTTTGTATGGAAGCCTACATTTCAGAAGCTTCCTAAAAACTGACAAAATATTGAGTTTCCATTCAAACGTCTGGCAATCTGCCTAAATATTTGTCGAACAGCTTTGCGTTGCACAAATCATTTGAAGACGGTATATTTCCCTGCAAAGTGGTGCCTGGTTCAGCGTTTTATATCCAAAAGTTTCTGAGCACCGATGTCTATACTGAAAATAAAATTGTATTATGGTAATGGTCATTACTTTCCGCGTGAAACATATTTCGGACTGAGCGCCATGTAATACGCCAGGTGAATCTATTTTCTATCGGAGCGTGTTTATCGCATGCCGCTGCGGCTCTTGGTTGCCAAGCTATCGGCCCGGGATCCACACGAAGGTTGCCCGTTTTTAGCGATTTCTGAATTTTTCGTTTCCCATGTTAAACTAATGGCGAACGCACGCAAGCGCAGACGGCGCGCCGTTGATCGTATTTAACCCAAAATTGAATACAACCTGTTGAATCACAGGGTCCACGAGTCGTGAAAAAATCACGCTCGTATCTTAACTAATAGCGTCAAGGTTAATGATTTCGGGCGTCACACCGGTGGCAGCGTGACGGCGGCGGTGGATTATTTTTGTTATCTTCTGTAGGAGGTTGCTGTGAGTGACAGCAGGAGTGTCCACACCAATGTAATGCATTATATGTTTTGCCATGAATTGGAGAATATAACCATCAACGATTTTTTTTTTAAATAGTGGGTGTTAATTACCGAGATTATTATGCACAATCAAAGAACGTTTTTTTCTGGACACCCTGCAGTAAAACGCACATGGCCGATTTGATCGTGCATGTTATAACGTTGTGTTCGGTGACAATTTCCTTGCATGATGATAAGTCACAAGTAGGGAAAGGTCGCTAATAGGAACATTTTCCCTTCTGTTACTAGTCCATGTCAACATTAAAGGGAATAGTTCACCTTTAACATTAGGTTTTGAGTTGAGATAGCCAAGTTGTGGCGCATGCCTCGAAAATGACTTGCTTTGAAGCTTCACATTTTCCAAGAAAACCTCTTAATATTTAATATTTCCAGTCCTAAAAGTCGGGACCGGGTATACCGGTAACTCCAATCGCTGAATGGCTGATTTGCGGCTTGAGTTGACGTATGATTTATGACGCACAGATGACGTAAGACTTGGGGAAAGTGTAAGTGCTGCCGACAAAACCATACTGTTTCAGTACCTCATTCTTTTTACTGCAAGAATGAACTTTGTCAGGTTAATGCCTATGCTAGTGATTTTGATGTTTAAATCTTTCTATAAAACATTGTCTAAACAACGTCTGTAGCGTATGCGTAGCGTTCAGCGCTGGCCTGAACGTTCCAGGCTCGCGTACAAATGGTTGATCTGTCCCCTCCCCACTCACCGAAACCCCACCTCGCACCAGTACGCGCGTGCCGCTGTTTGATTGGCCGCCCGCGGCGCAGCCGCCGGCATGACCTTGTGGACACATATCCCAGACAGCCGCCCCAGGGGCACGGACACTGGCGAGCGACCGATGGCGGACCACTACCACTTCATAGTTAAATCTAATAGTGCACGAATACCTACTTAAAAGCAAGTACTGTGCATGGTTTCAAAGCGTTGTATTTTCCGGCATCTTCAACAAAGTACTTGGGCAAGTACCACCGTGTATATGACACGATCCCTTACTAAATCAATGACGTTGCCGTGCTTCTCAGCCAGCCTGATTTTCGCATTTACTTTGAGGAAAAAAAATATGAAATTACCACCAAATAAATTGACATTTTAATTTGCTTTTTTCCGCCGTTTAAATATAGGTTTCTTGACTTACTAGTAACTATATAATTAATTTCTTGCTTCTCTTCATCATTTCTGAACTTTTTCTCGTTTTTTTCAAGGTGAACTATTCCCTTAAATGTGAGTGTGCCTACACACATCGGTCATGTGGAGTTGTTGACACTGGTCTATAAAAAAAAAAATCTTCTGAATTTAGCCATATACTTCATTTCTCCAGATTCACACTTGTTACTGAGCTATTCCAAATTCGCTAAGATCATGCTTGCAGCACAAAATTATCGATATTCGCCAGAAAGCTTTCTCTACTAGAATCATAGAGCTTTTAAGTGTGACGTCGAGGTTCCAACAGCTGACTGCGCTAGTGTGCTTAAGATATAGGGGATTCACTTTGAGCCTCAATTCTGATACACTTATTGTCTTCTGACGCCCAAAAATATGTTATGAAGTAAAACGAGATGCATATCTTCATTTTGATCCATTTGATCTGCATTGATGTTAGGGAGTTATAAGGAAAAGTGGATAACTTCGGTGGGCTACTAAATAAAATGGGAGTTCCGTATGCATAAATTTTCTAGTCACAAAATGAAACAAAATAATTAACATAAGAATGAGCGTTTGATATGCACGCATTATCTTGTCACGAAATTGAATAATGCAAATCAAAACGTAGTTACTCGTGTTGCAAGAAAATACAGCAAATACAAAATGATTAACACAGGTATCAGCTGCAAATAGTTTAGTAGTCCGAAGTGAATGCCAGTTCTCTAGAAGTTCCAATGCATTATAGAATGGAATGAAATGCAAAATATTATAGAGGACTAGGTAATACAATTAATTTGACAAGAAAATTGACAGAAGGTTCTCAACAATCGTTGCTCCTGATGAAACTCTTTAACGTTAGCGCAGTCAGCTGTTGGAACCAGGAGACGTCATCACTTAAAAGCTCTATTGCCCTTAAATCACAACGCTAACATATATTGATAACATATACAACGCAAACATATATTGGTCAATAGAAAACAACTCGTGCACGCTGATAGCAGCTGCCGAACCCTCGATAACCACTTTAATTTTGCATTGTTCGTATGGCGTTTTTTATTGTCTGTAATGCGCCATTGTGTAACATCTTCGTTACTCTGTTTATAGTGGCGATCGTTTGAGTTTTGAAACAAAACTAATGCAAAACAGACTATAAGTAAAACAAAATCAACTAAAGGGGCTCCAGACGTGAGTTTTATCGTAACCAATGATCGAACCAATAGCTTCCTATCGTAAGAAAAATATGTTTGACATTCCAAAAGAGGAGCACACTCCCTTTAATCAAATAGGTAGTAGGACAAATGTATTAGATACTTCAACCTTATTTGCAGAAACAGTTACAATTACAACTAAAATATTACGTTGTGCGATGTTGAGTGATAAAGTCATAGTGAGCATACTTATTACCTAACTATTACCTACCTTAGAACCAGTAGGTACTAGCGTATACTGGCTTTAAACCCCTAAACATGTTGTATTGGGCTAGTTCAAGTTAATGTAAAGAGATATTAAAATAAGGTTGATGCTCATTGATATTTGATGGTCCTTAAAAGATAAAACAGAATTAACAATTATATAATATTTCGTGCACGGCACTTCTTTAGATCTGACAGTTAAAAAGAGCATCAGGCTAGTTTTAATCTCTTCTTACATTATCACCATCATGCTGAATAACAGCATCCAGTTTGTAAAAATAGTTAAAGTTAGCTAGCATACATTATAGATAAGCTGCTCGTCTGGACTCAGGGGCGGATCCAGGGGGGGCACGGGGCCATGGCCCCCCCCCAAAGGGCCTGAGACTATGATTTGGCCCCCCCCCAAAAGGTCGGACAAATTGAAAATGTATCGTAAAAATTGCCTTTGCAGCAGTTAAAAATTCCAGCTTTCACAGTCAAAACACTGGAAAATTTCGCGCCGCTTCGCCGGCATGAAACACAAGTTTTGCAATTGCCATATACAATTTTGAAAATAGAAAGCGAAATTAGGTACACTTAGTGTCTGCAGAGCTCTCCCTGGCGGTGATTACGACCACGATACCACGCTTTACTGATTAACCAGATTATCACGCCCACAGATTACTGACTACTGACCACGCCCGGCGCCCCTCCGTGACTGCCCTCTCGGACATGACGGCGTCCCTCCGGCTATTGATGGCGCCCCACAAATGTTGAAGGCACGACGAGCACGTGCGGAAAGAGAGGCGCCCCGCAAATTTTCGCCAATATGGTGGCCGCTCCAGTCGATCGAGAGGTGGCACCCTCAAGACACTTACTTGGTCCTTTTGTTTTAATTTTCTGCAACGCCACTGATCCAAGCTCATGGGCGCCCCTTACTTTCAAAAATGTGGCGCCCTTGTAACAGTTTGCAATGGCTGCAAGATTTCTCTGAGGCGGCAAGATGTCTTACCAAGGGGCGACATTTGGTACCTGTCTAAGGGTTTGCATTAATACGCTTCTAAGGCCGTAATAATACCTCGAGGGCGGCAAAGGTGTCTTATGATGCGGCAAGACGTCTCTGATGACGGCAAAATACTTTTCGAGGGCGGCCATAATGCCTACCAAGGGCGGCCATAATGCATTGTTTTGGGCGGCTAAATGTTTTCCGAGGGCGGGCAATATGTCTTCCAGGGGCGTAGCCAGGAATCGGCCATGGGGGTCCCGACCTGATTCCAGGGGCCTTGGCGCTCAGAGGGGCCCAAATGGGAGATGAAGGGCCATTACAAACGACATTTTGTAGAGGCCGTTGCTTTAGTGCACTCAAGTCTGTATGACATCAGTTAGCGCACTGTTTTACAAAAACCACGATTTTTAGCAACGATATCGTGGCTGGATGGATATACATTTTTTTCGTAATTTCAGCGACCCCCTCAATTACTTATCGGGTGACGCCCCTGGCGAGTTGGTATGAAATTTATTTTATTTAGAACATATGAGCAACAGGAGCATGCTGCCAATTAAAAGCTCAAGTCAACAATATAATTATCATCAGGAGCTCCACATACATACACACACCTACATTACATTCATAAAATAAAACGAAAATAAATACGTGATTATTACTTTAAGGTGTGTGATATGCTACGGATAGTGGTGTTCGCTGTGTTTAATGTGATTGTAATGTGAATTTTTGTGTGTCTGCTTTTAAATGTTGATTTTTTCCCCGATTTTTTACTTTTTTCCGAGACAAATGTGGTTTTTCCCGAAAAAAATTCCCCCCCCAAAAGTGTTTTTTTTTCGAAAAAAATGTTTTTTCCCCAAAAAGGTGTGATTTCCCCACCTTTTTGTTTATCTCGAATGCCAAATAAGGTGAGAGCCCAAATTCCGCAAAAAAAATGGGGGTACCTTTTTTGCCAAAAATAGTTAAAGTTAGCTAGCATACATTATAGATAAGCTGCTCGTCTGGACTTACATGATCCAATCATGCTTTTTTTTTATTTTGCTGACCACCAACGATGAAAGAAGTCTACTCACCTTGACCTATTTCACTCACCTGCTGAGTCTGTTGTTGATTATTTATCTCCAAGTTCTGACTTGTGTGGTATTATTTTCTGTATTACTGCTGCTGTTCGGACCATTTGTTATTTTTCGAATATATTTCATTGAGTCCATTCATTTCATCGTATATTTTGTGATGATTTGGTCTTGGGTGTCATCAGCCATCACTCATCTAGCATAATTTTATGTTGTGTCCAATGTCCATATATAGGTATATACATTATCCATTGGTGTTTTTAACTGTCAACGTGGTGTGTGTGTGTGTGTTAAAGTGGTGCTAAATACAAACTATAATTATTCCTGTTAAAAATGTTAAATGTAAAATAAGTATTACATGCAGATTGCTGGTTGCCGGGCCTGGCGGGTGCTGCGTTTTAGGATATGCTGGCTATTTAGACTATTTGGTGCTGCCACATGCGGCCGGGCTTGATGCCGGTGCCAACTCATGCATGAGCAGTGGCGGTGGCGGGGCCGGTTCCTGTCTTTGGGGAAAATGTTGCATCTCTAGTACACACTAAGATCCTGCTGATTTAAATGCCTCAGTCAAGGAGAAAACATACAAATGCTTCTTATTCAGAGAATGCGCATAAGATAAGGTCAATTGCTTCAGAATCATGTTATTTTAGCTCATTATTGATGAACCAAGATCAATTGTTGTTCAGTGACCTCTGCCAGGTCATCTGAAGTCAGCAGTACTGATTTGCCAATAACTCCTGATAGAATGAATATAGATACGTTCAAATGTTACCAGTTACCACTGTGTTTGTCTCGTAGAGTCCTGTCGGCATATATACAACATGACCTACTTGGGTCACCAAATGACCTTGACCCGAGTTCAAATTTTGAAATTGGCGTAACCCGGTCACCATCAACATGTTTCAAAGCGTCTTGACGAGGCAAACACGATGGTGGTAAAATTAGTGCTCTATGTTTAACAAATGAAACGTTATTCACAAACAGCTTTTTGGAAGCAAATGTCATCCTGAGTTTCGGTGACCTCTGGAGCCTAACTATTGACATGAGCAAACTTTGGAGGACACCTAGTTGATTACATGAGCTTTTGATTATTTTGTCCCCGCTTCTTCCCAGTTGTCGCAGTTCTCGAGAAATTTTGAGGTTTCTGGAGCATATTCCTAAAACTGGAAAATCTGATCTTTGATGACCTCTGGTGACCTAAATACTCTTGACCTTAATCAAACATGACCGAAGCAGTTTCTACACGATTTTTTTGCCAAGCTATCAAACAGTGTCTGTAGATGCCGGCGACTCCCCATAGGAGCCGAGTTAGAAGGGGCCGACTAGACGCCCCCCCCCTCCCCGGGACGGCGAAGGTTGCGCCGAGCACCGGCAATATAAAACAGGCAGACCTGCATGTGTTGCGGATTGTCCACAACCAGTTTGTCAACCTCCCATCCTGTGGGAAAGGCGGTGATTAATAGTGTTATGCTCAACAGCTGCTATTTTTAGACAATGTATTCTTGGCTCAGGACTGGACTGGATTTTTGCGACGCTATTTCGGCCTAAAGATCCTTGAATAGCCGTGATGCCAGTCCACCAGGCCGGTTTAACCATCCTGAGCCGGCTAAGAATAGCCGCCACTAGGAGCGGAGAACGGGCCGACCGGTTCTCTGCCAGCCGGTCACCGGGCAGACGGAACATGCGGCACACCTCCGGAGCCGGTGCGCCGCTCACGCCGCAGCTGCGTCACATACAGCGTCGGACACCACGCGGCCGGCGGACAGGTAGTCCGCAGTTGTCTATTACCCTGGTCCGCACTGCGCAGCCGCAGCGACGCACGCCACGTGCGTCGCTGCACACGTGGCACACTGGGCCGGAACCGGCCAGGTCTGGTTCTTGGAATTAGCCCTCATTGGCGTGGTAGTGGCGTGACGTCGCGTGGCAATCCGTCCTATAGCTCAGTCGGTAGAGCGCTGGGCGTCTGATCTCAACCGGTAGTGGCAGCCCGGGTTCGAGTCGCTACGGCGCTCGCTGTTTGCCCCTGACTGGGATGGCCTGCGGCCGGTGGCAGCAGTCGCACTCCAGGTGACGTCAGTGGGTGGGACTGGGGTGGACCGTGTCCAGGTACCTCTGTCGGGCACGTCAAACTTTCGCTTCTAAATTCTGTCCGACGTCAGGAATTGCGTGATCGGTTGGTAAGGTCAGGGCCTGTTTAGCAAGTTATACTTAGCGCGGGGCCTGACCTCGAAAATCCATGTATACAAAACATTGGGACTAATATATATATATATATATATATATATATATATATATATATACATAAATTTATTCCGAATGTTTTTGTATGGATGGCTTCCCGAGGTCAGGATCCGCGCTAAGCAGAGCTTGTTGCGCTGGTCATGATCTCACCACCCGATCGCGCAATTCCTGTTGGCCGGCAGAATTAAGAGACGAAAGCTTTACGTGTCCGACATACCTGGAGCGTTTATGAGCGTAAGTCCGCTACACACTACTCAAGTACTCAGTCCATCACCCATGCAATGCACGAGTGCCGTGCAATGCCGGATTCAGCCTGTGTAGTTTGCCGATCAGCCGCTGAGAGGCGCCACCGTCAACGGAGCTCCACCACCACCTTCGTGATGGTTGATCGGTCTAGAAATCTTGACTTGTGGCAAACTTCACGTGAGAAGAAAAGGGCGCCATTTAAGGCGGTAAGGCATCTTTTACTTGATCACATACTATACACCAACCTAAGTACAGAGGAGAAAGCAAGGAAACACCGATTTTGACTTCAAATCCTCATATGAAATAACAAAACGACATTTGTTTACACCGCCACCATGGATAGGTGGCTACGAGTAAACACACTCACCCTCGATCATAACGACGCACACTTTATGTAAAAAAAAAAAAAAAAAAAAAAACGCGGCACTCCCCGTTAGGAAATTAATTGCATTACATCAAAATAAATTTAAAACAAAAGTAGAAAGGTAGGTTGAACGTTAGACGTAGTGATATAAGAGAAGGCCGATAGTAGTCATTGGCCGCCAGTGCTGCTGTCGTAAGCACCCAGATAGACTTGGCCAATGGCCATGACAAGGGCAGCTATTACCAGTTCACGTCTCTGCGCCGCAGACTCAGAGACATTGCCAGCGGTGAAAACAGTTATTTGGTGGTCGCCGACCAAAATCGCAAACGACAAAATGGTCTCCCTAACCAAAAGAGCAGACTGGCTGCCATGATCGCGCATGGTGTGTTTTGAATAGTTGCTATGGCCCAAGCGATTTCTTGCGTATTTTTCGATACATATGGCCGTGCGAGACGGAAACAACCTCACTTTGAATTCTAATTCAGGCGTCAGATAGACTGAAACTCAACTCTCATTAATGGATTCTGCTTGCATGAAAAAACAACTATCAGACCCACGCCGGCATGACATGTGGTGCCCACAGTGCATACGAGTAGAGTTAACTCAACAGCCACATACTCGCACGCGTGAGCTCACATCACAGTATATTGCAAAGAAATGGTAAAACACACGAGTCACAAACTGCATACATCATAGATAACAGTAGATACTGTTATCTATGCCAACATATATACAAAATTCAGTAAACGCTTTAATGACAATAACGAGCGGGCCTCTCGTATAAACCCGAAGTCATGTCTACCTCCAAAATTTAGTAACTGAATTAGATCCGGTAAGTTTGTGGGCATGTAAAGTAGTGTCGTACGAGCGAAGGGCTAAATTATTTCATCCAATGGCCTTAAGATCTGCAATACGGTGTCGCACGAGTCTGACGAAGCATGTATAATAACGTCCTGACGCATGCAAAGGGATGAATACTGGAATATCCCAAACGATCTTGTTTTACCTAAGTCTGCACATACTTTTTTTCCCTATGCTTTGATGATGGAATTATTTTTGGTTTGGGGCGCACCGACTTGCCGTGGTCATTTGCGCGCACAACTCTTTCCACTCTACTGGTGCAATATTCCTGGGGGGGAAATTTAATCCGTCTACACCGTTCGCAAGTGCTTTGCATGGGCACCCGATTCATGCTTAACAACTGTCGTTAAAAGACACTTAAAGATGTCAGCTGAATATGTTCTGTCTCTGAAACATTAAAATGGGAGTCCGCACGTGCGGTCAGTGTTTTTGCGTGGGTTTCCGTCATCGTTGAGGCAATATTGGCTCTCACCAGTGTCACCAGTGGCTATTCACATTCTGAAGCAACTCACCAGATCTCATCGTTCAGACAACCCAGCAGTTAATAGATACATCATAGGGATTTGATATGCCACCATGTAATCCGTGAAGTGGCTCACGCCGATGAAGTATTGAGTTAGATTTAAGTAACTACCTAGATAGTGCAAGCTGCACCATTTTCGTATGTAAGCGGATTGGTATTTGATTGACCGTGCCCAAACATAGAATGACAAAGTTGCACATTTCATGATGCATTCAAGGATTTATTGGGCACGTCAAATCTGGAAACAAGAACAGGAAATACCATGAGGGTCATAACACCATAACCTTAATCTACTACCTAAAAATATAAGTATCGTCTCTTAATGTACGCAAAACTTTGCTAAGTTTGATTACAGCCAGGTTATCATCGCGACATTGATTTTAACCCCGCGCACTGCAGGGGGGGGGGGGTTGCATTTTCTGCCCCCTCAGGTTTTTAAGGAATAGCGGAAAAACGGGCGGCGCGCAGTGCCGCCAAATTTCGCACACCTTTTTGGGCATCAATTACCCAAAACTTTGGGGAAAAAAATACTTGAGGTCATCTCCATGTCAGGTCACAAGTTGATTGTCAAGTGCCTTAACTTCAAAAATGTTTGTGTTCGTTGCCAAAGCCACAGTCTTTTCCCAAAAAGTGTTGAAACTTGCCGGTTTCATATGGATATCAGTAACCTTACAATTCGTATATCTCGGATTTTTTTCGTATTCCGTGCTGACCAAGGTCAGGTCAATTTTTCCTGACCTCCCCATTGATAAGTGGAATAGGAAAATAAACCAAATGCTTCCCATTTCAGAAAATATGCATTTGGATCAGGCTAAATTTTACTTTCTCAGAATCCAGTGTTATTTTAGCTCATTTCTGGATGATCAGGGTGCGTATTGCTTACTCAGTGATTCTACAAAGGTCTCTGAGTCATCTGAGGTCGATCAGCCAATTATTTTGCGAAAACTATTGATAGATGATGATGATTGGCGTTTAAGGGGCGGGCCGACAACTAAGTTCACATGCCGCCCATTAACTATGCATAGAAAAAAAGAGATAGAGACAAGCAGTTTGACACCACTGTGTTCGTCTGTCTGACCCGCATTGCCCCATATGATACCAAATGGCCTTGACCTGAGGGTCAAATTTTAAAGTTGACCTTTACCAGGTCACCGTGTATGTATTTCCAAAGCGCCTCGATGAGACAAATACTATGGCCATCACAATTAGGTTCCCTATTCTTCGTTTTAGGTGAAATTATATTTTCACGAAAAAACTGCTTTGCTAAAAATTGCAATTTTTTACCTTCATGACCTCTGGACCTAAACTATGGGAACTTATCTTTAATCTGATGGACAGGTCGTTATGTTTTGAATTTTGTTCAAGGAGCTTTCGATTACTCTCATTAAAATTTGTTCCTAGCTATCATAGTTTCCGAGATAATCGGCGGGGTTTCTGGAGGAAAAGAGTTCCTAAAACCGGAAAATCTGACCTTTGGTGTCCACTGGTGACCTCAATTGTGACCTGATTCCAAGAAAAAGATTGAAATACTTTCGATAGAGCTTTGTCTGAGCTATCTAAGCCGTTTTTCGCTTGTTTGCTACTGGTTTGCGTAGTTTTTCGAAATATACGGGGGGCGGAAAATCACCCCCCCCCCTGCAGCTCGAGTTCGGCCGCGAACCCCCTGCAGTGCGCGGGTTAAGGCAGCATTCGGGCTTGGCATGACCACGTTCACCCGAGCCACGCGCTACTCCGCCAAACTATCAGAATGCAACGTGTCGAAAGACAAATTTGCTGCGATAGCCTATTTCATAGCAGAAACCAAGTGTCGGGTGCGGCCATGAACCATATCCATAGTAAGGTTTTGTCTAGGACCCACGGTTTATAAAAATATCACTATATTGCTTTATACTTTGCCAGGAGCGTCGCACGCCTAAACAGACCATTCAAATTTCAGACTAGTCGGCAACACTTTTTTTGGACGTCTCCATGTTCCCGCCAACCGTCTAGTGCCCGCCCTCGACGAAGCGCCGGTCCCATACCCCAGGTTGCCGCACTGACCAGCGACCCCAAGTCAGGTGCCGTCCCTCAAAGATGCCGCCCCTTAGCCAGTGTTGCCCCCTGGCAGGCAGCACACATTTGAAGTAATGATGAACCAATAATTTATAAATTAAACCAGATGTATAGGACCAATAAGACACCCCCCCCCCCCCCGCATATATCCTGTATGTTACAATATTTACCTCATTACCTCTTGAAATTGCATTTACATTTATATCTGTAGTTCTTTTCAAAAGTAACATAATAACTTATAAATGCAAATAATGTTGGATTTGTCAGTTCAGGTTAAAGCAGACAAAATTGAAGCAACCAAACGGCAACAAATCTAATAACATGAAAATGCCGTCTTCAAGAATACTACTGGTTAGCCTTCTCAGTATCACTTATTATTAGATATGTTGGCCTCATCCAGCTTTAAAAGCCAAGAAAAGATAAAAAAGTAATGCCAGCAACAACAATTAAAATAGTTTAAATGGTAAATTGCCAGTTTTAGATTGCTATCATCAAAAAGCATATGACTTCACAAGTTCACCAGTTTCCAAATTAGTACATGACACAGCCTTGAGGCTTTGAGATTGCCAGCGGTGGCCACTCATTCATCTCAGTTTATGAACATATGTTGGCTCGTTTTTCTTTTTTGGGTTAATTATGTTGGCTCTTAAGAAAAAACTTTCAACTGAAAGGCTTAAAGAATGTAAATTATACTCATAACTGTTTGCTTATTGGGTTTAAGGGTGAGCAGACTCTTAAGGTAATTTTTTACCTCATTATCAAAAAGATGTCAGCCAATGTAGGCATAGCAAATGGCTTGTCAACATCATACAAAATGTGTGTCAAATAAAAGCCAATATATCCATACAAGTAATGTTGCTGAAATAACACAAACCTATTTTAACACATTTTTTATTTTTACCTTTTTTCAATCTTTGAAGTTCAAGGAAACACAAATTATTTAAATGGCTTTACAGTTATTATTATGCAATTAAATTATGCATTGTTCCAGCTGTGTAAAAATAACCTGTTGTGACTTCCAGGAGCAGTAGTCAAGAAAATGTATGCATGGTTTATAATGTTGGAATTAAGGTCAGTACGGCCAGATTTTTTACTTAACATGACCAAAGCTTTTTTCTTATAGCAAGCATTGTAAAGGATAACAATGAACATGGCGTACAAAAATGTTCATTCATTTATTTGAACATACCACACACACACTAAACTCAATTGCCAGATATGGCCAATGAAAGAAAAAAGGTATTTGGCAAAATACTTGATTATAACATTCATACAAACAGGGTTGCTCATTCATATATCAATTAATTGGTGACTAAGGTATGCTCCAGTCTGCAAAATGTGGCGGGTTTCAGGTTGGCACCAACACATCAAAATTGGGCAGCTTTGGACAATTTGAGGCAGCTTTGGAAATTTTGGGACTGCGTTAGACTATTTTGGCTGTTATTCCATGTTCATTCGGAATTCAATTTACGCTAAGATATAAATGTGATTATGGATCACAACCCCCGGCCCATCAACAACATTTTGGCTAAGAAACCAAATTTGATTTTGGCAAAAATCCTGCCCCGGGCAGGAATTTGTGCTGCCCCAAAAACACATTGTTGACGTTCGGCCACGTTTTGAAGCACTGGGGTATGCTGTGAGAAGTCGATCCCATTATTATTTGTTTACACAAAAGTTTAGGACACACAAATGAATACAAATACAAAACAAATAATACATTATTACGTCCCTCCTTTGTATGTATCACCAAATGATGAAGACTAAAAAACACACAATAACTCACCTTGGGGTGGCTTGAACCAGTACCAAAGCGACAATCTGGACAAAAAGTCCATTGGTTTTATTTTTGGAGGCAACTGGGGTGCTTTACTCAGGTGTGTCCTTGGCAGATCTGCTTGCTGTTGAAATGTAGCAGTTTTCAAAGCCACACCAAACACTTATTAAACTCTGCAGAGACCACGACTTCTTTTATTTGGTCTAATCTTTCCATGAATGTTCTCTTTTCATTTTCCAGCAAGCCAAGTCGCCTCTATACTGAGTTCACAGTTAACAGATCGTTCCACATAGCCAAAACCACTTCAACTTGTTTAAATACCTACACAAACAGTAACACCTCACCTGAAACTTCAACTATCACTTCAATCAATTTCAAATATAGCGCACAAGTTTCAGGTTGTAAGAAGTAAACAGCAGTGACCCAACATCTACTAGTAAAAGCCCAGGCACTACAATACTATACAGGCCCTTAGTTGTTTTGATCCTACGACCAACCGATCAGGGCATTGCTAATGGTCATGGCTTTTCATAAAGGCGTTTGAGGAGACGCGAGAGACCCAGGAATCACCGATCTCTGCGATCCGTGAGACGGTGGTTCTCCTAGTAGGTCTATATTTTTAGTAGTACCAAAAACATGAAAAGTAACCAGAAATGTAGCCCTGAAAGAGAAGCCTGATGGGCCCGAAATATTCAGTAGAATCCCTAGAAGACTTTCATGGATTGTCTATGTGTCTAGTGTATAGGACTATAGGACCATTACTTGTAACCTTTTGGTCTCCCAAATGCCACTTACATTAGCGTGCTTTAGTGGTCGCCGATAATATCCACCATGTCGGTGTTTTTTTTTTCACCCCTGGACATTGCCACAAACCGGACTGGTTATATTTAGCTGCCTATTTCGGTACAATATCTTATCCTCCAAAGGTTGCAAACAACGGAGTCGGAGACGTTGCTGCAACATTGCCTTCGCTAATTGGGATGAGGCAATCCCATCTCATCAGATCAATCATGAGTTGCGAGGATAAGCACGGCTATCTAGTATGTGCTCAAAGTACAAACATCCAAGCTGAGCTCATTGCAAAGCCTTGAAAGTGTCACTGTCATCGCAAAAATGCAGCTGTAATAGGATAAGTAGCGTTTTTGATTGAGAAAACCCGCTTCTAAAAGCGTTACGGTCGGGCCAGGTCGGGTCGGCCGCATACATGTGAGAAAAATCCTATATTCAGTGAGGACTCGCTACCGTTACAATACGTCCCTCATTGCCCGGGCCTCGGCTAAGAATTATCACTGGGTGGGGGCGTCAATACAAAAATGCTGTAAGGCAGTATGTTCAGCGCAGACACGTAGCCAGGATTTTCTCGGGGGGGGGGGGCGGGAGACGTCAGTTGTATAATCAGTATTTCGCTCTTCAGCCAAATGATGTTGACCGGGGGCAGGGGCAGAGGATCGGGTCGCCAGCAGAATCGCATTTTATCTAGTGTAAATTAGTTTGCTCAGATAACGATCGCTTCCCCGAACTCGGCTCCAATGGGGATTAGGCAGAATCCGCAAATGCCGTTAGATAGCTCGATAAATTCACGTTGAAATCGTCACACTGCTCAGTCAAACACTGTCGCTGTGGTTCGACCACAAGCTTGTTTGGAGGTTGGGTTACTTGACGTGACCTGGGCCCGGTTCTTATAGCCGCCCTGACGAATTCACCTGAGATGCTCTAGTCAATTTGTTATGATTATCAATGCGCGAAATTCATGCCGAAAGAGCTGTGCGAGAAACAGTGGCGCTGTAAGCCACCAATTCTCAAACAAACAAAGTCTGACAGATTTTTAGAAAGTTCTTCAAGCCAACGTTTTTGGACGTTCTAAATGCGCCGGTGCACTGGCGCATCTAGAACGTCCAAAAACATTGGTTTGAAGAACTGTCTTAAAATTTGTCTGACTTTGTTTGCTTTTGCAAACAAAGGTAGTCCGAGGGTCAAGGGCTCAATTAGAGGCATCGTGCCTGACAGCTGCACCAGCCACCGGCCGCGGGAGAGATGTCTGCAGAGACCGCGAATTAGCCGCACGAGCTACAGCTGCGCCAGCCGCGACTGCAGCTCAGTCACTGGGGTGACGAGTGACCGACTGCAGTTCAGTCACTGGTGACGAGTGACCGACTGCAGCTCAGTCACTGGGGTGACGAGTGACCGACTGCAGCTCCAGTGCATGGGGTGCGAAGTGACCGACTTGCAAAGCTTAGTCACTGGGGTGACGAGTGACAGACTGCAGTTCAAGTCACTGGGGTGACGAGTGTCCGATCTTGCAGTTCAGTCCACTGGTGACGAGTGACAGACTGCAGATCAGTCACTGGTGAGAAGTGAACAGAACTGCAGGCTCAAGTCACTGGGGTGACGAGTGCCGACTGCAGCTCAGTCACTGGTGTGACGAGTGGACCGATGCAGCTCAGTCACTGGGGTGACGAGTGACAGAACTGGCAGTTCAGTCACTGGGGTGACGAGTGACCGACTGCAGCTTCAGTCACTGGGGTGACGAGTGACAGACTGCAGCTCAGTCACTGGTGACGAGTGACCGACTGCAGTTCAGTCACTGGTGACGAGTGAACTGCGGCGACTGTCCCAGCCACAGCTGAACTAACGCCGGCGAAAACAAATGTTGTTAACAAACTTTTTACCAAGTAAGTTTGTACAAAACGGCATGACGGTATTACAAATGTTTTTCGCTTTATAGCTTGTAGCATATGGAGTACCAAAGTGAAATGCATGTCAAATCGTTTAGTTTTTTCCTCATTTCGACAAACCTTTTGTCCTGAATGCCCCTGCTGTCGTGAGATAAATGGATAAGGGTACTAAATTACCACAATATGCAACAGTAAAAGACAATAGCCGTTTTCACGATGGATTATTTTGCGCGAAATGTTTTAAAGCATTTTAAAATGTTTTAAAATGTTTTAGTAGTAGCCGCTTTCACGATGGACTTATTTGCGAGAAAAAATGTTTTAACCCTCGCCCTACGGGACCGTAGGGCGATGGTTATTTTTTTTTCGCAAATTAGTCCATCGTGAAGACGGCTACTACTAAAGCATTTTAAAACATTTCAAAATGTTTTAAAACATTTTGCGCAAAATAAGCCATCGTGAAAACGGCTAATATCTACCCAAAATAACCATCATGAAGAAATTCGCGACCTGGATATCCTTCTACATACCAAACTCACTTTCGCCTCTCACATCAACAGCATTGTTAGCAGAGCACGCGGCAGCCTCGGATTATTATTCCGATCGTTTCAAACCAGTTAAGGAAGCTCAAAATTCAATAAATAAAAGCGTTTTGATGTGTGCCTACTTCGCTCGATTCTAGAATATCAAATATGGTAGTGTGATCTAGAACGGGTGCGGCGCGATACCCGCACAGTGCAGGATCGATCGAGTACTACAAGACATAAATTTATGACACTGGCTTCTATCAAACACAAACATGCCCGGACACACCACTTCTCCTTGGCATATGCTGATCTTTTGGAGTCACTCAGAATAACTTCATTAGTCTCTACGTCGGAGTTCAGCACGAAACCTACTTTTTGACCAGGAATATTCTCAACTCAAAACTAGATTCTCATATTCTTTTATACAGCATTTCACTTCATGCACCTACCCAATCGATCCGCACTCACAGGCTATTTTATGTTCCCGTCCACGGGTTAATACCGTGATACGGAGATTATTCTGCAGGGTACCACATCTAGTCAACTCCTTTTTAAGCAGCGTTCCAGAGGCAGACGTTTTTGCAGACGCTTCTGGTACTTTTAAAACCCGTGTATTAACTTACGTTGCATCTCTTTAGCACTCTTTAGAACGACCGTGTCTTTTACGAGCGCTGCTTTTAACCTTTACATTGTATCGTATTTTATTTGGTTGTTTGTATATTCATATTTATCTTTTAAGTTTGTGTCGTTAATTGGTATCATTTTTATTTTTATTATGTATTTATAACGTGTTATACTGATAATGCGAAGTATATCTCAAGCTTGTATATTGTAGCTGTGCTGTCCATTTGATGTCCGTGTCTTTTTGACTTCACCTGTTAGTGGGGACGACCCTATAGGTGATCACTTAAATATATAAAATACAAATACAAAATCATGAACTGTTCATATCCAGCTAGCAGTACTATCAGTAGAGTAGCAGACAGTGTTCCAGCCTCTGACATGCCCTGGATAATAACCTCTGACAGTATCCACAGCTGGCCAGTACTATCAGTAGAGTGGCAGATCAGTGTTCCAGCCTCTGACATGCCCTGGATTAATAACCTCGTGACAAGTATCCAAGCTAGCAGTACTATCAGTTAGAGTGGGCAGACAGTGTTTCCAAGCCTCTGACATGCCCTGGAATAATAACCTCTGACAAGTATCCAGCTAAGCAGTACTTATCAGTAGAGTGGCAGACAGTGGTTCCCAGCCTCCTGACATGCCTGGATAATAACCTCTGACAAAGTATCAGCTAGCTAGTACTATCAGTAGAGTGGCAGAACAGTGTTCCATGCCTCTGACAATGCCGCTGGATAATAACCATGGCGGACAAGTATCCAGCTAGCTAGTACTATCCAGTAGAGTGGCAAGCAGTGGTTCCAGCCTCTGACATGCCCTGGATAATAACCTCTGACCAAGTATCCCCAGCTAAGCTAGTGAACTATCAGTAGGTGGCGACAGTGGTTCCAAGCTCTGACATGCCCTGGATAATAACCTTCGGACAAGTATCACAGCTAGCTAGTACTATCAGGAAGAGTGCAGAAGTGTTTCGCAGCCTCTGACATGCCCTGGATAATAACCTCTGACAAGTTCCAGCTGCAGTACTTATTCAGTAGAGTGGCCAGACAGTGTTTCCAGCCTCTGACATGCCCTGGATAAATAACCTCTGACAAGTATCTCCAGCTAGCAGTTACTATCAGTAGAGTGGCAGAACAGTGTTCAGCCTCTGACACGTCCCTGGATAATAAAGCCTCGGACAAGTAATCCGCTAGCAGTACTATCAGTATGAGTGGCAGCAGTGTTCCAAGGCCTCTGACATGCCCTGGATAATAACCTCGGACAATATCCAGACAGTATATCACGTTAGAGTGGCAGACAGTGTTTTCCAGCCTCTGACAATGCCCTGGATAATAACCTCTGACAAGTATCCCAGCTAGCAGTACTATCAGTAGAGTGGCAGACAAGTGTTCCCAGCCTCTGACATGCCCTGGATAAATACCTCTGACAAGTAATCCAGCCGTAGCAGTACTAATCAGTAAGTGGCAGACCAGTGTTTCCAGCTCTGACATGCCCTGGATAATAACCTCTGACAAGTATCTCAGCTAGCAGTAGCTATCAGTAGAGTGGCAGAGTTTGTTCCAGCCTCTGACATGCCCTGGATAATAACCTCTGACAAGTATCCAGCTGGCAGTACTATCCAAGTAGAGTAAGCAGATTCAGTGTTCCAGCCTCTGACAATGCCTGGATAATAACCTCGGAATCAAGTATCCAGCCTAGCAGTACTATCAGTAGAGTGGCAGACAGTGTTCCAGCCTCTGACATGCCCTGGAATAACCTCTGACAAGTATCCAGCTGCAGTTACTTATCAGGTAGAGGGGCGAACAGTGTTCCACGCCTCTGACATCCCTGCATAATAACCTCTGACAGTATGCCAGCTGGTAGTACTATGCAGTAGAGGGCAGACAGTGTTCCAGCCTCTGAATGCCCTGGATAATAACCTCTGACAAGTATCCAGGCTGCAGTACTATCAAGTAGAAGGTGGCAGACAGTGTTCCAGCCTCTGCCATGCCTGCATAAATAACCCTCTGACAAGTATCCAGCTGGCAGTACTATCAGTAGAATGTGGCAGACAGTGTTACCAGCCTCTGACATGCCCTGGATAATAACCTTCTGACAAGTAATCCAGCCTGGGAACAGTACTATCAGTAAGAGTGCAGCAGTGTTCCAAGCCTCTGACATGCCCTGCATAATAACCGTCTGACAAGTATCCAGCTGGCAGTACTATTCAGTAGAGTGGCAAAGAACAGTGTTTCCAGCCTCTGAATGCCCTGCATAATAACCTCTGACAGTATCAGCTGGCAGTACTATCAGTAGAGTGGCAGACAGTGTTCCCACGCGCTCTGGACATGCCCTGGATTATAACCTCTGACAAAGTATCCAGCCTTAGCAGTACTATCAGTGAGTGGCAGACAGTGTTCGCAGCCTCTTGAGCATGCCCCTGGATAATAACCTCGGACAAGTACCAGCACTAGCATGTAAAGCTATCAGTAGAGTGGCAGACAGTGTTCCCAGCCTACTGACATGGCCTGGATAATAACCTCCTGACAAGTAGTCCAGCTAGCAGTACTATCAGTAAGAGTAGCAGACAGTGTTCCACCCTGACATGCCCTGGATAATAACCTCGGACAAGTATCCAGCTGGCAAGTAACTATCAGTATAAGAGTGGCAGACAGTGTTCCAGCCTCTGCATGCCCTGGATAATAACCTCGGACAAGTATCATCAGCTAGCAGTAACTTATCAGTCGAGTGGGCAGACAGTTGTTCCAGCTCCTGACTGCCCTGGAAATAACTCTCTGCAAGTATCTCAGCTAGCAGTGACTATCAGTAGAGTGGCAGAAACAGTGGTTCCGCCCTCTGACCTGCCTCTGGATAATAACCTCTGAGCAGTATTCCAGCTAGGCAGTCTTATCAGTAGAGTGGCAGACAGTGTCCAGCCCTCTGACATGCCCTGGATAATAACCTCTGACAAGTATCCAGCTGGCAGTACTATCAGTAGAGGGCAGACAGTGTTCCAGCCTCTGAATGCCTGCATAATAACCTCTGACAAGTATCCAGCTGGCAGTAACTATCAAGTAAGTGGCAGACAGTGTTCCAACGGCTCTGACACGATGCCTGCATAATAACCTCGGACAAGTTCCAGGCTAGCTAGTAGCTATCAGTAGAGTGGCAGACAGTGTTCCAGCCTCGTGACATGCCCTGGATAATAACCTCGGACAAGTATTCCAGCTAAGCAGTACTAATCAGTAGAGTGGCAAGACAGTGTTCCAAGTCCTCTGACATGCCCTGGATAGTACCTCGGACCAAGTTCCAAGCTAGCAGTACTATCAGTAGAAGTGGCAGACAGTGTTCCAGCCTCTGACATGCCCTGGATAATAACCTCCTGACAAGTATCCAGCTAGCCGTACTATCAGTAGAGTGGCAGACAGTGTTCAGCCTTCTGACATGCCCTGGATAATAACCTCTGACCAAGTATCCAGCTGGCAGTACTATCAGTAGAGTGGCAGACAGTGTTCCAGCCTCTGACATGCCCTGAATAATAACCTCTGACAAGTATCCAGCTGGCAGTACTATCAGTAGAGTGGCAGACAGTGTTCCAGCCTCTGACATGCCCTGGATTATATAACCTCGGGCAGTATCACAGCTAGCAGTACTATCAAGTAGAAGTGGCAGACAGTGTTCCAGCCTCTGAATGCGCCTGGAAATAACTCTGACAGTAATCCAGCGCTGGCAGTACTATCAGTAGAGTGGCAGACAGTGTTCCAGCCTCTGACATGCCCTGGATAATACCTCTGACAAGTAATCTCAGCTAGCGTACTATCAGTAGAGTGGTCAGACAGTGTTCGCAGCCTCTGACATGCCCTGATAATAACCTCTGACCAAGTATCCAGCTTAGCAGTACTATCAAGTAAGAGTGGCAGACAGTGTTTCGCGCCTCTGACATGCCCTGGATATAAACTCTGACAAGTATCCAGGCTAAGCAGTACTATCAGTAGAGTGGCAGACAGTGTTTCCAGCCTCCTGACATGCCCTTGGATAATAACCTCGGACAGTATCCAAGCTAGCAGTACTATAGTAGAGTGGCCAGACAGTGGTTCCAAGCCTCTGACAATGCCCCTGGATAATAACCTCGGACCAGTATCCAGACTAGCAGTACTATCAGTAGAGTGGCAGACAGTGTTCCAGCGCTCTGACATTGCCCTGGATAATAACCTCTGACAAGTATCGTCAGCTGGCAGTACTATCGTAGAGTAGCAGACCAAGTGTTCCAGCCTCCTGACATGCCCTGGATAATAACCCTCGGACAAGTATCCCAGCTTGGCAGTACTATCAGTAGAGTGGCAGACAGTGTTCCAGCCTCTGACATGCCCTGGATAATAACCTCGGACCAGTATCCAGCTAGCAGTACTATCAGTAGAGTGGCAGACAGTGTTCCAGCCTCTGACATGCCCTGGATATAACCTCGACAAGTTGGAATCCTAATTCGCCTTTCAGGACAACGTTTGCCATCGGTGAGCATTGTCGGTAGAGGTGAGGGGTGAGGGGTGAGGGGTGAGGGGTGAGGGGTGAGGGGTGAGGGATGGGAGCTGGGGCGCAGCTGATCGAGTCTGTCGAGACGGTGCATAGGGTGCGTATATTGAAATGTAAACTTGCGATCAGTGAACACCCTGAAAAACCTAGTAGGATACTGCGGTGCGCTACCAAATTCAGCGATTTGACGATCCCAGGGTGTGGCAGGAGACAATATTGTAATAACATAATCGAGCCTGACCTAATCTTTACAGTAATTACGGTCACAGGGACCCAAGTTTATAATGCTCCGCTCGCATTCGTTCGCTGCGCTGCGGCTCTACCCGAGGGAAAGGGGGCTGACGCCCACAGGACCCCCCAGATCCAGGACATGGACAACTGATCCATGTGGCTCGTGAAATCGCTGGTTTTTGGTAACTCAACGCAAGTTCCTACTTGCTTTTTCAGGGTCTTCACTGATTGCAAGTTTACATTGCAAATGCGAGTTTACATTGCAAATTACGCGCATAACATAGGATGGCGCGGGTGCAGCAGCCCATGTCGGGAATCTCCCAACTAAGGGAGACAGCTGGATGCGCCCGGACAGCAGAGCATGAGTCAAGGACAGACTTCGACCGTGGAATACAATGTGACATACCTACGTCAGATAAATATCGCCATGTCCTGGAGTATAACAGCTGCACAACAAACATGCCTGGTATGGCGGCCGGTAATAAAATACAATTACAAATATCAGATATAATACGTGAAGGTATGTTGTGGAGTGCCCGGAAGTTATGCAGCTGCATTTCTTATCTATACTTAACCGGCAGGAAAGAGGGTATGAATTAAAAGATTGTACTATGTGACCATGGAAATAAGCATTCCCAGTTTGCGATACGAAATTAACGTGCTAAAATATTACTGACGCTCCGCTCGCATTTTGATGTCAGTCCCTGCATCCTGTGTTTCACAGCCTGAGGCTCGTTTAAATTAGAGATCCACTAAGATCCCAGCTCTTGAAGCATTTTACGCCGAGGGATCCAGGAGGATCCCAGATCGCCATGCATTTTACGGAGAGGGATCCAAGATCTTCATGCATTTTATGCCGAGGGATCCACTGTGATCCCATATTCAACTTCGGAATCCAGGCACAAGTTTGCAGCAAACAATATAATATGTCGTTAAAATTGATGACTATTGCCTGCAATCAGAAAAGATCGTGTTGAAATAAGATTCTCTCGGATCATACTGGAAATCAGAGTCACATACAGAGACACAATAGGCAACCGCAACAGCGATTCAACCAACAAACTGACATTGATCCAAGTTAAACCGACAATTATCTTCACCGAAACTTCAGTAGAGATGTGAGAAAAGAGTAACGTACCATACCGTGATATGACAATAATTAATATAAGTAAAGCGGCCCAGGGCCTGTAACAAGGCTAACAGTGTGCAGGATTTGTCAAAGCTAAAAAAACACGCTCGGAGTTGCGAAAAGTAAAGTTGCAAACGGTCAGACAGACAGATTATTTAAATAGTAAGATAGATTAATTGTTCCATGGGCGGTACTCATTGTATCACCTAGGCAAAGGCCAAGTCGGAACGCGGAAAAGGAGAGGTCAACACGACAAACCAATGATTAAACAAAAACAGCCGAGTTGAATCATGCAACTAGGAATACTGTAGAGGGCGTTTCCGTCTCAATTGGAGTGGGAATGAAGACATATCGAGGCGCACGAGGAGCGCGAGGAATGAGTTGATTAAACTTAGGATGAGACCGTAATTTCTGCGCTGCTCATTGTGGCGGGTTGCTCAAGTGGTGTTGTTCGTGTCTAAGAATGACAGGCATACATGAGGCGTGATTAGATTAGGAAATAAGATGGGAATGAAGCGGCAGAGGTAGAGTCATTTTAGAGCGAATGAGATGTCGTGCATGAGTAGAGAGGAGGAAGGCTAAGAGCGATAAGGGAGGTACTTATGTTGCGCAGTAGGAAATGTACGCGTTGGGTCATCGAGAGACTTAAGACTGTGTGTGTTGTAACATCGGTGAAATCGCGGTGCGACGTGCAGATGCACGGATTCAAGGTTGTGAAGTCACTGCAGCGTGTCCTGCGGGTGCTCATGTGATTTGTGGCGGGGTCAGCACGTGCTTTGCGCGTCATTTGCAGCGGTCGTGAGGTCGATGTAGCTGCTCCTAAATTTTGGAGACGTGAAGCGCAGTGATTATTTTCGGAGGGTGCAAGATCTAGGAGAAGAGATTGAGTGCCGCATGGTGTCGAACTTAGCTGATGGGTAGAAAGCGGGCATCGAGTAGGCTAGACGCGTCAGTGGTACGCGGCTATTACGATCGGAGTATCGCAGTGTCGGTATCAGATGATTGGGCACGGACTGATGTAGGGTGGCTGGCGATCGCATAGGTGGATTTGCCTATAGCACGTCGGATCGAAGCGTGCACGGGCCTGGTTGACATGTTATGCGTGAACGATTGACTTGTTGTAGATAGTGATGAGAGTCTGTGCTGCGTAGTGTGAGGTTATTGTGGCCGTTGTGATCACAGGAGGGCGCATGCGCGATGAGGAGTGCGGACTTATGGAGTCTATATCACAGAGAAGCCTGAGTAATGTGTAAGTAACCTGTAAGTGAGGCATGTGATTATTGATTCGCGATGGTGAATGAACGTTGATGGTATGAATTATGGGCTCCCAGGAGGTGGACCCGAGGGGCGAATAAGCGAGCGCGCTTCGGACGCAGTTAGTATGAAGTCGTCGGAGGTGATGCGTGTAGAGTTTAGATGGGTGTTTATTGTGAGAACATGTGGTCTATGTGATGGGCTATAGCTCTCATAGAAGATCAGACCGGAGAGTGCGTACGGGAACCTGCTGACTAGTAAATTAGCGCAGAGCTATCTATCGCGATTGTGGTTGGTAGAGACTCTGTGTTGCTGCTAGTTATCGGCGGTTGTGTGTTGTGTGGACATAGAGAGGGCAGATCCAGGGTGCATAGGGTTAGTGTGTGCTCACTCAGTGTACATAGGACGGTGCAGATTCTATATGTGTGATTAGCCTTGGCGTGACGATTTAACGCGCTTACGACTGTTGCTTGTGGTGTTCAGAGAGGGAGTATGCTTCAGATTGTATGTAGAATTGACCGGGTGTGGGGACGGACTGTGTAGAGTGTTGATGGGTTGGAGAGCAGTGGCCGATGCATCCGTGGAGAGATGTTTATGCATGCGCACGGCGCGCGTCGCGCTCGCTCGCTCAGCGCGCTCATCTCCGAGTGGGGTGCATCGAGGCGAGGCAAGCATAGGATTATATCGAGTAGAAGATTCCGGTAGACGGTGGGGGTGACGAGTTGGTATTGGTGGAAGTGTGCGCGAGTGCTCGATACTCGATGGAGTAATGTGTGGCGAGTGGATCTGTGATTAGAGTGCGATAACCGGCTGAACCTGGAACAATTGTGGATCCAAGTTAGATGTGGGGATTAGATATCAAAGAATGAAATGACGAAAGCAGTAGAGATGGGCAGGTAATCTTAGCTTGGAACGCATAGGTTAAGGTGGATCGAGGATGTGTATGGGAGATTGCAGCACGGCGAATTAGAGGAGGCGGGAGAATACGATAGCGCATTTGACTGATTCTATATTATGGGGGATATTTGGCAAGTGAGCGATGGCAGGGAGCTGAGCTAGGTTGAGCATAGCGTGGGGGGACCGTAGATGTCTGAGGTGAGAAGTGCTGGGGTGAATAATGTGACATACACGACGAATATAGTCGCAGGACGCTGTTGTTCACGATAAGAGCGAGGGATCTTGAGTGATATTCGGTCAGGTGGATATTCGAATTCAGGAGTAAATGTTGGGCTAAGCGCTGTGCGTTTGTAGTTCGTACAATTTAGAGTGATTTAGAGGATTAGGGTCTGTGGTAGATGGTGCACGGTAGATGTGAGATAGTTCGGTCTGAGCGTGAGGGAAGAAGCTAAGTATGACGCTATACTTATTAGTTGCATGCAGTGAGTCGAGACGCGCATAGTAGCTATTGTAACCGCAAGAGTAAGATAAGAGAGGCGGGTAATGAGTGTTGCAGAGGAGTATAGGAGTGAACGCGTGTGATATTACTTATTTAGCAGTACCGTGAAGGGAAGGTGCTGTTAGGGGATCGGAAGGGAATGTCTACGAGGTAAAGTGTAAGATGCGATCGAGTGCGGTTGTGCAGTGGAACATTTAAGAGCATGTGCTTGGATCACTCGGAGCTGTTAGTGACGCTCGTGGTACTGATGAGTTACATGTGGAATTTATTAGTCTTCTGGTAGAAGAGTCGCTGTGAACGCGTAGGGCTAGTTGTGGTGAGGGTGTGATGTATGAGACACACGATTGTATTGGATTGGTAGTGTGGTGTTCGTTGGTGTCGTAGTAGCGTGTGTGGAGGATGGATGAGATTACTTACGAGTTCTAGTGTGAAAAAGAGCTGAGGAATGACAGTTGTGTGACGTAGCGATATCAGCGAGCTCACTGGATGCTAGCAGTAAGGGTGGGATGAGTCGAGACGGTGTATCGGACGGTAGGGTTTTAGCAGGGATGAAGACGGGCATACGCTAGTGGAGGTGCTATGAGTGGGGAAGGTGAAGCCGGTAGTGGAGATGGGAAGGTGGTTCGTAAGCAGGAACATGACAGCTGAGGTGAGCAGCGAGCGGGTTATGGTGAAGATGATATAAGTGATTTGTAATTGCATGGTGAGATGTGGCTGTCGTTGGCGCAGTGTCGACGGTCTAGGGCTGAACTGTGAATGTAACGCGAAGAGACGTTACGCGCGGAGGCGAGTGATGGCAGAGTAGTGAAGGGATAGGGGCTCATGCTTTAGGGGTAATTTGTTGAGTAACGTGGTCAACTGGAAGAACGTGTATTAGGTAGATGACTTGGAGGCAAAAGCCTCTGCGGAGTGGAGGGTCGCACGCTAGTTCTGGTACAGAATGCCAGGTAGTTGGTGTGCGTGTCGGCGATAGCGGGTACAGTATGAAGGAGAGCATCGCTTAATTCTGTTCTAGTTAGTGTGTAGCGCGACTTAGGGTCTGTATGTGAGATGAACTCAGTGTGCAGCATCGGGTGTGTTATTGTTATGCATAATGCTAGTGAGCGACGGGTTGAGGATATGAGCTGGATGAGCGTGGCGGTAGTGCTCTCTTGTCGTGTCGGACATTGTTGATGCTAGTAGGCGATTTGAGTTGCGGGTGCGCTGTTGAACTATAGTGAAGCGAAGGTGAGTCTTAGTGAGGCATAGAGAATAGAAGTGATGTTAAAGTAGCGCTATTGGATGCTTCGATAGTGTAGGGTTAGTAGCGATGGAACGTGCGCTGTTGCAGTGGAGGTGTTTATAGAAGTTGAAGATCAGAAGAAAGAGGAGTAGTCGTTGGATGTCAGGAGAATTGGTGTGGATGGGAGTATTGGTGCGTAGATCGTTGGATTTATCAGTCTGAGTCTTTTTAAACGCCATGAAGTTGTGCGATGGAGAGTGTGCGTTGGATCGTCGGCGTGTCCAGCAGTGAATGATCAGTACGGCGTTGATACGGTGTTATATTGAAGTCAACTCAATTTGCTACGGTCGAGTTGTTCTCACGGTATATAGGAGGCACTAGGAGAGGGATGAGTAATTAGGAGGGTGTGCAGGTTGCGACTGTGAAATTTGTCGTCCTAGGGCTTCGTGAATTTGGAGAGCATGTGTGATATGTGTATGAAGAGCTTGAAGGAGGGTAGATATGAGTTATCGTGGGGGGTAGGTCTGAGGTGTAAGATTAGGCTAAAGGGCGTTAGTGGTAAGTTAGATAAGGTGAGAGGCGAAATGATAGTGGATGTTGTGCGGGTGTGTGGTTGTTGATGTGTAGAGAGGAGTGAGGGTGTGTATGGGGGGCTGGAGAAGGTCTCGAGTAGATGAGAGATAGAGGGTGCTGCGTGGGTACCCGAGGCTAGATGGCGGTGATAGAGCAGGGATGGGTATGGCTGCGTGGCATGGTTGTAAGTGCGGGATGGTCAGGGGAAAGAACGATTGATTGAGGGGTTGAGTCTAGGTAGCGTGTAAGTCTAGTGTATGATGGGTACGTGGATCAGATTTCTGAGATGTTTATGTCTGTATGATTCTATTCACATTTGCTTGAGTCGACTCAAGTCTGACGTCACAACCGAAGATCTGACTCAACTCTTTGATCAACTTCTGTTTTCAAATCAGATTGAATCAACTCGACTCTTGATTCAAGTCCCGCTTTTAAAATTGAGTCGACAACTATGATCATCCAAAAACGTCGACTCCCTGAGTCAGTTACAAGTCTGCCACAAATACAGAAAAGTATGATATCAACCAGGTTAGCATTAGCTTTATCATGAGCCTGGGAAGGAGGAGTGGTAATATGGATAAGGATTTGAGGTTGTGATAGGTGGGTCACAGGATATGGAGGGCGCGGGCGAATTGTTATAGGGTGTTAATCGTGCCGCAGTTAGTCAGAGAGATATGAGAGCTAGTCAGTTAGATGATGGTGAGTAATGGAGGTTACGAATACGATACGATCAGAGGGGTCGTGACGATAGAGCGCCGCGTGTGAAGTGAGAGGGCTGGTGTCATAGGAAATGGTTTTTAGAGGCTTATTCCTTTGCAACTATCAAATCGATGTCGGAAAATGTTCACACAAAAAGTCCATGCGTTAAAAGTATCGTAAATAATTTAAAATGCTGCTTTGTTGTTGGTGTAGCAGCGCGCGCCGACGCAAAACAGCAAAACCTCATCTTTTCCAATTCCAAACGAGTGTCGGCGGCGCAACACGAGGTGGGCCAATGCAGTCGGCAAGCAATTTCCTCTTCCCTTTCCAATTCAAAGCAAGGTTCTTACAGCAAGGTTTTCAAGGTCTTTCACGTTGGGAAGAACATCTAAGTAAGAACCGCTCACTCGGTTCCCGACCACATAAAATCCCATGCATCAATACCGAAACAACAGGAAGTAACAACTTGGCAACTATTCAAGTGAATGTGAATGTTGTTCGAGTTACAAAAACACAATACGGAACTAGGCAGTCAGTAAACATGCAGCTACACGCGATGAGATCACCCGAGGACAAAGCCCTGCAGGCGCCCAAGGTCGTCCTGTGTAGGAGCTGGCCGGTAACGGTGCTGCAGACCGACCAACAGCACTCTCACATCTCAGCCGAATCGGTCCCAGCGTGTTCAACGTGTTCAACGTGTTCAACGTGTTCAACGTGTTCAACGTGTTCAACGTGTTCACATGTCACCGCTGTTCAACACAAACACATTGAAATGATATTATCATAGACTCACAAACGAGATCTGTGAAGGAATGTATGTTGTCCTAGTGGAAAGCTGTAATATATTAAGGTGACTCGTCTAAGCAGATGAGCAACGAAACAAATACAATTAATTGGCTTTCCCTGTATGAGGGCAGAATATGGATAATTTAATCAGAATTCACCCATGCTACGAAAACAAAGCATGAGTCATAGGATATAGATGATCACGTCGAAATGCCTGTTGACATCAGCATTCTGCATCCCAACGGACGGAAAGAGCTGTGCTCCTGACAAGAGCTTGTTTGCCGTGCCCGCAAACGCTATTACTTCAGGCATCCTGAAGGAATCAACACGGTGCAAAACAAATATTCGCTTTTCATTGGTGATAATACTAAATAATATTTGAGAGAAGAAAAAAGAACATTGCTCATATAATTGGCCATTGACCGCAATCCGCAATCCGCATACCTTTCAACTGATATGAAGACCTTCAAATCTGGCAACAGTTAGTGGCAGCAAAAAGCAAATAGTGCAGGAAGCCAAACCCGTGGCGTCTCCGTCAATATATCGGCTGACGGCGCGACAGAGCGGATAGAGCAGCGGGAGAGCGGAGAGAGCAGCGGGAGGCGGGAGCGGCCGACTCGGCGCTGAAGCCACGCAGGCAGCGTGCCGGGTGGCAGAGACACGCGCGGCGGCGTGCCGGGCGGGACTGCCGACTGAGACGCACGGCCTCCAATCAGCGGCGGCCCTGGAGCTGGATGTTAGCTAGCCCCACCCCTGACCTCCCGGCCACCCCCACTCCAGCGGCGGCACACCCAAGATGGCCGGCCACGGCCCTGAGACCGCCTGGAAACTGCAGAGAGACGCTGTCGCTACTACAGGCAGACATTTTATCACCGACCGCTCGCTGTCTCAGAAATTAACGACAATGCTGGAATCTGATGTAAAAATGCCCCTCAAACGAAACGGAATGATTGATGTTCATCCTCTGTTAAGTTTGATGCCTACCCTAAAGAAAAGGACATGTTGCTAGGCTTATCGTGGCTAGTCACACCCATTGTCATAACCGCATTTATAATAGGTACGGGCATGTTTGCATGTCACACTATATTGCAATAAAAGATTACGAATAGACAATTTGTTTTGTTATTAGGTACCAAATAAACACCAATGGGAATGGCTTGCATGCAATTCAGTAGCATTTTAAATTCTGGCATCTGGTGCGAAACTCTTATATAAGTATTCAATAGGTCATTAAACTAATAGGAAAATCAAAGTCATTGAATAAAGGCGTACATCACAATACAAGTGACAACCGATTCCAACCCATTCACGATATTACAAATATGTTCCGCCCCGAGCGTTGAAATGGCCACCCCCACAAACAAATATATATGAAAAACTCTACTGATTTCTGCCTCTTTATTTTGTGATGCGTTTTTTTCTTCTTCTTTTGATGAGCTGGATTGGACCAGAAGCCTCAGAATCCTCAGAGGCCCATGAACCAGGCACGCAACCAGGATTTCGCCCAGGGGTGGGGCGCCTCGAAAGGGCTCATTCCCGAGCGTTGAAAGGGCCCAGTAGAACGAATGAAAAGGTCTGCTCCCTCCGTACTGGCGAGGGGCCCATTTGGCATGTTTATATTCATGGGCCCTTCTGACCCGCCCAGGGGCCCTTTCAGCCTGCTCAGGGCCCCTCCGACCTGCTCAGTGCTCAGGGCCCCTCCGACCTGCTATTGGGCCCCTCCGACCTGCCAGGAGCCCCTAAGACCTGTCCAGGGGCCCTCTGTGCTGGCTAGGGCCCAGTCGAAGTGTTCAGGGGGCCCTCTGACCCGCTCAGGGACCCTTTCGGCTTGTCCAGGGGCACCTCTGACATGCACAGGGCTCTTTTAAACGTTCAAGGGGCCCTTGAACGTTTAAAAGAGTACATATTCGCCAAAATGCAAAATATTTATCAATTTTTACAGTACATCAGAAATTTGAAGAACTTCAAGCTATCTGAAACGTTTCGTTCCCAAACTAAGCGGTTTACAAACCGCTTAGTTTGGGAACAACCCTTTCAGCACAACCAGCAGAATACCTAGAAATCCCACGCCGGCCTTCAGAATTCGTCGGTAAAATCGTGTTAGTGCATGGCCGAAGACTGTTTTGTTGTCCCATTGGCCATGTGCTAACTGTAGCGGTGTATTAACTGGAGTGTTAATACACTCCCAAAAGTGAAAATGCACTGCTAAGCTTCAGGTAAATGACAAAATGTGCTGAAAAATTAACACTAAAATTGCCGCGAATTCAAGTGCTTCAGCATAGGCAGGGCTTCTCTATTATATATGATCTCTGTGCTCTAAATAGCCAGACTTCGGACACTCACTAAATCGTTTTATGCACTCGTGACATTAAGTCCAGTTTTATTGACTACAGCGCCCCTTCGGCTCGTTCATAAACTGAATTGGTTTAATGCCCTCATGCATAAAACTATATAAACAGAGGACATCAATGTGAAACGTCTACAACAAATGCAGGAAACCTTATCAAAAAAAATCACCGTCACGGATCAGGGGAGCCCAGATACCTATCCAAAGCGATCATGTAGTCCGGCCAAATTTGGACTTACCATGCCTTGCAATACGGCTTCTCTATTGAGGTATTGAAGTAGCATAATGCGATTGCAAAAAAAAAACAGAGCATGAGACCACGCACAGTACTAAAACTGTCTTGGCGGGTGGTCCACAAAAAAGGCACCGCGAGCACATTGAATTCAAATCACGCACGGCACACGGATTATCGAACATTGTAGTAGACTGAATGCAGTGAATTATCATGATCAAGTACTGCGAAGACCCAGCGCGCCAACAAATCTCAAGCCCAGCACCGATCACGAAAGGTTGGTGCCGTGCTTCGCCGGACCTTTATTGACCTAAACCGACCTGCAATAACCTGTAGTAGCCTACACTGAACTGTAGTGAACTGTAGTGAACTGCAGTGACCTGCAGTGACCTGCAGTGACCTGCAGTGACCTGTAGTGACCTGCAGTGACCTACACTGACCTGTAGTGATTTGCAGTGATCTGCAGTGACCTGCAGTGACCTGTAGTGATCTGCAGTGACCTGTAGTGACCTGCAGTGACCTGTAGTGACCTGCAGTGACATGTAGTGACCTGCACCGACCTGCAATGACCTGTAGTGACCTGTAGTGACCTGTAGTGACCTGTAGTGATCTGTAGTGACCTGTAGTAGCCTATAGGGACCTGCAGTGACCTACAGTGACCTGCAGTGACCTGCAGTGACCTGCAGTGACTTGTACTGCCCTGCACTGCGTACTGCCCTGTACTGACCGGTGTTGACCTGCCCTGACCGGCATTGTACCGCGACTGACCTGGTTGGTGACCCGGATGAACTTGGGGAACATGTGTGGTATCGAGACGTTAGAGCCGGCCGGCAGGTCACCACGCAGCATTGCCGCTAACTGTTCTCGTATCGGGTTCCGCTCGTCCTTCTCTGCAGCACACGACACAGCATGGTTCAGCACAACACAGCACGGCACAGTTCAGCACATAACAAAACACAGCACACGACACAGCACGGCACAGTTCAGCACACAACAAAACACAGCACAAGAAACCGTACGGTTCAGCACAACGATTCATTAGGCAATAGGCATACACTCATCGTTGTTAGCAAATTTTGTGGTCAATACAATTTCGCATATAATCGACAAAATAGATATGTTTTGATGAAGAATATCTGAAAACTCACAAGAAAACATAAGATCATAAATTCATCTTACGGCCTTGCTTGAATGACGGAGTTCAAAGCAAACTATTCAAGGGATAGTGACGCCTCCGGAGGATTTCTAAACAAACAATTTAAATGAATGGTGGGAATATAACAATATATTGTATGTTCTTGCTCAAACTTGCCCTAAAGCAATGCATCGGCAAAAAGTTTTTACGACTCCCAAAACGTTGGTCCCCAGCTGTGCTCAGCGCTAAATTCAAGATGGGTCCTCTCTTCCTGTTTTGGCACAATTGTTACGTGTTTGCAAATAGCGCGCCCCAAGCCGAGCGTACGATTCGCCGGAGAGACTTGACCTTGCAAAGTCTATCTGTGTTATAGGGTAACGTCACTTAACTTGTACGGCTCAAAGTCCAGCCATAGCCATTCTTGCTGTTTTATTATGAAAAGAAGCTAAGGTTGTTGACAATATAGTTAACTGCATACGCATTTTAGTTTTAAAGTTCACTGACGGAATGGTGATGTTGAGTTGCAATATTCATAATAAATTTATAGTTCACAAAAAAGTGATTCAAAATAGTGAGGAGGCGACTCAAATTTTATGAATGATTGCCAATCACTGAAAGTGCAAATGTATTTTTTGATCCAATGGGTGGAGTTTCGGGAACCAGATTTCGCAGGTGAAATCGGACACGCTTAATCTACCGATACACACCAAAAACTCTACATTGGCCCGCGAGGCGGCACTATCCCTTTAAGAAAGACAAGCTTGTTGGTTGTACCCATAACCTACCAATCCATACCAGGGAGGGAGCTCCAGTCTAACAGACAATCGTGTCTCGAGTCTTTTACCGGACAGTAGTGTGGAAAACCCCTGTACGACGTACGTGCTAAGAGACACGGACGGACACCCCTCTTAATGTTGACCCTCACATACACCTGTAGTCCGTCGAGTTCACATAACGGTAGGAGCACCCTGGCCGTTCCTGGGGATTCCAACATGTTGCAAACGGTTTATGAACCGGTGACGGGTAACATTTTCCCTCGACCCTATGCTACCAGTTGGTTTGTTTTTTATCGGGCTGGAGGGCAGCAAAACTGGCACTACAATCACATTTCATCAGAAAAACTAGGTTCAATCCAAGGTATAGAGGAAGTAAAAAACACACCTTTAACCACATGCCGAGATATCCTTTCAACATTAGCACGCGATTTTAGGAAAATAAATTGTTTCCCTGAGCTGGGATAATTCAATGATCTCATCGGGTTTTTATGTATCGAAAATACCGAGACCCTCTACAGTCTACATATTCATGTTGCAGAAAATATATCAGCCACAACAAATATGATGATACCTATGGACATTTTTTGAACGTACACAACATTGGGAAAATCCGAAGAAAAGTCCTAATGCAATTCGGCAATTTGAAAGCACTGACTATGCTGACGGAAACGTTCAACATGTCATTTTTAGTGATTCCGTCACTAACAGCTATGTTTTGTGGTTAGACGAGCTACGTGGGTGGCATCATACAGTTCCAAAGAATGCAGCGTGGGATCTGTAGTCTGTACCCACCCTATGCTATCTTGCCAGAGTTCCGTGTTTCGCCAACTAATATCGCTGCGTAGCTAGCCGCTGTCCCCCTGGAACCACACCGCGGGGCCATCGCTCACTGTCATTTATAACTAATCAATGCTTAACTAGTAACACAAAATCGAAACGAGCAAAGTTGAGGAAATTTGGTCAAAGGTAAGGTCATCTGGGTAGGCAAATTTAAAGCAGCACATCCTATCTGAAACTAGGCTGAACAGCTAGTCCTGCAGACGAGCTATTCGTCGTTTACTAATTTTAGCGTAAGCAATACTGCCGGAGTTCAGGAAGCTCAGACCCGTCGGAGCTGGAGCAGCTGAAGGTGACGATACAGCTCGTTGACTGAAGGTACAGAGTACAGACCCTGAAGAAGCCAATTTTGGCCGAGCGCCGTCTCCGTGGAAAGGCATCGAATTTTGGTGTCCTGTCGTGGAACCCTTTTTTAAATATAAATAAGGAACGCTAACCACAGAGATGAAGATAGCCAAATTATCTGGTAGCAATTCAAAATACGTTTCTTCTATATATTACGTTTTTTATCGATATTTCCCATAAACATCCCGTATAAGCGAAGTTTGAATCCACAAAGTGGGATGGATGCTGCAGTCTTTGGTAACAATGGACGAGCCTGCATGAATTTCTTCTGACTAGCACAACATTCTTCATGTCATCCATGTCACTTTACTGCCGTTTCAATACAACGGAGTAAATTACATGGTAAACAATTCTCCGAATTCATAGTCTTATTTCGTCGACTTCCGAGGTCTCAGACCACTAGTCGGCTTAGGGTTTTCCGAAGTCCTGTTGAGGTCTGATAAATGGATGACAGTACCTATACTTAGCAGCAATGACTGCTGACAGCGTTTGGCTGCGGTTAGATACCACCGCTACATGGGAAGATAATACTGCCAATCTATCCATTAATATTGTGCAGACTCGAATACAGCTATGCACGACCCTGAGCTGCAGTGGAAGTGACCGGGGATTTGAGAGATTGCATGATTTGAAATGATCGGCAAGTACAAATGTTTTACACTAACAACACAATTTTTAAGCAAACCCGGTGCTAGTTCCAAGGAAAAAGGCAAATAATTATGATGTAGGAAGCTATGCATGGAATACAACTAAGGAAGTTGTTTTTGTTCTCAGGGTCATCTTGTTTTGATATGATATAAATTAAATATTTGTGAAATAAAAACCACAGTTAGCTAAATCTAGCCTTGTTGGAATAATTTATCATCGTCTTTTAAAGCAGATATTCTATACATATTACATAACTACAGGGTGTCCCAAAATTGATGTCGCACCCTTCCAGCAAGCAGAACGCGAAAACAACAAGTCGGTGGCTCATAGCTTATTTACAGATGTACCCTCCCCTCTCCCTGGTACAGACTCTCATACGGTCCGGCATGCCGGACATCAGGTTGTCCAGCAGCTCCGAGCTGATCCTGGACCAGGCCGTCGGACGCTCCTGATCAGCGTGCCCTTCAGACGGAGGCTGGACCATTCTTTGTTCATCTCGTCCTTGGAGCTATCGCCCACAGATTTTCGATTTGGCGGGACAGGTGCGGGGGCTGTTGGGTGGCCACTCATCCTTTGGTCCAGACGCGAAAAGTGGATGGCACCACTCCTGCGTCTTGCGGGCTCGATGTGCTGGGGCGCCGTCTTGTTGAAAAACGGCTCTTGACATGTCAGCAAGAAGTTTGACTTGGGTCGGAGGGGCGTTCTACTTCCACCTCGCTATCGCAGACGTCGCCATCTTGCTGAGGATCTCCTCCACGTAGTAGTCAGCCGTCACGGTCTGGCCCCGGGGGATGATTTGCAGGTTTGATAGCCCGCGATAGCTCATCATTCCCCACACCAGAATCTTCAGCGGCTGCTTGACGGTCTCGGTTGGAGGCACTTCCAAGCTTTGATGGGCCCAAACTCGGTCGTTTTGTCGGCTGGGCGGAGGGTAAGAGCTCAACAGAGGGACTCGTCCGTCCCTTGCGACCAGACGACGAGTGGGACACACCAAGCCCGTCTTCTAGTGCTGGGCTTGTCGCGCACGTCGCCAAGTGGCAGGATAGAGCAACTTATCCTCAAATCTTGCCGCCTCTTCCGAGCGAACTGCGTAACAAGCGCGTCCGGGCTACCGCCGATCCACCGTGGGGTAGACTCGCGGTTCCTTTTTAGCACTCCGCCTCCGTGCGAAGAATATTTGCCCGAGTTTAGTCGCTGTCGCCCGACGTTGTGAGCGGTCGGAATACCATTCGTGGACCTCGACCCTGCACAGTTGGGCCTCCCTTGCGGTCTTAGAGCCTGCCCTGATGAGCCCTGCAGCAACATGTGACCCCGTGGAGTAACCTTTTTCTTACAATACCCTGGTAACATCCGTGCCTGCGCTCGCACCTCGAAAACCAGACTATGGAGATATGGCCCTGAAGACCATTTATGTCCGCAATTACTGGTCAGTTGGTGGATCATTATAACTCCTAGCGTGTTAACCTGTGTAAGCGGTAGATGCAATATGCATATAATATCGTGTCGATTCAGAACCAACACCAGTAATGAATGGTCCATGTCCTACGGTTTATGTGTATGTCACATCATATTATAAATATTAGTAATAGTAAAACAGATTTAATCTTCATATCATTAGATGCATAACGATTGGTTATGATCGATCCGGACGATATTGTACTTCTCGCAGACTATATCAAGCCCTGCCAGCTGATCCTAGTACGCGCAAGAATAAGTAGTCACTGAACCAAATTATGTAGAAGGCGCGGTGTCCATGAGACCTCCCAAGAAGAAAGATCTGCATCTCCCGAACTCCCTTCTTGACTGCTGAGCGAGCACAACATAGTCTGACCTGACAGTGTTATATGTCGTCTTAAAAAATACAGAAGCTCAGGAATTGAAGCCCTGGATTGCCGGCTACGGTGACAAGAAAGACCCGTTAACCGTTTTGTCGCCCTTTGTCGGAGGCCACCCGTGGCGTGCAACGATATGCTTCTCAAGAACGTTTACGACACCTAAGCGTTGTTGTGAACTGTATCCTAAAACATACTGAATTGCGCATGGATCGTCTGGGCATCAAAAGTATTCGGAGAGCTGAAGCAGTAGAACGAGGTGCCCAGCAGCTATAATAAGAACCTCCCCCAATTCTTTATTCGTCTTGTACTCTTGCGAAACACTGATCCGCAATAGAATCTTACCTCTTCTCTCGAAATATGCCGCAGTCTGGTTTTACGGACGGATGGGACAGCTTTGATGACACTCACGTAAGTTTATTCCTGGCTAATCCGCGGAAAAAAAGACCCCCACTGTGCTTGCTGCCAACCTCGCGACGCCAGGTTGTTCTTGTTGTCAAGTGGCCTCAGACTTTCAACGCGGACTGTCCATTACATTGCTACTCGGTGATGATGACAGTGAGCTACTTCCTCCGTCAGCGCCCTGTTCGGTCTTCCAGGGTCTGTCGCTTTCTGTCGTGGTGACAGCCATTGCGGCAGAGGGCGAAGAGTGACGCCTAGATTCTCGGCAACCTGGACCATGGGTCATCCACGTCCACATGCCGACAGCCCGACAGGCGGGCGACAAAGACTGCTCCTTGACCATTCTGGACATCCTGTTGGTTACCGCGCACCGTGGTTGCCCTTCCGGAAAATGGACCCCAGCCACCTCCCGGTGGGTCCGGTAGGTTCTAGGTCGGTCAGCGGGTCACGTGACCAGCGGACTCGCAACGAAGCCCTGATGGCCGGTCCTGGCGAAATTGCATTTCCGGTGCGCCCAGCTGGAAGAAATGGAGCTCGTGGAAGGGTGTGACATCAATTGTGGGACACCCTGTATTCAAACTGATGCCGCACTTTTTCCTCAGGGTGACAGAGGACCTTCAGCCTAGCTATTTTCGTAGAATAGATGCAGATGTCAATGCGTCCGAACCAAATAACATCATAAGATAAATTATTTGATGCACTTACAAACCGGGAGCGTAAAATAGAGTGTAGGCATAAGGTAAAGTTTATAAAAGCCTGTCTTTTCGGTGCCAGCTTGCCCGTGCACTGTGCGCAAAAGTGAGCAGAGTTCATTAACCCCAGTAAGTAACGAAACTGCTTTTTGAGGGATACAATAACTTCCTCGTCAACTTTTAAAGCAAAGAAAAGATAATTCAGTCGCTCTCGTAATCTGTTCTCAGTAATCTCACCAGACCGTCAGTTTTATTTCAAGACGCACATGCTAACAATAAAAGGCAATTTGAATCTGTGTCAGTCAGGGCTGCAGAGTCGACCCATTTTAACCCGCACGGCGTAAGGTTCGCCAGCTGAACGCGCGGCGTGGGGGAGGGTAAGTTTTACCCCCCGTATCTTCCGAACCACTGACCGCAGCGAGACGCGCAAGGCGGCGATCGAAATCTCCCAATGATACAAATATAATGCACACCCGAAGTTTTTAAAATAAGAGCACATGTCAAGTCACGGGATAATTCAGTTCTTGGGCCATATATTCCATCCAAAGGCTCAGATTCAGACTATTATCACACAAATTGCTCACAAAGATATGCTGATCTCCTGCATTAAGTAAAAATTAAATTGAAAGCAAAAGTGAAGGTCATGTCACAAAAGGTCACTGTTACCAATACTCAAGAGTTCTACGAAAGTCATGCGACACATGTTTTAGGGATTATTGTATACGTATAATTCTATATCAACAGCCAATGTCACAACCTGACACCATAATAGGTCTATATCAGGTCAAATAAGGTCAACACTTGAAATTGATTAATATAAATAAACAAGGCATGTTTCTAGACCAGTTTTGTCTCATACATAAGCAATGGCTTTCATTTATCTGTATTTGGTCAAAACAAGCAAAAAATACAATACCAAAATTACGTCATTAGTTACTTATACTTAGGGAACAATCTGTCATTCAAAAATACAGATATTGCTTTAAAATTTGGTTTGGGTATCTTCCATACTTGGTTCTCTTATACATATTCCGTTTTTAATATATTGAAAATTTATATTTTGTGGATCAATTTCTGAAACAATCCTTGGTTTTGTTTATAAGGGTTAAAAACCGCAAATTTGGCAAACCTGAGGTATTCATTTTGAAGACTAATGTTATTTCCATTCTTTTAACGTTTTCCGTTTGCAATTTGCCTTGAACCTCTATTGTCTACGATTTGTTCAAACATTGATCGTTTTTCACCAAAATAGCATGACATGACGTCATTAAAACGTCATTATCTCCCCAAAAACTGCATCATTTTCAGTGACATTTCTGGAGAAAACGTAGCATTGATGCAGCATAAGGTACTCAAAATTTGACGTCGCTATCTCTCATGGTTTTCAAGTTATTGAGAAAATTCCAGAGGGGTAAAATTTAACCCCTTACGACGCACGGATTAAGATGACTACGACTCCAAATACGGCTCCGACTCCATCCTTCTGGAGTCAACTCAAACTCCGAAATCAACTCTTCACTTTGTCAATGGGGTTTTCAGTTGAGGTAGACACTAGACAAGCTGTTCTCCATGCTCTGAAATTGACTTGAGAAGCTTTCACATCTTCATAGAAAACGGTGCGCGGTGGTATATAGATTGCATTGCCGAAGTTCACTACCACGCTAAGACTACATAAGCTAGACACTTCATTCTTTCACCATTCAAAAGCTTCGTTCTTGTAGGGATGCCGTCTAGCCTTTCATGCCAATCGAGACCAAAGAAGGCCCACGAGGGCCAACAGAAGATCCGAAAACGCTACTACCACGCTGAAACTCAGGATCTATCAGAGATCGCGACTCGCGACTTTCGCCAATCGACGTAGCATGGTTGGAAACAGTGCTCGATAGCCTTTCATACCAATCAGGCCCAAAGAAGACCCACCAGGGCCCAGAGAACAGTCAAAAACGTTACTGCCACGCTGAAACTTGACCTATCAGAGATAGTGACTCGGGACCTTCACCAATCGACGCACGCAGGTCGGAAACGGTGCCGTATCGCCTTTCATACAGATCGGGACTAAAGAAGGCCCACCAGGGCCCAGAGAAGGGTCAAAATTGCTAATGCCACGCTGAAACGCAGAATGTATTGGAGATAGCGACTCGGAACCTTCACCAATCGACGCTTGCTGGTCGAAAACGGTTACATAAGAAATGTCATACCGATCAGACTTCACGAAGGCCCACCAGGGCCAAAAGAAGTGTCGACTACGATACAATTCGCTGGGATAAACCGTCGCACAATCGGCCCGACCGACTTGAGTGACATCTTGCTGTAGGATTGGAATTCTAAGCTTTTGAGCGGCACCTCCCATTGGCTTACCGGAGTCCTGGAAGTCGGAACGAGTGGGCGTGTAACTCCCATCACTGATTGGCTCATTTGAGGTATGCTTATCACGCGACGATGACGTATGGCTTCGGGAATAAGTATGATAAACACCAGCATGACGACTTAATCGGCGAAGGATGAGCGAGCCCGTAGAAACCCGATAGCAAGAAAATTGGTCTGCAGTCATATTAAGTCTTAACAGCACATTATCACATAGCCGGGGTCTCAAACCATGGATGAGAAATACCATGATCATTGCTCATTGCTCATCCATGCTCAAACCACACACACAATTTCAGTTGAATCGGTCAGCGATCCCGCGGAAATATAAGTGAAAATGAGGATTATGTTACCATGGCAACCACCGCCAGTCGCCACCTGTCGCTGCGGCCGTGGCGCCACCTACCGCCCCCGGCCGTGGTAGGCGAAGGCGATCTGGGTCACACGACACCTCTGACGCGGCACGTGCAACGCGCCATGCTGACCCCTCATGTGAGACGAAACATATCAATAACACAATTTATTGAATGGGGCTAGCAGATGGTAAAGACCACTTGTCAATCAGATGCGGGATTTCAAAGATATAAGCTTCTGAAAAATGTTACGGTCGGGTCGGGTCGGCCGCTTAGATGCGACACAAATCCCGTTTTCAGTGAGGACTCACTCGCGCTTCGCGCTCGCTCAACTGATAATGCATTCAATGTAATGCAATTAAATTCCAATGTGAGGCACAGCCTGAAATATTATAAATTTTACCGCAAGATGTCACTCAAGTCAGTCGGGCCGATTGCGCGGCGGCTTATGCCAGCGTTTTAGCGTTGTTGACCCTTCTTTGGGCCCTGGTGGACCTTCTTTGAGCCCGATCGCTATTAAATGTCACACGGCACCGTTTTCGACCGACGCGCGTCGATTGTTCAAGGTCCCGAGCCGCTATCTCTGATAGGTTCCAAGTTTCAGCGTGGCATTAGCGTTTGACTCTCTCTGGACCCTGGTGGGTCTTTTTGGGCCCGATCCATGGGCGTCGCCACCACTAGGGACACTAGGGACATTGTCCCCAGTAATTTTCAGCCTCCCCTAATATGCTCTTATGTTAAGGTACACGTGCACCTGGATTTGTCCCTGTAATTTTCAGATCGTGGCGACGCTCTTGGCCCGATCTGTATGAAAGGCGAAGCGGCACCGTTTCCGACCGGTGCCCGTCGATTGGTGAATGTGCCGAGTCGCTATCTCCAATAGGTTAAATTGTAGCGTGACAGTAGCGTTTTTGACTCTTCTCTGGGCCCTGATGGGCTTTATTTGGGCCCTATTGGTATGCTAGGCATACAGGCTCATTTCGACCACGCCGCGTCGAATGGTGAATATCCCAAGTTCCTATGATCTTTCTCTGATAGGTTCTGAGTTTCAGCGTGGCAGTAGCGTTTTTGGATCTTTTTTGGGTCCTCGTGGGCCTTCTTTGGGCCCGATCGGCATGAAAGGCAATATGACACCGATACAAGGGCGTAGCTTTCGAATGGTGAAATTATGAATTATCTAGCTTCTGTAGTTGCTGAGTTTCAGCGCGGCAGTGAACTGTGGCAACTAAATCTATATATTCCCGCACACCGTTATCGGCCCAAGCGAAATGCGCGCCGCCTGGTGGTAAAAATAGCGCGGTGCCTCCCATTCAATTCAATTCAGTAAGACTTGATGGTCATTCTTTGACCTTTGTTTGTTACTTTTATTCACGTTTAACAGTTAGTTTGATATTTTTCGAAGCTTTCAAGAGTTATACATTAAGGTGTAAAAACAAAAATTTCAGTGTCCATCGTAGCGCCTTGATAGGCCAAAGGTGCCACGATGAACATTGAAATAATTGTTTTTGCACCTTAATATACTCTAGAAAACTTCAAAAATATAAAACTAACAATTCAATTCAATGCAAATATATAGCGCTGGACAAGAACATGCTGTTTGTTTCAGAATATATATTATATATATATATTTAGAAATATAACCTCATGCTCAGTTTATGTATAAATATTAAAATAAAATCCAAAATATATTTTCAGCTTGTATCTAGCTTATGTAATATACAGTCATAGTAGACAATATGTCGACCATACCACGTACCCCACACCTACCAGCCGGAGTCGGAATCGGCAAAAATTTAACCGACTCCAGCTGAAATTACCGACTCCGACTGACGACAACGATTCCAACTCTGACTCCAACTCCGCAGCACCGGTGGCAGTCAACGTTCACTTGTAGGTACCATCTAACATCCGATGATGAGCTCCAGAAAAAAGTGGACATATGGCCCAGACCCACAGTCGGGAATATTTGCAGGGATCTGACTCAGCATGAAATAACTGCAAGTACTATAAAAATGAAAAGGAATGCAATAATTTATTCTAGAAAGGGTATACGAGTGGACGAACAACCATGGATATATCGCCGAATCACCGGCTGTAGGGGCCGTGGTCGGCAGTTTTTTTTAGATATAATAGCGACCGTGGCATATTTTTGTAAATACAAATTATGTTTTGATTATTCCTTGGCTAATTTAAGAACCAAATGCTTTTAATAGATTGCAACACCTGACTTCATGGATAAAATATCAACGAGGCATGCTAAACATAACTTGTTATGCATACCTATATTTATTTAACCCTCGCACCGACGGGGGTCTGAGCCAACTTCGAACCGACGGGGGGGCACACACACGCACCCCTCAGAGATCTCCAAACTACCAACCGTAGCTGAAGAAGGCGGAAAAAACGGACGTGAGTAGGACCGTGACGAGTACTACGATATACTTAACGCTATTATTGAAACAGGTAATATGAGGTCACCGAGTCATAAAAGGTCAAAATTTTCCCATAATTCGAAGGGTAAAATTGGAGCAGCGTGCTTCACATAATCAAGGCTAGCCAGTAACATAAATCATAGCAGGATCAATCCAGAAAAAAAAACACTGCATTGCTCTGAAAACACTCTTCTGCACATGTCCTCCAGAATTTGAGATCGAGTTTCAGTAGTTTAAGGCTCCAGAGGTCAGCGAAGGTCAAAAAATGCTTATTTTACTTCGAAAAAAGTTTTTGTGTTAAATTAACGTTCGTTAAGTTTTAAAAGGTAGACGCAGTCATTGCCACGCATCTGTGTTGCCATCACTATCACGCGGCATCGAGCCATATATCGTTTGTATCGTAGTAGGTCAAACTAAAAAAATGACCTGACCTGAGGTCATGTTCAAGGTCAAATCAAATTATGAATATGACTGGAGGTGACGAAGAGTAAACAGAATGGTCGAAAACCACAGTACCTCTATCTTACGTAGAACAATGAGTTTACTTGTAACAAAAACCATATGACCTTTGCACATTTGATGTTGAGACCTTAACGATGTCACGGAAAGAAAAATACAACATGTGCATTCTTATGTTTTTGCTTCAGATAGTGATTAGGATGAAAAACTGACCACATTTAGCCAGATTTTGTTCGATTGCTGCGCATTTCAATTTTCTCTCATGAGACTTATAACTGGGAGGTCTCAAAAAATTGACATGGACGTCAAGTACCGATATAAAAAATCCAAGATATAAACGAACTTGTAGATTATCGAAGCGCCTATTACCACTGTGAGTTTTCATAAATGTTGGTTCACCAACTTGTGGCTTCGCAAAATTCAAACTTACAAAAACGTGACTTGAGGTCAGGTCATTTAATGTGACCTGACAACGTGACCTTGAAAGTTAGGAAGTCAATTTTTTCAGACAGTGTGCGGAATTGATGCCGAAACAGCCATACAAAATTTGGCGGCGCTACGCGCCGCCGTTTTTCCCGCTAGTCCGGAAAAACCTGTGGGGGGGCGGATATCCGCCCCCCCGTCGGTGCGAGGGTTTTAAAGCCTTTACAATGTAACAAGTCATCTAACGACTAGGGGCTAGGGCAATTACATTAGGATCTCCTTTGCAAAGAGAATATGTAGGACATACTTTCTATTTTGCCAAGGAGGCGAATTATCCAGTTCCGGAACATCGCTTGAAAATACATTTATCCATTCATTGTAGCTATAATTTAGCTTGATCCTAACATTTTCGTCGATTTCAGAAGAATGAATAATTTGATAACTATAAGGCAGTATCCGGATATAACGGGAAAATTGCATGCCATTTTGGACGCATATTAGCCGCAACCAGCATATATCTATAAATCAGAATAAGCAATCGACGGGAAAATCCCGTCACGAGTCTGCAAGCTACAATACATAAACATCATTCTAGATGAAATCAATCCTTCTCTTCTTATCAAATAAGTAAAGAAGTCCATAATATTTTTCACGAACACTAATTGAGCCAAATACCAAACAGGAGATGCATGGCATGGCATTGCGTCCGACATCAGTAAGTAGCATTATTCCTTGCATGTGGCATGTGCCAAAACCTTTCTCGTCTTGCCAGATCGCGTTAATTTCCCGGCTTGCCAGATCCCCAAGTACACGCAAAGCTGAATAAATATTCCCTCAATAGGCGTGATTTATCAGCATAAACCATAAGGTGACGTCTAAGCTGTATATTTCACCAGATTACCTTCACTTGTATAATTTCTTAAATTATGTATTTAAAAAATCGAAATCTCCCACACCCTCAGGAAATAGTTGTCAGAGTTCGCAACTAGTCTGCACGATTACGGTCAGATGGTTTATGGGTAAACAAACGTCAGCTGTAGTGTAACAGCCAGACACCAGGCAGACGATCAGAGCCAGCAACTCACTGATGTAGGCTGGCAGCGGGACCTTCCTGAAGTCGAGAGACTCGGCAGCCACCGCCGCCGAGTTGGACAGCCTCTTCACGTACCAGGCCAGCTTCAGTGTCACCGTGTCATTGCCCGTCAGGTCCTGGATCAGCCGAGCCTGCGCAACAGGACAGGGATTAGGGTCACAGTGAGTCCTCAGGGTCACAGTGAGTCCTCAGGGTCACAAAGAGGCACAGCGCAGCACAGCAAACAGCACAGCAAACAGCACAGCAAACAGCACAGCAAACAGCACAGCAAACAGAACAGCAAACAGCACAGCAAACAGCACAGCAAACAGCACAGCAAACAGCACAGCAAACAGACGCAACAGCACACATGCAAACGCACAAAGCAAACAGCGACAGGCAAACACAGCAAACAGCACAGGCAAGACAGCACAGCAAACAGTCAGCAAACAAGCCAGCAAACAGCACAGCAAACAGCACTGCAAAACAGCAAAGCAAACAGCACGCAAACAGCACAAGCAAACAGCACGAAACAGCAAGCAAACGCACAGCAAACAGCACAGCAAACAGCAAGCAAACAGCACAGAAAAAGCACAAGCAAACGACACAGCCCCAAAAAAATACCCACCACAAAAAAAAAAAAGCAACAAAAAAGCACAGCAAACAGCACAGCAAACAGCACAAGCAAACAGCACAGCAAACAGCAACAGCAACACACAGCAAAAACAGTCACAGCACAGCACATGAAGAGGGAGTTCACACCAACCACCGCTGTGGCATCAGCGCCACTTGAGCTCAGCTAGGTTTTCACTGTCACAACAGCAAAGCATCAGCGACCATAACATTTACAAGACCTTTCACACACATTTAACAAACCTTTGCTGGACATTTGAGACCTTTAAAGGAAATGTCATGCAGCTTCCGGGGAGTGATTATGACGTACAGGTTCGTTGGATGATTTCGGAGGGGTGAAACTACGGGAGATGCACCATTCGAAAGATGAGCTCAGCGGAATCCAGCAATGCATTTTTCTCAAAAGTCCATCGAGCGCCTTTTTCATTTACATTTTGACGAAATTCGCGTCCCTTTCGTTTGGCCAGGGCTATCGCGTATGGCATGGTGAAAATGCAGACCAATGACATGTCTACCAATTCGTCATTCTCTGCAAGACAAGATTTCATAGAATGCAAAGCCATTAGATGGTTTGGTTGGTTGCACGGTTGCATCATAAAGCCAAGCACTCCCGATGTCGGCGCTGAAGACGCACGCACTCCCGCCCGCGCCACATGCGCAGAATCGCCCCTCGCGACACGCGAGCACTACGCGCCGCCGACTCGGCTTACGGAGCGGGCTCCCGGCCAGTCACGGACAAACGGTGCATCGCATGTTGAAAAACGTAGCTCTGTCCAATAGCCCAGCCATCCAAGAATATCGTGACAATTTCCAGCCACCTCCGATCGCTACAAATGGTACTTTTGAAAAATGGTATGCACCATATTCGCCAAACATAGCCTCTGACCGGGACTCGCTGACTGGCTGCGCCAGCCCGGCTCGACCAACTTCGAGTCTGTACACGATGTGACGTCAGAGGCCACGGCGCGGCCGCCGCCAGTCGGCTGGCCGGTCAGGGTCAGGTCATGACCGGCGGCGGCCGCGCCGTGGCCTCTGAAGTCACATCGTGTACAGACTCGAAGTAGGCCGAGCCGGGCCGGCACAGCCACTCAAGCAAGTCCCAGTCAGAGTCTACGTATAGCAAATATAGTGCATACAATTGTCCGACAAGTACCATTTGTAGCAATCAGAGGTGGCTGGAAATTTGTCGCAATCTCCTCGGATAGCCAGGCTATTGGACAGATATAGGTTTTTCAACATGCGTTGCACCGTTCGTCCGTGACTGACCGAGAGCCCGCTTCGTAAGCCGGGTCGGCGGCGCGCAGTGTCAACCAAACCATCTAATGTCTTTGCATTCTATGAGACCTTGTCCTGCAGAGCATGACGAATCGATAGTCATGTCATTGGTCTGCATTTGCGCTATACGATACAGGGAAGCCCCGGCCAAACGAAAGGGCCGCAAATTCGGACAAAATGTCGATTAAAAATAAAGGCGCTCAATGTAATTAAAAACTATGTCACAGGATTCCGCGTGAGCTCAGCTTTCGAATGGTGCATCTCCCGTAGTTTGACCCCTCTGAACCCTTCCAACGAACCGTGAACGATTGCAAGGCATATGTGGGCCGTTGTCCAACAGGGCCTGCTAGGAGTGGTAATGTTTGTGGCTTTAGAATGGGAATGTATTAAGAAACCCTTTGCTGTGCACCATGATAGCAATAATGACGCACTTCAAGCACAATGACCTAATGGATTAAACGGTATTATTTGTTTTAAATAGACCATAACAATTCCGTAATTACGAGCGAGCGCGAAGCGCGGAGCGAGTCATCATTGAATACCGGATTTTTCTCACATATAAGGGCCGACCCGGCCGGGCCAGACCGCGACGCTGCGTCAGAAGCTTATATTCTTTTTGAACCCCAGCATCGATTGACAAGCGGTCTTCGCCATCAGATACCCATGCAATGACATTATGATTATTGACAGTTTTTTTCTCATTGTGATGGGTCCCAGCACCGGCGCAAGACACGTTTGCCGCGTCAGGGGTGTCAGAAAGTATTATCCTGCTGTAGCTGAGAAACTGGCTGGACCTTATAAAGCTAAAATTTGGTGGTGAGGCTGGAGACCACACCTCTGGCAATGTTGGACGGGTCAAACTCCGGGTCACGCTTGCACGTGCCCACGTGCCCCCTGTTCCGTCCACGAAAAATTTACCTACAAAACATCGTTCGCAATACCGGACCTATATCTTCGGCAACCAAAAAGTCGCAAAGGACACGAATTCAAACACCTATGCGTTTAGAGAAACGATCCGCCCGCGTAGCACTATGTGTTGATCAGGGCGCGTGGTAGTGCAAAGTTACTGGCCTATTTACAAGCGCAAATTCATAGTTTATGACGTCTTTCACAATTTGAATCAGTGCTCAGCACCTATGGGACGTTGAGCGATAAACAAACACCAAATCTGTAGACCCCAATTGATACCGTCTCTAAAATGCATTCAAAAAAATTTAGGTTGCATGCAGTATTTCACTGATAAAATTCTGTCTGTAATTATTTCTATTGACATTTTACATATTTTCCCTATTTACAACCGCCGTAGCTCCAAAACCAAAGGGTGCTAGACGATAAAATTGATGCGGCTGTAAAGCGCAATCAAATCCATCTAATACCCACCCAAAATGATTTTTGCCTTACAACACGAAGCTATAATTGCAAAAAAATAACGCTTCAAAAACCTATTTTAGTTTAAAGTATCGATTTAGGTTCGGATCTATTTTGCGACGGCAAACAACTCATGCGAAAATAATTCAAATGCATGCTTTGCACAAGACGAACCTCCGTATGGACGGGTTGATAAATTTGACGCGGCATTTATTCGGACTCGTCGTCCTTCGCCGTTTAAGGCGTTCTTACTTGTAAGATCTACTATCTTTTTTTTTTTAATTCGACATTCCGCATTTTATTCCAATATCACATTTCCGCATTCAAATCAATTCATCTACTATACTATTTGTCTAAGGTTGCGTGTGTCTGTCTGTCTGTGGGCCGATTGGCGTTTTTTCCTTTGCTCAGCTGTGCAGCTCAACCATTGCGATTAGGATGGTGAAATTTTCACACGAATTAAGATAACATTTCAAACACGTGCATCAGCAAGAAACTGTGATCGCTAGGGTGCATTAGCTTCGAGCGCGTGAGCACGTGATGAGGAACGGCTTCTTTCTTCATTACTTAACACGCTACAAACGTCTGAGTAGAAATGTTGCGAAAAATCGGCAAAAATGGATGCAATCTCAGGTCGATATCTCGGCAACCAAGAGGTCGGATCGGCATGTGACGAAGCACAGATGTGTAGAGAATCAAACGGGCTGGCGAATGCAATGTCAGTCGGCGACGCAGCGCGTGGCGCGTGGCAAAAATTTAAAAAAATGGCTGCCACCAACGAAAAATAACGGTTTTACCCCGATTTTCACGATTATAATTAGTGCTCGGAAATTATGGGACGTGCGCAGATGAGATCAACACAACTTTTGGAGGCAAAGGTACCGTCTCTCAATTGCATATGAATATGAACGTTTTTGAGCAATATTTCGGTGCTGAAATCTGCCTGTAGCATTAATCATGCCGATTTGTCGATTATTATTCCATTACACCGCCATTACCATCCAAAATGGGAGGGAGCTAAGCGATAAAAGTTTATACAGCTTTAAAGCGTATTCTTTTCCTGAACAAATATTCCACCCAAAAACATATTCGTATTGACCAACATGCCACGTCAGCCATCCTAAAGTTTTAATGTTATGTGTCAGTCCATTTTTTATTTCAGCGTTATAAAATTTATTTCATCAAGCTAAGTCTGGAGCAATTTTCGTGGCCAAAATCTCGCGGGCATAGTAAAAGCAGTGCTAGGCCACAACATAAAGCCTCCAAATCGACGGATACAAAATGACGCTATTTAATTCTGAACTCTACAATATTGTAAAGCCTTATCCGAGATTGTGAAATTCAGAAATATCGGGCTGCGGGAAACGGGCTTACGGGCTATGGATTATGGGCTACATGCATAACGGGCTACGGGCTACGGGCTACGGGGGACAGGGACGGGCATTATCAGCTTAGTTCTGCACTATCTAACTTGATTATCTTCGCATTGCGGCAGCATGCAGGCCACACTTGTTCATACTATTTCTGCTGAAGTTCCGCTAAAAAAAAAAAAATCCAGGCAAAATGCAAAGTCATGCGTGGGACATCGCTAAGAAGTGGTTATCCACGTGCCCTGGTTATCCACATTATCAAGTCTCGGTTCCGGCAGCGCAGAAACGTTATCAACAAAGAGTTTGGCATACAAGCCGAACAACTGTTTGGATGACCATGTAAGCCAGATAGTGCACGTCTTTCAGAAAACAGCGTCATTTGGACAAGATCTCACTTGAAAAAGTCCGACCCTGGGCCGAAAATAGCCAAATCACAGCAAGCTGGACAGGTATTTTAGGCCAGATAACAAGCCGAAATAACTCAAAACAGCCACAGGTGGTATGCAAAATAAATAAACGTAATACATAAATTATATGATAATAATTATAATAAATAAATATATAAACAATCGTATCCCAGCACAAACAAGGCTTACGGCGTGCTTCAGGCACGCTAAGTTACGTCCATGATGATCATGCTGAGATGCACAAGGACAGAGATCACAACTAAAAAGAGCGGCAAAACCCGTGAGTTATCCACAAAGTTATGCGCTCAGCCCCTGAAAGTGAATGTGTCAGCTGAAGCCAGCTGAAGGATAGACCCACTGCAGCGAGACGCGAGAGCGAGAGCAGAGCGAGAGCGGAGCGAGAGCTAGAGCGAGAGCTGAGAGCGAGAGCGAGAGCGAGACGAGAGCGAAGGGAGCGAGACAGAGCGAGAGGCGAGAGCGAGAGCCGAGAGCGAGAGCGAGAGCGGAGAGCGAGAGCAAGCGAGAGCGAGAGCGATGAGCTGAGAGCGAGAGCGAGAGCAGGAGAGAGAGAAGAGAGAGAGAGAGAAAGAAGAGAGAGGAGAGAGAGAGAGAGAGAGAGAAGAGAGGGAGAGAGAGAGAGGATGAGAGAGAGAGAGAGAGACGAGAGAGAGAGGGAAGAGAGAAGAGATGAGAGGAGAGAGAGAGAGAGAGAGAGAGGAGGATGGCGCCAGGGTACCTTGTGAGAGTGAATGAATGGTGTCGGCCAACTGGCGATTGAAACATGACAAGCTAGATATGAGGTGCGGCAGGTGAGAGGTGAGGGGTGGAGGGTGAGAAAGGTGAGAGGTGAGAGCGTGAGGCGGTGAGAGGTGAGAGGTGAGAGGGCGAGAGCGGCGAGCAGGGCGAGAGGCGAGAGGCAGGGCGAGAGGCGAGAGGCGAGAGCGAGAGGGGTAGAGGTGTGGGGGTGGGGTGAGAGGTGAGAGGTGAGAGGTGAGAGGTGAGAGGCGAGAGGCGAGAGGTGAGAGGTGAGAGGTGAGAGGTGAGAGAGGTGAGAGGTGAGAGGTGTGGGGTGTGGGTGTGGGCGGTGGTCGTGAGAGGTGAGAGGTGAGAGGTGAGAGGTGAGAGGGTGAGGGTGTGGGGTGTGGGTGAGAGGTGAGAGGTGAGAGCGTGAGAGGTTGAAGAGGTGGAGAGGTGAGAGGTGAGAGGGTGAGAGGTGTGGGGTGTGGGGTGAGAGGTGAGAGGGGTGAGAGGTGTGGGGTGTGGGGTGAGAGGTAGAGGTGAGAGGTGAGAGGTGAGAGGGTGGAGGAGGTGAAGAGGGGTGAGAGGTTGTTGGGTGTGGTGAGAGTGAGAGGTGAGAGGTGAGAGGTGAGGGAGAGGTGAGAGGTGAGAGGTTGAGGAGGTGAGGAGGTTGAGAGGTGTGGCGGTGTGGGGTTGAGAGGCGGTGAGAGGTGCAGAGGTGAGAGGGGTGAGAGGTTGTGGGGTGTGGGTGTGAGAGGTTGAGAGGTAGAGTGAGAGGTGAGAGGTGAGAGGTGAGAGGTGAGAGGTGAGAGGTGAGAGGTGAGAGGTGAGGAGTGAGAGGTGAGAGGAGACGACGCGACATGTACCTGAGACGGCGGAGAGATGGCCCACACGGCCGTCGACTTGCCGCTCAGCTGAATCACGTTCACGTCCATGTAGTCGTAGTCGGCGAGTAGACCGAGAGCGCGCCGGTCGCTGCGGTAGTGGAAGCTGATGTCGTCCAGGTCCTTCTCCGTGATGCTGCAGAGGTGGGAGGTGGGGGGACGTCAGGTCAGACCGCGGTGGCTAAAACGCAGCACAGATAGAGACGTAAGGTTCTGACGAGGTTCGTCACCATACGATAGGGACTTGCTGTTTGGTCAGGACGATATGCCTGGTATGCCTCTGTACACCGGCGGATGTGTGATAAACAAAGTGTCTATCAAATAAGACAACCTTCCTAAATCCTGGTAAAGATATGCAAAATTGGCAATGATGACGTGAGTATTATTCGCTCACAAGCCAATAGCAAAAGCGGAAATCACATAAGTCGTATGACGTGAACCGTGCAATGACATAGAACAGGCATAACAACGCTGGATGGCTTACCACTCGAAATGTTAACTCCGACCGACAATCATAACATGTATATATTACATTACATTTTATTAAATAGTTGTATTCATAACCAGACATGTGCCTGGGTCCGGGATCAAGCCGAGATACGAATCTTTGTGTGCTGTATCCTATTAAATAGTTGCATTCATAATCAGACATGTGCCTGGATCCGGGATCCAGCTGATATACGGATTTTTGTGTACTGTGCCCCCGGATCCAGGGACATCAGATTCAGGTGCACAATAAAGCCGAGGGATCCACAAAGAATACAGATCCTGGTATGTTATGCTGAGGAATCCAATGGGATCCCAGATCCAACTTCAGGATCCAGGCAGGCTGGCAGGTGTCCTTATTTCTTGCTATTTTTATCATTTGGGAAAATGAATTACAATATACTATGTTTCCTTTAAGGTAAAACTGATAAGGTAATTTGCATGTACTCGTTATCTACATAGTTCATACCAAGATTCATTTGCTTAATTACTAAATGCGCAAAAAAGAGACCACAAATATTAATGTCACTCCCTGCATCTTGTGTTTCAAGATCTCAAGCTCGTTTAAATTGGAGAATCCATTAAGATGATCCCAGGATCCTGAAGCATTTTACGCCGAGGGGTCTGAGGAGGATCCCAGTTCTTTCATGCATTTTACGCAATGGGATCCACTGGGATCCAAGACCTTCATGCATTTTATTCCAAGGGATCTAACTGAGATCTCAGATCCCACTTTGGGGTCCATGCGCAAGTCTGTTCATAACATTACATTTATTTAATGTAATGAGCCTTAACGAGAGCGGTCCCTTCACCACATCCGACATTATACCCCGCTCTATAACCACCCATTCACCCTCCAAACCATCCACCTACCTCCAACACACCACGACCACCCCATCCAAAAACCATCCACTAACCTCCATCCCCCCTCCCCCCCCCCACACACACACCCTCCACCATCCACCAACCAGCCACCACCATCCACCACCCTCCAAACCCCACACCACCCTCCAAACCCCACAGGGCCCGCACCCTCCGTTAACCACAACACTCACCGTAGGATCGAGTTCTGTTCGGCCGTCATCCTGAAGATGGGCTCGTACGCTCCGACTCCCATTTCCATCGTGACCTCATAGGGCACGTTCGGCAAGCCCACAGCATTACTGAGCGCGAACAACACCAGTGGAGCGAATATCACGGCTACAACCAGCAGCAGCCACCCTCCACCGAACACACACTTCTCTGTGGTGCGCCGCGGCTCGCCGCTCACGTAAACTTGCGTGCCCTCCTGTACCCTCTGGCATTTGATCAGGAAGATATGAGCGTAAATGTCCTCCATCTTGAGCCAGTTGAAGATGTCGAGAGAGGTCTTCGTCCACATCCAGTCCATCAGCGCACGGAGTTCGTACAGGAAGGGAATTAGCATGAATCTGTGAAGAGACGCCGGTTGAATAGTGATGAGTCGGTCCTTCCATCAGTGCCCGTATTCACAGTTGAATTCTACCCTTACCCAAGGGTAAAAACCCGAGGTATAAAAGACGTATTCACAATAAAATGTACCCCTCACTTTATATGCTTACCTCGGAGTTAGAGCTGCATAGTGAATACGGATAAAAGTTGAGGGTAGCTCAACCCCGAATTTTACTCCTTACCCTCAACATTAAGTTCCTACCCTTAAACCGTGATTGTGAATACGACCAGAGAAGTAAAACATATACGTTTTACTTCTGTGGCCGTATTTACAATCACGGGTTATCGTTAAAAGTTATCATCATTAAAAGTTATCGTGATTCAAGTTATGGTGACTTAGTCGTATACATACGACGAAGTCACGATAACTTAAATGTAGCACAAGACGAATTCACGATCATATTAGCGTAGCAAATGATGAGTAACATTAGGGGCAAGTAGGACGAACAGGTCTGACAGACACTCACCCTCTGAACGCCATTTTGTTGAAAAACGTGTACTGTTTGGTGAGGAAGTTGCCTAGGATGCGCGTGGGGTAGCCGGAGCGAATCTGGTAGGCCGAGAACAGCAGGTAGATGCATTTGATCATGTACCACACGCGCGGAGCCACCGCCTGGTCAAATTCCCTGCAATGCAGCCGGAAACTCCGTCAGGTATGAGCAACAACAATATAGGAATACAATGTGAGGTATTTTGCGCAATATGCAAATTACGTCAACTACGGAGTATGGATGTACGTTGCATGTTTAATACAGTTACTCTGGCAGTTGTATCGGAAATTTCCGGTCGACAAACAAACAATTTACTCGACAAGCCCGGCAAGTGTCCTGTCGAAACCAAGCTACTTTCACTTCTAAAATTAACCCATTTTTCTGTCACGGCCAAGGTAAAAACGTCACCGCATTTATCCCCTGTCTGTTGGCGTTAATTAAATATCCCGAAACGTAGCATTATAAATAAATTACGATAGCGCAGACTGTCACTGCACAAAATGTAGAAGTGATATTTCAGGAAATGAGCTGAAATCACTCAGGGGATGAATGAATACCAACGTCATAGTCTCTGAATTACGATACAAGTTAGTCCGAATCTCCTGCGATCGTTTCTCCCCAGATCAAACCAACCGCCTCACCTGTCGGTCATGGCTGGAAGGACGAAGAACAGCCACCCGTGCACTACGACGACCAGCACGTACTGGAACACCAGCTTCCACAGCGCCGTCTTCCGCAGGTAGAGCGCCCGGTCCACCAGGATCAGCAGGAAGTTGAGGGAGAGGATGATGAGGAAAGGCATCGGCACGCGGTTATCCTCCACCACTGAAGAGATGTCGTCTCCGCTGCCTCCCTGCGGCGGCTGAAAGGAGATGAGGTCAGAGGGGGCAGAGTTGCGAGATGTTAGAGGGGAACAGGTGTCGGGCGTAAGGGGGCAGAGGGGAAGGGACGTCGGGCGTTAGGGGCCAGAGCGGGAGCGGCGCCTGGTGTTAGGGGCAGAGGGGAAGGTGCGTCGGGCGTTAGGGGGGCAGAGCGGGAGCGGCGTCTGGTGTTAGGGGCAGAGGGGAAGGTGCGTCGGGCGTTTGGGGGCAGAGGGGAAGGGGCGTCAGGCGTTAGGGGGCAGAGCGGGGGCGGCGTCTGGTGGTAGGGACTAGAGGGAAGGGGTATCGGGCGTAAGCGGTCACCCGGTCACATGTTACAGGGGCTGAGGGTTTATGCGATAGAGGCGAGGAGAGTCAGGGATCAGGTCAGAAGGGGCGAAGTGCGAGTGGCCAGGCTCAGCCTTCAGGGGTCACGAATCAGGGGCCAGGGGATAGATCGGGCAGAGGTATGAGGGGTCAGGAACAGGGATCCTAGACCAGGAATCAGCAAACCAAAACGGTAGACAGTCAACGACAAGGGCCAGAGAAGTTGGAGCAGCCAGAACAAGAGGAACTAAACATGAGACGGGTTTTTAGTTTTTGAACGGGTTTTAAAAATGGAACGGGTCCAGTTTGATGTACTTAAAAGATACGCCGCAATATGCGACCATAATATGTATATAAAATAAAATAAATTAAAACCAAGCAAAAGACATCCGTCATTGTGCCTGTTCCATTGTCCTGTTATCATCGTCCCTGCATATTCATAGTTGCATTATGAAATGTTGCCATGAATAAACAACTAGGAGAAACAAGCAGTAGGGATGATAACGTCTGCAATCGTAGATAAAATAAAAAGTTGTGCTGTTATCAGGGTAGAATTTCTTTAAAAAATACATAATCCGCTGTTGGACACTCGGCTGATATTGTAACGCCATACTTAGCTCAACAATTATACTAATAAAATTGGCACAATACATATGTGATGACTTTTCAGATCAGCACTAAAATATTTTTCACCCAGTCCATCAAAAGCATTGCGCTATATCAGGGATGATCAAAAGATGTCAGCCATAAAGCCTATCCTGTTCGCAGCTTTCAAACAAAATAACGATAAGGATACAGGTGAAAAATGTGGACTTTGTTGTATAAATTGTTATATATATAATAAATATATATATATAATATATATATATATAATTATATATATATATATATATATATATATATATATATATATATTGCATGGCAAAAGCGCAGTACTAACTTTTATTTTTAATAAAACATTGTATGACCTGACCATCTAACGTCATGAAACCTATAAAATTGAAACAATCATATCAAATTTAGATTTTATACGTCACTGTGTGGTTCTGTACTTATCTCTCTGAAATAGGAGAATTCGAGGCTCACTGACCAGTGACCAAGAATTGTCATGTTAACAAAGGAAACCAGGTCCAACACATCTGTTTAGCGGTACATCGCAGACGACATATAGTGTAATTTAATTGTTAATTAAATGAAATTTATGTAATGTAGTTATTAATGCAACGCAGTTATTACTGTAATGTAGTTATTACTGGGGCATTCCACGACAAATCGACCAAGGCTTGACACCCTCATATTTGTAAAAATTATGAAAATTAGTCAAAATTGTAATCTCGGGCGCTAAAGCCAGCTGTGACAATCATAATTTTGTCAGATCAACCAACGGTCGCCGAGTTATAGCCTCGAGCATGTTTGAGAGGTCATGTTGTAAGGCCATCTTTGATCGCCTGTAGCTTGTTAGCAAACTACACGAACGTAATATAATTTCACATGGTTTGGTTTGCAATGATACGAAGGAACTTTTGGCGATTTCAGATTTTGCATTTTTCACCCCCTGACTACGTGGCCTAGTTTTCCATTAAATACCTCGATCTGTGGCACACAAAAAAAAATTGTTCGTGAAGCCAAATCAGTTGTTATCAATATTCTTTTCAAAAGAAAAAATGTTTTGACTATAAAGCAGTACTTTGAGCTTGGCAAAAAACTCCGGTAGGCGGCGCTGGGAACATATCTATGGACTGGTAGGATACCGACATGCAGTAAACACTAGTGAAGTTTAACTATTCTGAGAGGAAAATTTAGATATACTTGTGTGATCTGAGGTTAAGGTCAAGGTCGTATTTAAGGTCAAATATTGCAGGTAGCGCTTTGAACACATGTATGTGTATCTCTGGACTGGGTGAAGATAGCGAAATGCGGTAAACGACAAAGAATAAGTCAAAGTATTCTGAGACGAAAATGTAAATATACTTTTGTGATCTGAGGTAGAAAAAACAATGTCATATTTAAGGTCACAATTTGGACCATAAATATGACATTAACCTTGACCACAGATCACAACCTCAGATCACAAAAGTGTTTTTACATTTGAATACGACCTATCCACTGTAGTTTACCGCATCTCGATATCTTCATCCAGTCTTGAGATACACAGACATGTGATCAAAGCACCACCTGCAACATTTTACCTTAACATTATATTTGAGTTGAGATAGCCATTTTGGTGCTTGGCATTGAAATTATGTATGCCAGTAGTTAAAACAACCACTGAGGTCGAATCACAGAAGAAATTCCAGTTTGATTTTACATCTGTAACATGCCCAAGTCCCCAATGTATTTGAATTGGGGACCCTTGAATTCGATGTCAGTGTCTCACTTTGCTAAATATTTATTACAGTCGACTTGTTTTACGTTTGGCAATACCGATTAGCCCATACACTAGTCATATTAGGCAGCGTATTTTTTTATTGCCCCAAAATTCCTTCATATGACCGTTATTCAAAAGACCAAATATTAAAACGTGTTTTTTATGAAATTGAGCACTTTTTGTGAGAAAACGAAATGTCATTTAATCGTGTGTCCAGCAGCAATTACTTCATATGTTGCACCAACGAAATGGCAGTAACATTTTGATAAACTTTGCAAGTGCAGGTCGCCTTTAAATACGATCTTGATCTTCACCTCACAAAAGTTTATACATTTTTGTCGTCAGAACACTCAGCTCTATCCACTTTCGTTTATTGCATCTCGATATCATCAACCAAGGTCAATGATCATATTATGTCGTTTAATTTTAATATTTGGACTTTAAATATACCTGACCTTGACCTCAGATCAACAGACGTATAATTACATGTTTTTGTCTCAGAATACTTAGACCTATTCACTTGTCGTTTACAGGCATCCGAATATTAATATAAGATATAGTATATATATATATATATATATATATATTAATATATATATATATAATATATATACACCATATATACATATATACAATACATAATATATATATCAGATATATATTATATATATATATATATATATATAATATACATTATATAGTATAATAATATATATATATATATATATATTATCTATACATATATAAATATAATATATATATATAATAAATATATATATTATATATATATAAAAAAATACCTAAAATCCATAAGTGCCAAAAGTGACATGGCCGGAAGGTCCCAGAATCATTAAACATCCAAGATTCATAAGTACCCAGCGATCATATCCAAGATCATAAGTTCCCCAGATTAGTAAGTACCCAGCGAAGTACCCAGCGTAGTACCCAGTACCCAGTGTACCCACTTTAGCTAGAACACAGAATAGCTCCAATTCTCTGCCACACTAGACAGAGTGTTGGATGCCACGCACCTAAAGGTAGCTCAAGCCAGGGTATGCTCTTGCTCAAGCCAGCTCCAGCGGTACGGGGCGACAGCGCAGACGTTGCCAAACATCGCGTGACCATCCTGTCAGGACGCCCCAGAGTCGCTGAAAGTCGCCACAGATGAACGCTGAAGCTGAGACGCACTCACCCCGAACGAAGAGAAGCCGAGGAACACCACGAATATGTTGATGAAGTCGCAGATGAACATGTAGGCGTATACGTCCACCTTCTCCTTGCCCGAGTTGGACAGCAGCGACTTGAAGAACTCGCCTACAGCGGACACGTAAAACTTGAATCTGAAAATGACAATCCACCTATTGTGATAGACAATAGACATGCACATATCATTATAATTAATTTTTACTTATGATATATTACTATTCATATTATTGTAGTGGTGAATTGCGGTTAAAGGACACCACAAAATAATATTATTATTGTGCTGTAGATAATCGTATTAGAACAGTCATTCATGTGCTCCCTCAGAACACACAATCAGGAAAATATGAAGCTAACTGACGAGCGAACTTCACGTTCACAAAGGAAACCCGGTGTGGCAAAACTGCTTTGCGGTATGCCGTGACCAAGGACGTCAAATTAAGTACAAATAAGATATGACAGTAAATTACAACAATTAGCATCAAGATGGCACGAATTCACACGTTGTCCGTGAAACGCACCCGGTGCCCTTATTCGGCATACACAACGGGTGAAAACAATCAGTCCAGGAATTTAGGTGAACTATATTGAATTATGTAATTGAATTAAAAATTACAGATTTAATTATATAAGCTGTACGATGTAGCTTGAAATAGCTTTCAAGCAACCTTTCATAACATGCAAACGGCGAGGACAAATCCGTGAAAATAAATATATTAGTCATCGTATGCATAATATCGTATCCGTATAGTGTTCATTAGCCAAAGTCAGCAGCATTTTTTAAGAGCAACAAAGATATATTTTTCAAAACATGCAACTGACGCCTCAAACGAATCAGGAAATGTAGTCACTTATCTTCAAAGGAATGACGATCACAAAGTTTAGGCGTAGTTGTTGTTATTGCAGTTTCATGTCCTCCCAACCTTATAAATTGAGAAAAATGTATAGGGAATATACAATTTTGAACAACCCTCCACCAGCTCTCCCCTGGCCTTCTGAGGTCAGAGAGCCCCACATACCCCTCCACCAGCTCTCCCCTGGCCTTTCTTGAGGTCAGAGAGCCCACATACCCATCCATCAGCTTTCCCTCCCCTGGCCCCTTCGGAGGTCAGAACCCCACAATACCCCTCCGTTCAGCTCTCCCCTAGCCTTCTTGAGGCAGGAGAGCCTCATCATTACCCATCCATCAGCTCTCCCCTGGCCTTCTGAGCGTCAGAGCCCCACAACCCCTCACCAGCTACTCCCCTGGCCTTCTGAGGTGGCCAGGAGAGCCTCGCATACCCATCCATTCAGCCTCCCCTGGCCTCGAGGTCAGAGAGCCCCACATTACCCATCCATCAGCTCTTCCCCTGGCCTTCTGCGCGTCAGAGAGCCCCCACAATAACCCCTGTCCACCAGCTTCTCGCCCCTGGCCTTTATGCCGGTCAGAGAGGCCTCACATACCGCCTTCCGTCAGCTCTCCCCGGCCTGTCTGAGTCAGAGAGCCCCACATACCCCTCCACCAGCTCTCCCCTGGCCTTCTGAGGTCAGAGAGCCCCACATACCCCTCCGTCAGCTCTCCCCTGGCCTTCTGAGGTCAGAGAGCCTCACATACCCCTCCGTCAGCTCTCCCTTGGCCTTCTGCGCGGCGGCCCGGCTACGTTCGGCCACCGTCAGTCGAGTAGCACCAAGGTGATCCTCCGATTTGGACGGCGGCGGCGGCTCCGGACAATCTTCGTCATCCATGTCCTTCCACAGGCCAAGCGTCTTCATTACCACTCTGGGGAGACCGAAGACAGAGAGAAGTGAGGTTACACCGACGGCAGAAGGAAAGTGAGGTGACGCCTACTTCCTAACCGTGGCCAGCCACGGTTAGGAAGGCGACGCAAATACGACGTAAGGCAAACTTCATCTCTGACGTCGTGTAACCAAAGGAATATCTTTTTGAATAAAAAAAGCAATCGAGTGTACACAATCATTAAAACGTTTCTAATAAAAAAATATGTTATAATGTGGCCTTATCAAACAATTATAACGTATCTGACGCATATTGCGACACATTCATTTATTTATTTGACAGTAAACACTCTCTGATACATAAAACGGCTATTCTAAGTGCCGTGTCATGGTCAAAACATGTTAAAAACGACACTCAGCAACAAGCACACTAGAAAGTACAATACACTCACATACACATACTCACACAAGATTATGGGCGGCATGTGACCTTCGTTGTCGGTCTGCCCCAAAACCCCAATCATCATCATCACACAAGATCAAACACACACTCACACAGCGACTGACATATTCATACACTACACCCATCATACATCCTGTAAAACATCACCCAGTTAACATTTAAAAGATGCTAAAGACGCCTCGCGCAGGTCCAGCGGCAACGCGTTGTAGCGCTGTGCTATATTATATAAAAAAATGTATCTTGACGGCTTCAGTTCACACGCGCGGGAGGGCCAAATCAGCGTCCTGGCGGGTGTTTCTGGATCAAAACTCAGAGTTTGTCGAAAGCCGGGAGGCGAGAGCCTGTGGTTCTCCGGTGGTTGCGAAATTTCGTGTAGAGAGACAGCGCACAAGCCAAAATTGAGGATCTTTTGAAGGCGCTGCATGTTTTTCCCTGACCCATTGCCGAACACCGTCAAGCAGTATCGGACGTGCGAGATGACGAGGGCGTCGACTATGATAGGAAGAAGTGACGAAGGGATCTGATGACGCACGTGGGACAGGCCGATGAGGATACCATTACATTTTTGATGAGGGCGGATACGTGTGAGTCCCACGAGAGGTTCTTGTCGAACATTACGCCAAGGTTCCTTGCCGTGGGGCTCTTACGAACTATGTCCTCGCGGAACAAATAGTGGTCGGGATCATGCCGCGACAATTTGGCGGGAGCCACAGACCATGAGTTTTGTTTTCCCGGTGTTTACTTTCAAACCATGGGAATGGAACCAGGCATCGAGAGATGATAAAGCCTGTTCCATGGCAGCAATGAGCTGAGGGAGGGATCCTTTTTTGCCTGAGACCAGAATTTGGGAATCGTCAGCATACTACACCACGTGTGCCCATGTGGTGCGAACAGGGAAAGATCGTTGGCGAAAATCTGGAATAAAAGCGGGCCAAGTGAGGATCCTTGGAAGACACTGATAGCATTGGGTAAGGATCAGGAAAGGTGACGGTTTCCACGCCCGTCAGCTGTACAAACAGATTGAGTGTGGCCAGTGAGTAGGAGAGACACCATCACACCGCATAGAATAGGCTTGAAGTATGGAAAGGAGCTTTGCGTGGTCGATCACGTCAAAGGATTTTGATAGATCAAGGAGACAGAGGATGGTGATGTCCTGGTGGTCGGTGGCGGTAAGGATATGATCGGATACGCTAAGAAGCACGGTTTTGGTGGAGTGGTTTGAAAGGAAACCGTGCTGGGAAGAGGAAAACAGATGATTGCTAGCCATATAAGAGTACAGTTGCCGCTGTGCCACTTTTCCAATTTTTAGGAAGGTAGGTACGATGGAGATGGGACGGAAGTTTGATAATTCGGAGAAGCTCCCGGATTTGTGAATAGGATGTACGATAGTGTTTCCAGGACGCGGGAAATTCACAGGTTGCGAGACAGGTGTTGATGATATGAAAGAAGACATGGCCGATGACGTCAAAACAAAGTTTCAAAACCCGGATGCAGATTCCGTCAGAACCACAGGCTCCTGAATTTGTCATAGAAAAGAGGATAGAACGGAGAAAGTCGAGAGAAATGGGTTCCAGATTGAAGGCGCAGGCGCCAACCCTCAGAAGTCTGCAAGGAAGTTGAAGGGGCTCTCCCTGGCTCAGACCTCACCCGCGACGCGAGACCCCACCCCGACGGAGTACTCGTTTAGCTCGTCGGGTGTGGCCTCGGGCGCAGCTCTCTGTGCGGACTTCTTGCCCTCACATCTGCACGATACAGCTGCGTAATTGTGAAGTATTAGAGACGTAACAGTAGCGCATACAAATGAGACGTAAATTGCGACATATTTAATGCAAATAAAGAGCGGTGCAATCTACATAGATTACTTTTTGACAAGCGTCCGTCTGTCTTTATGTCTGTCTAGTTTCGCAACGAAGTTAAAAGTCTGAATAGTCGCGGTACGACATTGGTATAAGCACATGCTATATTAAATTGTAAAGTTGTTAAACGAGTTTATAGATACGGGTTATAAAGTTGCCTTGGATACGGGTTTTATCCATCGCTTCACTTCAGTCGAAAGCCAATCAGATCCGACCACGGCTACTACAGTGTCACAACCAATGAAAAGCAACCACGGAATCACTGCGAAACTAAGGTCATCGACATAGTACCGTACGTCATATATCAATAAGCATATACGCTAAGCGGGGTGGCGTTTTCACGGGTTTAACCAGGTATTCTCTGCGGACGGACATAATTACGTTTGCAGGGTTCTGCCCCCCCCCCCCTCCCGAGATCTCGGGAACCGCTCCGTCGATTTCGATTGGACAAACACAACTTGATTTGTCATGACAAGTTCTTACTTTTTGAACTTCACGTATTTCTATTATTAAAAAATGGGGGCCAGGGGGCAAAAAATACGAAAATTGTGGGTGTTTTAATGAAAGGTCATTGCGCCCATGTGGTTCGACCGATTTTCATGCAACAAACGCTTGAAATGTACTGGTTTTCATTATATAAAAGAACAAGTACCAATATGAAAAATTATAAGCGTATTCAGGGAATGTAAAATGGGTGGATTTTATGATAACACATATATGCTGTTCGTAGTTGTTTGGGACGATACGGACGTTATATATGTGCATTATTTGCTGTAATTTGTTAAATATAATATATTGCGTATAGGCGGATCCAGATAAACAGCTAAGGGGCACCATGCGCGTAACGCTTTTTATTATCTTATATGGCAGTGAAATTGTTTCTGACGCATTTATTGCATCGCAAACTACGAAGGAAGTATGCACCACACAACCAAATTCGTAATACCCTCCCAAAAACAGGACCCTGAAACCGCCTCTGCTGAGCCGATTGTTTCCCAATTTTGACACAACACACGTAATTCAATTTAAGGGCAAGTCGCAAAGTTTCAAGACAAATAGGCCTCACGGTTTAGAAGCGGCAAGCGAAAAACTACCGGGGGGCAGAATACTCCCCGCAAGAAATAGGGTAAACGTGTGTATATAACAAGTGCCATACCATGGGTGCACCACGGGCATAAATGGTGAGTACCGGCTATCACGGATTTTATCACGTGTTCCACAGGGGCCAAATGGATACCACGGGTGCATGCCAGGCACCGTAGGTTTTTGACGGGTACCTCGGGTGTATGACAGGTAAAAAAACATTTTATAGGAACGACAGGTGTACCACAGGTAGTACGGTATCAATCCCTAATAACCTATCACTGGCTTGTACAACCACTTAGCCTGTAATTGCCCCGCGGAGCGAACGAGTTAGCACAAGTATCTTACCTGTGGAAGAAGATGATGAGGAGCAGCACCAGGTCAAACACGGCGTACTGATCCCGGCGCTCTATACCGAGGATTCGGGGAGGCCAGAACGGAGCGTTCAGCTTCTCCACCTGGTTCCACGGGAAGAAATCGAACTGGAACATGTACTTGATGATGATGATTGTCTGCAACAGAAACGGGTGATCCGAGGGGTGGTGAAAAACAGCTGAACAAAATGATTACAATTAACTTGGCTGACTTTGACAGAACATGGCATTAAAAGCTTAGAGCAAATCGATCAGTTATGGGTCCTTAGTAATTCCCATTACAAAACACTGACCTTCATTTCTAACTGAATTTCGAAGCATTTGACAACGAACATATACAAACACCACACTCAAACAAAGTATACCACACAAAGTATACCGCGCGCATTACACAAGATCGCACACATCACAAGCGATGGAGTGCGTGCAGAAAGGGTCACTGTTTACCTCTGTATAGGCAATCATGGTGACCCAGAACGTCTTGCTCGGCCGCGGCACCGACAGGCTGCCCCAGAAGAACACCATCATCGGGAGCGGCAGCGACAGGATCGACGCTGACACCATCTATCGGAGAATAGTCAAAACAACACACACATCAGACCTCTGACCAGGTAACATCCTAAACGATAGCACAGTTACGTTTCAGTTCATAAACTTTGCGCAAGAGACATAGCCAGACACAAGATGACAGGACCCTACTTCTGAAGCAAATGCATTACAAATTTAGCACACCCTTCTCTCCACCCTAACCCCCTCTCCCCTAAGATGACTGTGAATTAGGCAAATCCTATATTTCAGTAGCAAACAATAAAATGCCAAGATTATCACCCGCCACATGGCAAAAGTCGATGTCTCCTGTTTTGTGTTATTTCGCAACACCAAATCATAACACAAACCAACCCTCCTCAACAACACAGACACCATGACCGGACCTGGTCGACGAACAGCCACATACACCCAACCTGGCTGACCTGGTTGATGAAGACGACGATGTAGGCGACCATCTCGGACCTGCTCACTATGGCGTACCAGAGGGCGACGGCCAGCTGCTCGAGGATCTGCCTGGCGCTGGCTGTGCTCAGGTCATCAGAGACAGAGTGTTTGACGCCCTCCTCGGCCTCTGCGTCCCCAGAACCGTCACTGGCAGGTCTGTGGGTACAATATAGGCGGGTCAGAAGGTGGTGACTGGTACTATCATTCGGGGAGGAGGGTCTGTGGGTACAATAGGCAGGTCAGAAGGTGGTGACTGGCACTGTTGCCAGGTGAACTGTGGGGCCAACACGAACAGACTCAGCTGCTGATGCCTTACAGGTCACAGGTCTGGCAGTACAGTGACTGATATTAGTAAAGCTAAAACGCGACACAAACGAAGTTTATGGGTAAAGCAGAAAACACCACTTGCAAGTATCCATACAAACTTGATTGGTAGTTTAAACTCTATTAAATCATAACAACCCCAACCGCATGCAAACCTGGGCCACAACCCACAACCACTGGCTGCTTTACGACTAGGATTACAGGCATCACCAAGCACTAGCCTACTCTACTCCACCAAACTCTGCTGCACCCCACGGAACCTACTCTTCCAATCCAGCGCCGCCGGTGGGTTTCCTCGAGGCAGTCTTCAGCTGGGGTGTGCCCTCGAGGCGTTCAGGTAGGAGCAGGGGGGCGTCACCGGCTGCCCAGGAGCGGCACCACCGGCGCAGCAGGAAGCAGAGCCGCCGGGGAAGCGGGGTCCAACTCGGCTGCGGCTTGCGCACGACTCCTGAAACCGACAGACAGGCGTCAGGGACGGAGGCAGGAGACAGGTGTCAGGCTTACACCTAGTCATGGTGAGTTCAGCCTGCTGTGATCCTACGAGCTCTCAGGTGGTCAGGATTGCCAGGAGTCAGGAGTCAAGGTCGGGGACGTCGGGCGTCAAGAGTCAAGAGTCAAGAGCTAAGAAGTCAAGGTCAAGAGTCCAGAGGTCAAGAGTCAAGAGTCAAGAGTCAAGAAGTCCAAGAGTCAAGTGTCAAGAGCGAGACAAGAGAGGTGCAGGTCAAGATCAAGACACGAGGTGCAGGTCCATGGATGTCAGGAGTCCAGTCAGGAGTCAGAGCACGGGTTCAGGAGTCAGGAGCGCTCATGTGCTATCGATCACGTAGTGCCGGCGGTCAGGAGTCAGGAGCGGCGGCTGGACGTCATTAGGCTGAAACGACCCAAGGCACGGCCGGCAGAGCAGCGGTCGTAGCGTTGAGTGCTGAAACTAGACAGATTGCTGAAATACAGGCGGCCGCTGAAATTATAAATCAGGGTCCAGGAAATTGATTCAAAGAAACAAAAGACAGACATGAGGTTCTACCTCTTTCTCCCCGACGCAGACACCACTGACGACACACATCACAATGGCCACACACAGTGTCAACAAGGCGCCACAGTGTCAGCAAAGAGTTACAGTGTCATCGCAGTGCCCACGAGTGCCACCAGCATCCCCCAGTCCCGCGGGCGCTACCTTGAGTCGGCGTTTCTCCTTAGAGAGCTTCTTGGCGATGTAGCGGTAATCGGCAGACACGTTGTTCAGCTTCACCGTCAGCGCGATCAGGATGCTGGCCATGAACTCGAGCAGGAAGTTGCCGGCCGACTTCAGTCCAAGGATGGTCCGCCGCAGCAGCGACGCCAGAGCTGGCAGACGGAGACAGACGCAAACGGAGGTAGGCAAAAGGTATACACAGGCGAAGGGATATTTATAAAATATTCTTAAGTCTATATTAAGTATATATTTTAATAACATAACTATATTATATAGAATTAGTATAATACTACATGCTAAGTGTTTTCGCAGTTCTTCTACCTCAAGCGATGTCAGAGACAGACACACATGATAGACAGAACAAGAATGTATCATTTGTAACTTACGTCCCAGAGCTTATTCCGCGGATTGACCTTTCTGTCCTCTGGCGACTCTCTCTGCTTCGACTGCATCTCTGGAGAAGAGTCTTCGTCTCACTGCCGTCCGCTCAGTATCGCTGATGTAGTGGACGTGCACCCATGGTACACTCGCTCTCGTCGTCGACGCTCGCTCCTCGGAGTCACTGAGACTTGCATGTGTGGCCACGCGATCGAGGAATTGTTTGATTAGGGTGGATGTGAGTCCTCAGCCTGGCTGAGCTGAGGTTCACTGGCTTGATAGTCTTATTGATGATGACGGGTCACTTGGTAGGGGATCACATCCATGCCTCCTCGCTTATGCTGCGGCGTCAGAATATTGAAGGTCACAAAATAGTTTCACAGACGTGTCACTGTAGTTAGTTCAGGTTGAAGGCGGTCCCTGGGTGTGACTCACTTGCGCTAGTCAGCGTAGGTCTAAGTAATGATAGCTCACAAAAGGTCACAGACGGGTCACAAACGGGTCACAAAAGGTCACAGACCAGCAACACCCTAGCCATAGTCTCGCCAACGGTCACAGCTTTGCCACAGCAGTCCCACAGCCTGATGTCACAGCCCGACCACAGCCTCGCCACAGCCCTGCCTACCCACACCCTTACCACAGACTATCCACACCCTCTCCCCCTCCCCCGACTCACACTGGGCACGTGGTGGGACTTTGCGCGCTGTAATTTCCCCCTGTGGCGGACCGGGCCACTCCTGATCTCCGCTGCCGAGGTTGACAGCTGGTCCTCTCCGGAGCGTCGACGGGCCTTCCTCGCGTCCTCGGCAGCGGAACTGAAGTCCTTCATGATGCCAGACAACAGCAGCTGTGGCAGACGATGCAGCGTTCAGTGGAGGTTAAAGTGCGGCGCACAGTGGAAACACGCGGTGAACAGAGCGGGCATAACAGAGAGGCCACAACAGGCTGGGGAGAGGTCAATGCTTGGTAACGACATGTAGCACAGTTTGGAGTTCGGTGGCGTATCGTTGGCTTGTCAGGTACCAAAGTCTCCTCCAACAGCTTATTAAAAAAGCACCATGACCTTGGCTTGGAACATATCTGGATATCCTGCGTACATTTTTGACCGGAATCTACGTATTGTTGGGTTAAAATGACTACGAAAAAGAGTATACAAAAGAATATTAAAACACGTGAGTTCATTTAACACATGTATCTGCTGGACCCCATCCACCGCATGCTCAGCACCAACTAACATCTGACGACTTATGACTGCAAGGGAACTATTCGGATCACCTACCCAACTGATGTTAACTTCCAACCGACCTGGTCAGCGCCCACTGACCTGTCCCGGTGAGATCTCTCTGCTTGTGTCGTCGGTAGGTGGCACCAGCTCCGGCGGCGGCTCCTCCAGCTCTCTCTCCAGGTCCAGTTCTAGGTCTTCGGCGGCACATGAGTGGATCACTGACGCGCCACAGGGTCCGAAGGAGGTCCACACGAGGAGGGGCGTACAAGAAAAGAGAAAGAAAGACAGGACCGAAGGGTTAGTGCAGCAAGCGACAGAAAGTGAACGCCACAAAGCGGTGCACAAAGCTCACAAAGGGATGGTGATGGCAATGTTTCCCAAAGCAGAAATGTACGATTTATAAGAGAACATTTTGATACCTAAAATTTATTTGTATTAATATTTTTGATATATTTTGGTCATAAAAATGAAGACATTTTAAAGAACATATTATCTACAAATTTAGAAGCAATCGGGTTCTTGTGTTCAGTAAGGTAGACGGTAGGTACTCAACGCTTTTACATGATGAGTTCAAATCGATATAACAAAGAACGTTAAGTAAACATGACGTAACACAATATGCCAACGTAATACTTTTACCAGATACATGTCAACGAGGAACAGTGACATTGAAACGGACGAATGGTTTCATGCAGATTATCAAAGATATCACATGTCATATATGCTCCACTATCAATGTATTTAAAGTACGAAGGCACATCACTTTGAAACAGAGAAGAGATGTCCGACTGTTTAGTAGCTCTCCAGCTATTTATTGTCTGTTTGGTGATGATAACCAGGAGCGAGAGAAGCATCGCCAAGGACCAGCAAGTCACCAGCGCACAGAACACACAGAAAGCGACACACGCACGCACGCACATACACTACTCCTTCCTCCCTCACGAGAGGCGCGGAAAACACTAAGCAGTTGACGCCACGGCAGTTGCCGGAAGTTAATTGCTTTACAGCTAGTCCTTCAGCATCCATAGGAACGACGGCATCTTCAGCGCATTTCTGGACATGTTTCGCTCACGAGCTTGAGGTCTCCTTTTCATAATACCAGTTAGTAACACCGTCGCCTTAGTTTAGTGAGAGTACTGGCTTTGTTTAGATACACCATCGGCTCAGGACTCCATCTCGGCTACAGATGCACCCAGGGACAAAGAGCACGGCAGACAAAACACGAATATAAATATACATATGACGGTAAGCAATAAATTAGTATATTACATTGACGCAACCACTTACAGCGACGTTAAAGTCAAAATAGGATGAACACTTTGAACGTGACAATTTACGCACCTGTACTAAAAATTCGAAAACTTGAATTCGAGATTTCATCCCATCAACTCACTACATATAATTAAATATGCACGTGCAGGTACTTAAACAACATGAACCACAACACAACATGATGACCTGAAAGAGAAAGTCGAGTGTGGACCACACGTTTCTTGCCGTACAATTGAGAAGAGAAGAGGAAAGAACTACTACAGAGATGGACGGACCAACAGCGCAGCCTCACCCGTTTACCGATGCGGCGCAATGTCTGGTTAAGTATCACCACGACAGCGAACGTCGACGGACAGTTTTAACACGCACTTCTGACGATCGCATGCGTTTATGGGGGGATAGTCGTGTGGGTGGGTCGTGACTGCTGGTGGTGACTGAGGGAGCGGAAGACAATTCCCTATTCGCGTTCCGCATTTGAGTGAAACAGCGAACAACTATTTAATTCCGAACTATATGCAGGCAAAACGTTTGAAATGAACTCATGATCAGAGACTTTGTAAGCTTGTAGCGCACCGCTTTAACCTGAGTTTAACCTTAACACGTGACTCCCTGAGGTGCAGTGCAAATTTTGCTCCTTCAGAAAAAAAGGAAACCAACGATCAAATATGTATACCGCCCCTGAACTGAGCCCTTACGTCTCACAAGCTATTGCATTCATTGGTCTGACCCGACCGACCGCTTCGTCACCACCGCCAGCCATACCCACCTCGCCACAACCTCCCTCAATCCCCCCCCCTCCTGCGCCCGCCGGCCATCCCGCGCGGCTACCGTAACCAATGAGAGCCGGAGGCGGCGGATCCAGCGGTGGCGCCGGCGTCGACGACACCGACGACGCCTCGCTAGCCGTCGGCAGGCCCTGCGCCACCGACGTCGACACCTCCATGAAGCCGTCGAAAGAGAACGTCGGCGCCGTCGAGGACGGGGTGCCGGCGGTGGGCGGGTTGAGTGACAGGCGAGGACTACGCTCGCCCCACGGCCGGCCCGTCGCCAGAGAGTTGAGCGGCGTAGAGACGAGAGAATCGGTGCCTGCTGTGGTCGGGGGTTGGTGGAGGGACCATTGGTGATGGTTAGAACGGGACGAGACAGAGGGAGGTGGTGCCTGCTGTGGTCGGGGTTGGTGGAGGGACGATTGGTGATGGTTAGAACGGGACGAGACATAGGGAGGTGATGCCTGCTGTGGTCGAGGGTTGGTGGAGGGACGATTGGTGATGGTTAGAACGGGACGAGACAGAGAGGTGGTGCCTGCTGTGGTCGAGGGTTGGTGGAGGGACCATTGGTGATGGTTAGACACGGGACGAAGACATAGGAGAGGTTGGTGCCCTGCTGTGGCTCAGGGGGTTGGTGGAGTGACCATGTGATGGTCCCAGATGGACAAAAGGGTCTAAGGTGCCTGCTTGTCGGTTCGAGGGTTGGTGGAGGGACGAATTTTGGTGATGGTTAGAAACGCGGGACGAAGACATAGGGCAGGTGGTGCTGCTGTGGTCGAGGGTTGGTGGGAGGGCGACGATTGTGGTTGCGTTAGACGGGGCACGAGACATAGGGAGGCTGATGCCTGCTGTGGTCGGGGTGTTGGTGGAGGGACCATTGGTGATGGTTAGAACGGGACGAGACACAGAGAGGTAGTGCCTGCTGTGGAAGGGAAGAGCCAGAGCCGATACGAACTGACTGGGAGAGGTTGAAACCGGTACCGACTGACCAAACAGAGTCGAGACAGCACCAGCTGACCAAGGGAGGTCGGTCAGGAGCGGGTCAGAGCCGGGAGGGACCGTGACCCGGTAGATGTGGGGACAGAGATGGAGGTCGGATTCGATGACTGGAAACCGGAGTGGAGCCAGGATGCTGAGAGGGTTACAGGATATGGTGTGACGGCGAGACGGAGACGGAGATCGGGAGTAAAACGATATCCGATAACGTAGCATCAATGCTGAGAGAAGACATGCGAGGAGGAGATATTTATCGATGGTGGAGTCAAAATAATGGTAATGAAATCAGACGTGACAAGAGCGAAAAACGATACGTCAGGCCAGCGTTGCTAAGGAACTGGTCGGATTCAGGACAAACGCGTCAGAATCTCTTCGGTGTTTTTTTTCTGAAGCAACTGTGACAAACCAGGTGAGACTAGATCCATCTATGGACTATGAATAATATGAGAAGAGAAAACAAACAAAAAGCATGCACAAGTTAAACAATGCCCGAAAGAAAATGCCGATGGAAGAGAACTAAAGACCAGTCAGATTCCGTAAAATGGGGAATAGGTACCGAAATGAAGATAAAAGAAAACAGGCATGATAGTCCCTAGTAATGTCTGGAATAGACCACTCCCAGAGACTCAGGAAAAGGTGCCATGTAGGTGCTCTGGTTATTTGAGTGGTCACGGTTAGTCGCTGGTACGGTTAGTCGCTGGTACGGTTAGTCACATGGCCGGGTGATAGCAGAATCAGTGAGTCACTGCACTGGTTAGACACTTCCAAACGGTCATCACATGCATTGCCCAACACCGCACAGTGGCCACACCAACACTGTTAGTTAGCGTTGATAGAAAACAGCCCTGAACCCATACACAAATAAGCACAAACATTTCATACCTCCTCCAAAAAGCATCGGCGGCACATCCATATTGGTTAGTCAGCCACACCAGATTGAAACAAAAGAGAACACGAGAAAAGAAGCAGAAAATGGGGACATCGAACACCAAACAAACATCGCTACAAGGCGCTATCAAGTTATGTAACATTTATTATCCATGAAAATCATACAATACTTTACTTGTTAATGAATCAAGTATGATACCATGCTGACAATAAATGACCGAAACCAGCATACGGTGTTAGTGTTTATTTTTAACTAGAACCACGCAACCACATACAAAGGAACTAAAACAAACAAAGAAGAAACAGTCAACAACAACACAGCAACATAAAGTTGTCAACCCCTGTCCTACCATCTTATATCGTTGATGTGACAAGTACTCGGTTACCAGCCGGGAGTGAAATGGCATATTTCAGCCACTCTATGGGCCTGGCTCGGCTCCGTTCTGTCCGGTACGACCCCGCCCCCACCCCTTCTCATCGGCCGCCCCCACCCCGTACTGTCCGGTAAGCCATCATCCCTTCCCAGCGGCCGCCCCCGCCCCCATACTGTCCGGTAAGCCATCATCGCCCCCGCCCCTTCCCAGCGGCCGCGGCTGCCCCCACCCCGTACTGCCCGGTCAGCCCCAGCCCCTTCCCAGCAGGTCGCCCCCGCCCCTGCCACCGCCAACATACCTTGATAGTGGTTGTCGTACTTCTGCCGGTGTTTCTGAATACGCTGCTCCTTGATCCGCTCCATTTTTCTTCGGATGTCGGCCATCGCCTTTTCCTCCTCCGCCTGACGCTTCTCGATCGTCTTCTTTCTCTCCCGCTCTATCATCTCAGCTCCGCTAATGGACAGCGAACAGCGTGATTATAATCGATTATAGTCGAATATAATACAGTATGAAGCTAAATAAACAAAGAACGTTTAGACGTGCTAATACTTTTGGAGGGTATTTTCTGATATTTCAACTTCAGAAGCCAGAGATTAATTAACTGACGACGGCGACAAACGATAAACCAACTTAGTTATGCTGTGATAAAAGCCGTCTATAGACACATGAATGGTCGCTCTAGTTCAATAGTTTGGTTACCCCTTTTGGTGACCAGAAAGAATCAACTACTCCTCCCTCATCGTAAAGACAGCAGTTCTCGACTTCAAGCTATGCGGTACAGCATAACTTGAGGCGTTTACTACTAGTGCCATCTAGGGACAAGAATAGAAGTAGACATGTGCGCAATGGCTCCCTGTGCATAACAACACAAAACATAAATGAAAGCTGAGTAGCTAAACACGGCTGTCTAGTGCCACAACAACTGTGTCATGTCCACTCCATTCATTCATTCATATATTCGTATGCCCATCCACAGTAAAATGGCTTTTCAGGACAAGTATCAAAGCTCCCTCCTGCAGAAGTAAATTCGGGTGCCGGTGCTGGTGCTGACCTGCTGGCCAGCATCTGCTGGGCGCGCGTCTCCAGCACCAGGTGCTGGAAGTAGTGGCTGGAGAAGAAGCGCAGCTGCAACAGTAGGCAGGCGAACACGATGCCGTCCCAGAGCAGACCGGCCTCAGAGTGCGGCACCGGACACTCCGACGAGGACACTGCAGCGGCACGGACAATAGAATATGACGTCATTGCTGTACAGGGGACATTGCAAAACACCGCCATAGTATCTACATAGTAGGTACAGCTTGCAAGTCGCCACGACAATAGATATAGACGTCATGCTGGTTACAAAGGGCGCGGACATTGCAAAAACACTCGCCATAGTATCGACTAGTAGGAACACTTGCAGGGCACGAACTAATAGAATTGACGTCATTGCTGTACAGGGGACATTGCAAAACACCGCCATAGTATCTACATAGTAGGACACTGCAGCGGCACGGAACAATAGAATATGACGTCACTTGCTGTACAGGGGACATTGCAAAACACCGCCATAGTATCTGACATAGTAAGGACACTCAAAGAGGCCGGGACAGTAGGATATCACGTCACTGCTGTACAGGGGACATTACAAAACACCGCCATAGTATCGGCATAGCAAGGTATCGAATGTCGCAAACGACAGCGGACACTCGGGGGACAACGACGCAGCGGAATAGGGGACAGTGTGACATACAATGCAGGGGGCAACGTAAAACACCGGCATGGTAAAATTATTGTAAGGTAGCAAATGTCACAAACGACAGCGGAAACTTGTGAACGACACTGCCGCACGAAAGACAATAAGACAGTATGATACACCACCACATGAGACACTATAATCTTTCAAATGTCACTCATCAAAAGTATAAAAAAATGCAAACGTATATGGAGTCATCTAACCGATATCCTGGAGCTATTAGAAGAAAAACAACAACATATATATTATTAGAAGCACTTATTTATCTGAAACACATTGCAGATTGCGACTGGGTTTAGGGCTGGTCGAATCTCAAAGCACACTGTTCTGTATGGTGGCGTGAGCCGTTTGTCTGTGTGTACCGACTGTATATGAGTAGGACCTGATTGCCGGCCCATTGCGTCACGTCACGTGCCTGGTTCGTTGATGGGCCCCAGTCCGGGCTCCATACGCTGCAGGCATCCGATGCCCATCAGCTGGACGAGCCAGCATGTATGGTCGATGAAAAAGGGCAGGAACACACAGCCCATAATTTGGAAGATGGAGCACTTGAGAGTGATCACCACCACACAGTAGGTCAGTAGCAAGATCCACCTGAAGCAGACGAGGAGGGTCAGGTAGAGGGATAGAGCGTCGAACAGACAATCCAGGGTCACAATAAAAAGGGTGAAGTTAGTCGACTCAGTCCTATCAGAGAGAATGCCGGCGCCGGCTTAGCAGTGGTGATGGTTCATAGGTGTCTAGAAGGAGAAGCGGCAAAGTATCAGCTATTTCTATCACATGTTGAGAGGATAATGGTGTTAGAAGTACCTTTCAATAGCTCATCAATAATTATTGTGAAACTATTTCGGTCATTGATTTGGCTCAGGCACTGATAACAGGAGACCTGAATTGGACAGGAAATTATCACACCTTCCTGAATAACAGTAAAAACAGCCCATGTCCTACCGTTTCCTGATGTCCCTGAACGGCAGAAGGTAGTAGTCGGTGCCCTTCCAGAGGAAGATGAAGGCACTGGCCACGTAGAGCAGCGACAGCAGGGTGATGCGGTTGATGCCGGCCAGGAAGACCACGGCCAGCGTCATCCAGTAGGACGAGAAGAACACCACCCGCTTCAGCACGTCCAGGTAGGTGCTGCAGTGGTAAAGCGGAAGGTTCAGACTCGAGTCATACAGGCTGCTCAATACACGGTACCCGGCTAGACCAAAGGAGAACCAGAAAGGTAGAGGGGCGAAGCGCGATCAGGGCAGCACCGGTCAGCCGTGCTGCTCACAAACGGAACCCGGATAGATCACGGGAAGCAGCGCAGACGAGGGTCTAGACAAAGTGCGGAAGGCGTAATGGCGGTTAGAACTCTAACCGTTCGTAATGGCGGTTAGAGTTCAGTTCAGTTTCGCTTGGTCTGAAATTGCTAAAATGTATATCCTCTGTGACAAGTCACACAACTAGTACTATCCCTCTCACCAAGATTCAGAGACATCGTCAACAAAATGTTACCAACCCCTTTCTTGTGATATAGTCTGGACAACTCAGGTCACTCCATCTGCCGCTCTTCCCTTCTTCCTTCCCTCTCTTTCTCCTTCCTTCCCTCTCTCCCCCTTCCCTCCCTCTCTCCCCCTTCCCTCCCTCTCTCCTTCCCTCTTCTTTCCTTCCCTCCCTCTTTCTCGTCTTCCCTCCTCTCTCTCCTTCCCTCCCTTCTCTCCCTCCCTTCTCCCTTCCCTTCTCTCTCTCCTACTTTCTAGTGATTGTAATCGGGCACGCCGATCGAGTATCCCTGGCTGAGTTTGAGCTCGTCAATCTGCCGGTTGCTGCCGGCCAGCTGTCGGACCTGCTCACATTCCTCTCTGCTGAACACACGGCGCTGACAGCACGCCAGCAGCAGCAGGAAAAAGTCCGCTGCCGGACACACACACGCACACACACACGGAAGCGCACAGTCGGTCAGGCGAAGCTCGAGAACAATAGGGGTGAGTGACGCACAGCCGGCTGAGACCGGCTCGCTCAACCGCGAAAAGAGCTATACAAAATAAAGACGTAGTGCATATGTGGCGTGCCGTGGCCCAAACTACTGTTCAAATTGAAAGCACGAGCGAGGGTTTCCGTAAGAAGCTTCTTTATACTACTAAGACGGACGTGTCTTAGACAATAGACATGTGACTTAGACGTGTATTAGGACATGCAGCAATGAGTGTATGATAAGCTTCAACATCAGTCAAAAGGCATTGCACATCATGATCAATGGTCCGCGTAATTATGAATGGAAGCGTGTTGTCTCCTGGATAAAACCCATTACCCTAATTATTGGGTGGTTTTATCGAGTTACCCATGAGCTTGCGCGCGATCGGCGGATCCTTGTAGTCAGGCAGGTACAGCCACTGCCTCAGCTCCGGGTTCATCACCGAAATGTAAGGATACTCTGCAAAATAAACACAGCCTTAGATAATGCTCATATTTGACACAGCACAGCAGACGTTCCCAAACATAAAGTTAATAAAAAATACGTGATTATGAAATATACATTATAAAGCACCGTCAGTCAGAAAATCCAGTTGAACGAAAGGCGGGTTGTGAGTTGTTTGAAGCAAAGCCCTGTGTTTATTGTTATTGCAGCTACGACGTAAAATTAACTCCCAACTCCAACCATATTGGCAATACAAACAGAACAAATTCGGTCCATATCGTAGCACAACCAGACCGATAGTCCCTTGGCCAGCACTCAGCAGGGGAGGGACGGGTCATACCGAAGCACAGCGCGTCTGGCAGTCCCAGAGCCAGCAGGGAAGGGACGGGTCATACCGAAGCCACAGCGCGTCCGGCCTAGTCGCAGAGCCAGGCAGGGGAGGGGACATGTCATACCGAAAGCACAGCGCGTCTGGCAGGTCCCAGGCCAAGCAGAAGGACGGGTCCATACCGAAGCCACAGCGCGTCCGGCAGTCCCATAGCCAGCAGGGAGGACGGGTCATACCGAAGCACAGGCGCTCCGGCAGTCTCAGAGCCAGCAGGGAGGGACCATGTTCAATACCAAGCACAGGCGCGTTCTGGCAGTCCCAAGCCAGCAGGAAGGGGGACGGGTACAACCCGAACACGCCGGGTCGGGACAGTCCCAGACCAGCAGGAAAGGGGACGGGTCATTACCGAAGACATCGTCTGCAGTCCCCAGAGCCAGGCCAGGAAAGGGGAGGATCATACCGAAGCACAGCGCGTCCGGCAGCTCCCAGAGGCCAGCAGGGAGGACATGTCATACCAAGCACAGCGCTTCCGGCAACACAGAGCCCAGCAGGGGAGGGACATTCATTAACCGAAGCACAGCGCGGTCCGGCAGTCCCAGACGCCAGCAGGGGAGGAGCATGTCATACAAGCACAGGCGCGTCTGGCACAGTCCCAGAGCCAGCAGGGAAGGACGGGTCACTACCGAAGCACCAGCGCGGTTCCGCAGTCCAGAGCCAGCAGGGAGGGAATGTCCATAACCGAAGCACAGCGCGTCCCGGGCAGTCCCAGAGAGCCAGGCAGGGAGGACATGTCATACCGAAGCACATGCGCGTCTGGCAGTCCCAGAGCCAGCAGGGAAGGACGGTCATACCGAGCACCAGCGCGTCCGGCAGTCCCAGAGCCAGACAGGGAAGGACGGGTCATTACCGAAAGCACAGCGCATCCGGCAGTCCCAGAGCCAGCAGGGAAGGGACGGGTCATACCGAAGCACAGCGCGTCCGGCAGTCCCAGAGCCAGCAGGGAAGGGACAGGTCATACCGAAGCACAGCGCGTCCGGCAGTCCCAGAGCCAGCAGGTACTGCAGCGGCGTCAGCACGGCAGCGAACACGACGAAGACGGGCCAGACACGCGCCAGGCCCGGCCGACGCAGACTGAAGAGGCCGCACAGCCAGAAGGCGTAAGAGCACGGATACCACGTCCAGTCGTACTCCGACCAGGATCACCAGCGCTATCAGCGTTATCTGATGGAGACAGGCACACGAGGCCGAGGATGTTTATGTTGTTGTTGTTGTTGATGATGATGATGATGATATCAATTTAAGTCGCCTAACTGTATGGTAGATAACATCGGCACATAATTGGATAAGTATATAAATTCGTGCATTTCGAGAGTATGTGATATAACAATTGTAAAGGACCTGGCCAAAATCGAACATAGATTGGGGACGAATACATTTATATCTAGGCGCATAAGCTACTGTATGCCTCACGGCAAGTTATTCGGATTACCCCCCCCCCTCCAAAATAATGGTAAGTAAGAACCAAAATATGACTAGTCCAATAAGGTCACTGACCCAGAATGACATTAAGGCCCTCCACCCACCTCCACGCCGAACTTGTAGAAGCAGTAGTTGACGAGATACTTGATCATCTGCAGCAGGCCGCGGTCCGAGTGGGCGCGGCCGACGCCACAGAAGAAGACGCCCTCAGTTGGGTGTCCAACACGCAGAGAGCGGTACAGGGCCCGTATCGATACACACTTGTACACCGTTAGGACCAGAATAACGCCTGCCGGGGAGAAAGTGATACGTGGTCAGAAGGGGCGGTACAGGGCGGTACAGGGCGGTACAGAGCGGTACAGGGCGGTACAGAGCGGTACAGGACGGTACAGGGCGGTACAGGCGTAGGGCCCGTATCGACACACACTTGTACACCGTTAGTACCAGAATAACGCCTGCCGGGGGAGACAGTGGTACGTGGTCAGAGGAGGCGGTACAGGGCGGTACAGGGCGGCACAGAGCGGTACAGGGCGGTACAGGGCGGTACAGGGCGGTACAGGGCGGTACAGGGCGGTACAGGGCGGCACAGAGCGGCACAGGACGGTAACAGGCCGGGTTACAGAGCGGTACAGGCGTACAGGCGGTAACAGGGCGGTACCAGGGCTAACAGGTGGTTACAGGGCGGTAAAAGGGGCCCGTATCGGACAACCACTTGTACACCTTAGGACATAACGGCCTGCCGGGGAGACAGTGGGGACGCTGTCAAGAGGGAGCGTTACAGAGCGTTACAGGGCGGTACCAGAGCGGTTACAGGCGCGGTACAGGGCGTACAGGGCGGTACAGGGCGGTACAGGGCGGTACAGGGCGGTACAGGGCGGTACAGGGCGGTACAGGGTGGTACAGGGCGGTGCAGGTCCCGTACCGACACTCAATTGTACACTGTATCAGAATAACGCCTGTCGGGGCGAGGGGGAGGGGGTGACAGGGGGCCTTGACAGAGGGAAGCGGTGTGACGTTCTTAAGTATTCCTATTTACATAGTCAAGGACGTTGAACCGGCGTTAGAGGCTCGATGACCCCAAGACTACCCTTTCCCGCCCTTCATGCGGCACGGTATCAGACCACAGAATAATCAATATAAAAAATCGGATCCCACCGCCACCGACCACGCCGCGACTACGCCGCGAGAGCGTACCAGGTTTACTCTAGGTCTAATTACGGTTATTCAAGTGGTCTAGGGTTAGTTCGAGAGGGACGGCGATACGAGTCACATACCGATGTATCCGGTGACGTATTGCGACAGGCTGTCCATCTTCTGCAGCCCAAACCACCGGAGACCATGAATGGTGGTGTTCTGCGCCTCCCGCGCCTCCTCCAACGCCGCTTCTTCGGCCGCACCCGCTGCTGGTGCCAGGTTCAGTGCAGGGAACTGCGGCACACATATACAAACGGGTGTGAACGAGAGAGTGAGGCAGTGAGAGAGAGTGAGTGATTTGGGAAGACGGAGAAGTGGTAGCGGGAAAAACATCGCATACCGGCACCTGCGATCAACACGGTCAACTCTCAGAGAAAAGGAGGCAAAAACTTGCCGTGAACTCCTCAGCTTAGGCTATACTACATCAATAATATTATTTTTAAAAAATGTAAACCTTCGAATAGCGGCGCTCGCAACTTTCGATACAAGCCCTCGTTTGGTGTTATATGAAATGCAATGGAAATATCTCGGATTCTTGTCGTGTGTGGTTCATTAAAAACGCGCACTTTTGCCTTTGAAACACTGACAGCTTTTCGCAGAGAAGAGCAAAAAGAAGTTAAACAATAAAACATGCTTTAACATGAAATCCCTGTAAGGACGAGACCGATCGGCCAAAAACTGTGGCTGGACGACCGCAAAACCTTTTGGAGGTGGTCACTTGACCTGACCCTGGGCAACCTGACCTGAGATGACCCAGACTCAGGGGAATTTCCCACTACATGGTTAATTGATGCCAAAACACCTGTGCCAAAAACGGCGGCGCTGCGCGCCGACGTTTTACCGTTATCCTCGAAAGAAAACTTAGGGGGGCGTCTAAACGCGCCCCGGCCCGGCGCGGGTTAAAGCGTGAAGAAACACGCTCACATTATCACAAATATTGATCTGTGACTGACCGTGCAGTTGACGGTCCACAGGTCTCCCGGGATGACATCCATCTGGTAGATCATCCTGAGCAGGAGCAGCAGGCTGATCCAGCAGATGGCCAGGTCGCAGCACACCTTCTGACCTCGGTTCTCCATCAGCAGAGCTACGCATACCAACAGCAGCAGGCAGAAGTGGACAGCGCAAACCTGTGGGAAGCGGGAGATACCGGGAGATAGTCAGACAAGTCAGACAAGTCAGACGAGTCAGACGAGTCAGACGAGTCAGACGAGTCAGACGAGTCAGACGAGTCAGACGAGTCAGACGAGTCAGACGATCAGACGAGTCAGACGGTTCAGACGAGTCAGACGAGTCAGACGAGGTCAGACGAGTCAGACTACGATCAAGACGAGATCAGACGAGTCAGACGAGTCAGACGAGTCAGACGAGTCAGACGAGATTCAGACGGATCAGACGAGTCAGACCAGAGTTCAGACCAGTCTCAGCAACAAAAAAAAGATCAGACAAGCAGATACTCAGAGAGCGTCAACCTAGACGTTCCACCTCAATGATCTACTATTTTGTAGTTCTACACAGGGTCTCACGGTGCTTCCAACACAAGCGATTGTAGATGCACCACGTGCGGAAGTCTTTTATGGTTCTCCTGATTTTTGATGAGTATAATACAGTCACTAGAATTTCAAAAATTTTTGTAACACCATTAATGTTGAGAGTAACTAACCGTCACATAACAAATTAGTGGTCAAGACATTTGGTCCGAGCGCTTATAATTTGGATGTGTATAGTGTTCGACGCTATGACGATTTTCACCCAGAATCTAGGAGGCATCGATCAGCAGAACCGAATAAATAAATAATACCTGCAACGGAATACAAAACGCACCCAACGCTATCGTAAAACCTCCAGGCAAACTTGTACACAGTAAATAAACAACCCACGGTCCTAATAAATCACCACTACTAAACCCACACAGACTCTTTAACAACCCCCACCACACCATTAGCGGCAAACTTACATCGAACACGGTGACCATCATAATGGCGAACATGTTGACCTTCATGCCGTGGATCTCCATCAGACGGCAGAAGACCCAGAGCAGCTTGTCCAGCAGCGCCACGGCCAGGTTCCAGGCGCGCGCGCAGTAGTGGACCAGCCAGCCTACCGGAACCAGAGGGTGGTGATGATTTGGCCTTTAAGGACGCTCAGACTAGCGCGGTCAAACGGCATGGGCCGTGCTATGTATCATGATATTTAGGTATAAGTCAGGTATCCAGGTGAAGGGAGGGAAAACGACGCGTATGCTGAGGCGTAGAAACGAGATACCGTGGGTGACATGGTATTTACTAAAAGGTGATATTTCACTTAATGATGATGCATGGAAAATAGCTTAACTGCCTTTCAAACACGCTCTTTGAGCATTCAAAAGCTTTTAGTATGTCCTTACCATCGCACGTGTGACATAAAATAGTCGCGTCATCCATCTACACGGCAATTAAATGTCCATGGAGGATCCCTCACCCTTCATCTCCCTCAGACTGCTCGTCTCGTCCAGGGCCGGGCCATGCTCTGTGGTCGGCACCTCCAGCAGTCCTCCAGGCAGTACCGCCATCTCCTCCTCCTCATCGGGCTCTGCACAGGGCGCCGTGCCGGACAGCTGCACCGTGTCCGCCGTGTCCACCGTGTCCGCCGTATGGTCCGTGTCCACCGTGTCCGCCGTGTGGTCCGTGTCCACAGTGTCCATCGTGTTGTTGATCGTGTCCGCTGAGGGACTGAAGGCTGGCACTGGAGAGGGCGAGGACGGTTCTGCCACCGGTGAGGCGGGGGGTGGGGAGGCAGGCGCTCCAGCCGGCTCCGGGCGTCTGTGGAAGAGACCGGTGACAGGACAGCGGAAGTGGTCAGTGGCGGCATAGAAACGTGCAATGTTCTAAACTCTGCTTTGTTACCCCTTGTCTGGAACATAAGGACTGAATTGCACCGTGCGATAACTTGGAGGAGAGAAGATTGAGCATTAACTTACGGTGCTCTTGTGACATGCACAATAAAGACCAGAATGTTTGGCATCCGGTCTTATTGCATACACATAACGACCAAAAGCAAACGGGTGGTCTCCTTGCTTTCGATAATGTATCACTTCGACGCAGCGGAAAAAAAAATACAAAAATACAAATCTCCCAGAGCAAAGGCCATCAGCACTCGTAGAGTATCGAGCAGAGTGGCTCGGTGTACAGATTTATACTACTGACCTGTGGTAACGCTCCTCGTCAGTCAGCGACATGAAGTCCTTATGGATGTGTTGAATGTAGAACACGCACACGATCATGAACAGGGTCGGGAACAGAAGCTTGATGAAGAGTCTGCGAAGAGCAACGCAGGTTTGTGTTATGTCGCTCACACGACACATTCTGGCAAGCAGTTTACCTACTGGTGATAACCATGTTATGCAAATTATGTTATCAAATAAAGTATCGTCAGGTGAGTCGAATAACCCTCCACGCATAGTTGTAATTGGAGGACACTGCATGGCTTGCACATGATGAACGCCACCCATTAGGCTAAATCCAGAAATACATTTATCAACATTAATTTCACAAAGCAATACAGCAGACCAACCAGCCTATCAGCTTTTAAAAAAGCGTCCCGCCATTCCTCACAGTCTTACCACACCCGACCAGCCAACTACCCTGCCCCCATCCCCGCTATCGTCCCACCTGCCAGTCTGGTACACCTCCAGCCCCAGATCGCGCTGCCACTGCTGGGAGATTCCCATGTCGGTGATCCATTCGTGCACGTGTTTGAACTGGTACAGGTAAATGGTAACCAGTACCAGCATCTGGTACAGTATCAGTGTCATCGTGAAGCCGTACAGCAGGCGGCGCCAGATGCGGAAAGATATCTGAAAAATAAACGATGCGTTACCTTACAATAGTGTTATGTCAGCGGGATGAGAAAATAAAGCCGTTACCCAATAAATGAAATGAACCAAAACATGAACTCGTTGCCACAACCTTCACCTATTGCTCAGTTACCAGCCACATAATTACTCGGCTGCAACTATGCGGTAACAAGAACATAACATTCAGCGTTTAACTACTAGAGCCATCTAAAGGCGGGAACAAGAGAATAAGAAGTTAGACATGTGCTCTGTCGAACGTTGCTCCTATTGCCTGAGATACCACCTATCAAACCACTCTCACTAGTACCAACACACAAAAACGTAGGCAAATAAAACCATCACGCACATAAGTCCCTTTACATCAGCATAAAACAAGGAAATGGTCTTCGGAGTAAAAACAGTAAAACTGTCTCCAAGGGCACCAGACGAAAGGCTCATCCAACCCGAGCGTAACATAAGATCCCAAACCACCGAAGTCAGACTCTGAAACTACACCGAACGAAGACCAGCAACAAGCAATTAAACACTAGAACATGAGCATGAGACCAGAGAAAGAAGGCCATGTAGAAGATCTGGATGACTGACGCACAGCAAAGATAAAATAACACTCGCCGATGCGTAAAAGACGAACAGCAGATAAGACGACACGACAGATCCAAGAGCGCGGACGAATGCCCTGAGAGGACGGGCCCAAAGCGTTTCAGAAAGACCGTAATACAAACCGAACAGAAATTCGTCTCTGCGCGCAGAAAAGACACAGAAAGCGAAAAACGTCGAACACATTCATCGAAAAGATAAAGTGAAAAGGTGCAAAAGAGAAAATGAAGTATGATTAAAAGCAAATGCAGGATACAGAAAAAACACAGTGATGAGGGGATTTGAGTTTCGGCGCTCCTGGGCTAAACCAGACTGCATGGTACACATTGAGGTGCCTTATCAGATTATGGGAACTAAGGAAAGAAATGGCGAATGACAAAGATAAAAATTTGATATTCACGAAGAAAACACGGTTAGCACGATAAATGCATAACAGGCGTCTATTCAATAGAATATGAATATTTTTAATTGGCTTATTGAGGCATATCAATGGACTAAGATATAAAATAATGGATACTCATTAGGTCGAGTACAGCTGAGAACATTTTAGTTATTAATTACCAATTTTTAAAAGGTGGTTTGTGGCAAGACGAAACGAAGTTCTTGGAGGTATATTTCAACAGATGTCAAATTCTGGTTTTTTTTGATTCACGGCAAAAAAGAATCGTCGCAAGGATGAACCGAAGAAACTGAATATATTTGCTCTGTGATTGTTGAAGACTAAGCGGCACGAAAATGCATAATGTACCTTACTTATACTTCACGAGATAAATTTCGCCAACACAAACCGTCAAACAACAGAAAAAGCGGCTAACTGGCTTCAGCCAAACAGAGTCGCACGGCAACCACACCAACGGATAGGCCGCCAAGAAGCTGGCTGCAAGGACAAGTTTCGGCTACCAGTCATCCGTTCCCCCACTGCGCACCTCAATGCACCCGTGCCGAAAAGCCCTGAACTCGCTCGCGTTAGGACTATAGGTTCATGAAGAACTCATCCATGGCGGATCTAACAAGCCAAAAAAACACCAGGCATTCCTCTAAGGAGACTTAAGGGAGCAACTACGGTGGAAGGTACACGATAGCTGAATAACAGAGGAAAAACCAGCGGGAAATAGTCGAAGCATAAGTAGAAACCACCCATGCTCGCTTCGGTCGAAGAGCCCGGTTTACTTAAGGGGATACCCTAATTTCGAGAGACACAGAACTGAGGCCAAAACCGAGGAAACCTCAGTTAAGTACGGGAGAACACTGTAAACAAAAATCACCAACAATGAGCTGGCATGTGCATAATACAGTTCCTTATGTGTGCCAAAAAAATGCGGTCTATAATTATTGTTATTCCACGATTCTTTTCCCAAGTAAAATCAAGCAAAAACCGAGTTCACATCCTGAAGGAAAAGTCCTACAAAATTCGCTTCCCCACATTCAACAAACCACATCTAAAAAATGTCAAAATAACAAAATGTACCAGATGTACCGACCCAGGGTGATACCTAAATTATGTCCTTTTATCCATTCTTAAAGCGCTCTCTAAATAGGCAAATGCAAAAAAATAGCATTTCTCATCTGAAAACCCTGGTAGGTAATAAACCGGAGACAAAAATTAAAAGAATACGAGAAAGCCACGACGCAAAGACAGTTGGATAGAAGCAACGCATCTTGAACGGATTTAAGACTGGGACTTAATGACGGGGAAACCACATAGTGGAGTAACTCAGCTCGGCTTGAAATGGAGTGGCGGCGAGGAGTGGGACCGTTTCCAACTCACGTCTAGGCGTCAGGTACCGGTCGTTGTCCCGCTCCCTCTTCTCCTGCAGTACTGTCTCAGCGTGACCAAACACCGCTGGTGAAGAAAATGCCAGCATCGTATGAGAGGTACATACGACGAATCAGGACGACGCCTAAGGGTCTTGTCATATTCACCAATAGATGCCATTTTTATTAGAAAAGTCTGACTCCGAAGAATTGTTATAATCGACAGAATTACGCAATCAAAGTTGCACTCTGAACCTGCGTTGCATCACTTACACTTCGTCCCAAATACTATCTGAGACAGTCCACAGTACCCCTTAAATTAAACGGGACCTAACCTGTCCGATATTGTCCAACGTATTTAAACAATACCAACCGTTCCCCACAATTGTTATAATTCGACAGTTACGCAACAAAAGGTGAACTCTGACTCTGCGTTGCATTTACACTTCGTCCCAATCTTCGGACAGTCCCAGTTGACCCCTTTAACAAACTGACCAAACCTGTCCATATTGTCCAACGTATTTAAACATACCACCGTTCCCACATATTCGATCTCTTGTCATCATTCCTCCAATTAACCACACACATCAGCGCTACTACCGCTACTGACCCGTCTGAGTCACCCTCCTCCGGTCAAAGGGTCACAGGATGACCTGACCCCAGCCACCGTGCCGCGCAGGTCACATACCCATCCAAACCAGCCTTACTCCCTTCCCATCCTCCCGATCTACCTTTCCTACCCGCCCTCCCGCCCGTTCTACCCTCTCTGCCCCCCTCTGCCCCTCTCTCTCTGCCCTCTCTGCCTCTCTGCCTCTCTGCCCTCTCTGCCCTCTCTGCCCTCTCTGCCCTCTCTGCCCTCTCTGCCCTCTCTGCCCTCTCTGCCCTCTCTGCCTCTCTGCCCTCTCGGCCCTCTCTGCCCTCTCTGCCCTCTTCTGCCCCTCTCTGCCCTCTCTAGCACCTCTCTGCCCTCTCTGCCCTCTCTGCCCCTCTCTGCCCTCTCTGCCCTCTCTGCCCTCTTCCTGCCCCTCTTCTGCCCTCTCTGCCCCTCTCAGACCTCTTGCCTCTCTACACTCTCTGCCCCTCTCTGCCCCTCTCTGCCCCCTCTCTGCCCCTCTCTGCCCCTCTCTGCCCCTCTCTGGCCCCTCTCTGCCCCTTCTGCCCCTCTCTGCCCCTCTCTGCCCCCTCTCTGCCCCTCTCTGCCTCTCTTGCCCCTCTCTGCCCCTCATCTGCCCCTCTCTGCCCCTCTCGCCCCTCTACTACCCTCTCTTCCTCATCTCACCCTCTCTACACTCTATACCCTCTCTACCCACTGCAGCGCCAGGGTCTCGCAGGGGAACGAAAGTCGGCTTGAAACCACATCCTGAGGTCAAAGTTGTTGATCTTGACCGGAAGTTCCTGGTCGGTGAGGTTGAGGCAGTAAACGAACTGCAGCAGCACCAACAGCTGGGCGTACAGCACCAGGATTGGTGATGAGCGGTGCATCACCATCCGCTGGTTCTTGATCACCGCCACCACCAGCGCCCACAGCAGGAACGCGAACGTTAGGTAGCTGTGGTACTTGATTGACCAGTACTGCCGGAGAAAAGAGGGACGTTAGTGGTGGGTAAAATATCAGTACCGTCGGGGAAGACATCAGTGATAGGTAACACGGACTTGAGTTGAACGAAGCACGCTGTGATGATGATGATGATTGGAGCTTTAGGGCGCCGCAACAAAATAGTTATATGGCGTTTCTTTATTCTTTTTTTCATTTACGCTATGTGATATCTGATAATTTTTCAACATATGTAAAATGACTGAAACTATTTAATAATAATCAGAAGGGACTGCGAAGTTGCCGTCTTTTAAAGCAGCATCATAATCACCGACACATCGCCATACAACTAATGATGGTACGTACGTACCATCATGATCACAATCCCAGCCGCACGTATCCCAGCCGTACGTACCATCATGTCCCCGATCCCAGCCGTACGTACCATCATGATCACCGATCCCAGCCGTACGTACCATCATGTCCCCGATCCCAGCCGCACGTACCATCATGTCCCCGATCCCAGCCGTACGTACCATCATGACCACATACGTGGCGAGGACGGAAGCTCTGGCCAGACTGCGCCACACAGTATAGACGGTGGCCGAGACCCGCTGCCAGCGCTCCCTGCGGACCCGCGACTCCACCGGCTCCTCCAGACCGTCATCGCCTGAAGGAAAACAGGGTGGGAGGTGAGGGGGGTCAGTAGTCACACCGAACCGTCATACTCCGAGGCAGGACCAGGCATGAAGGGGTCATGCTTTAAGTGGAGCACAGCACGATATTTTGTTTGACAAAGTGACACCATTGCAATGACACATTAATGCCACCAAAAATGTTTCTGAAAAATATCTGGTGATTTTTGTCTTAGGATAAGGCCGCTTCGGTCCGGCCGGACCATTGCGCACACATGGGATGAAGGAGAAGGGGTAAAGTGAGTCTAAATGGATCGCCGACCTGGGCAACCGTCCATGGACTTACAGAGCCCTTACTTGCAGTACGACGTTGACAGGAGAGCCCAAGCCATGAGGCGGCCACCACTCCGCCACCTCATTCCCGGTCTCCAGCGGCCACTAGACCGTGATATAAGTGGGCGTGACAGAGGATGGAGGTCCGGCAGTCGGAAGGATGCAAAGGGACTTGTATCAGGTGAGCTGCTAGAGAACTTATAATAACACACTGCCTCAGGAAAGGGAAGGCGATATTCGCTGTTTTCTTTCTTGATAAATCTCTTATCGCACAGACTCCGGAAAATTCGTACCTGGAGAGGAGCCATCGCCGACCGCCTGGTACCTCGCGCCCAGGTTGTCAGCCTTCCACCAGCTGACGACCAGACCGGGACACCAACCGGGTCAGCACAGGCTGCAGAGGCAACCACCACACATACGTGCTGCCATCTATTTGACAAAGTTCGCACAATCAATGGTTAAGGACGAGCGATTGCCACAATGCCAGCGGTGATCAAACATATTGACGTTAAAGGTTACACGATATTGTCGCGGAAAATGACAAAGTAGTCCGCTAGTCACAGACGTCCAATAATCCTGGTTCAAACAGAGTTATCTAGGCTGCTATGTTAGCATTCTATCACCGACTAAAGGTCCATTAGTCACCATAAGTAAGACCAGGCAAATAGTCACTGGCAGATATTTCGCGGTTAATAACTGTGTATATCTCATTCAACAAAGTTATACATATTTACAACCAAATGACGGTGACATGAAAATGTGAGCCAGATAAAATATCTGAATATTAGTCGACATACATACACACACGGTGGACGCGCAACTAAGCCGTAAGCATTTCAGCGAGTATACGCCTACATGTGATGGCGTGAGCACTGAGCAGGGCAATAGGGACGTGGGACGGCAGACGTGTAGAGAAGGCAGACGTGTGTACCTTGAGATGCACGTGAGACGCACAGAGGACGTAACGCACGTCAAGCTACAGCATACGTAGGCATACCAGTGCATTGTCATACCTACGCAACGGCATACCAGTGCATTATGCACTGAGCTGAGCTCGAGCAAACTTAACGTGCATCAAACGAGCGAGACGTACAGAGGCAGATCACGAGCATCTAAAGCCAGTATCGAATGCAAGTACATATACAGCGGCCGTCACCATCACTGTCCAGTGACAAATTAAAGGGAATGTTTCACCTTTGTATTGGTTTTCAACTGAGATAGCCATTATCCTTATCCGTTATTGAAAAGTATAAATTACTCAAACCATTTTCCCAAAAAACTCAAATTTAACAATTTAATTTTTGATTTACAAAAAAGGGGGTTTATGCAAGTCCCGCCGCTAATTGGCTGAGCCTCACAGCCACTTCAAGATTGTTGGTTCTGTGAGAGAAAAAGTGTTTTTCTCGAACCTTGGCTGGATTACCTGCTGCGAGTACGATCACAAAAGAGTTGTTTGCAATAAGTCGCCAGAAATGTCTAAAAAGATTGAAGAAGATTGACTGAAAAAATGATCTAAATAGTGACGTCATTGTCTCAAATAAAAACTCATTTTGTATCAAGTTGAGTGACTTTTCGAGAAGCAAATACCACTATCGTTCTCAGCAGCACTTATTTAATATTCCGACTACAACGGGGGTATAGTTGACAACTTCAGACAGGTGAAACATTCCCTTGAACGGGACCACCAGGCGAACATGTACATAACCAACACTGTTACAGTCCACAGGCACTGCAGCAATCACAGCGACAGAAAGAAAAGTACTTGAGAAACCTAAGCTCACTTACCACCTCCAACTGAACCTTCACTAATACGGGACCTTGACAGATCCCGTCACAGCGCCATAACATAATATAAAGCGGGGTGTACAGTCTAGGGTAAATGTTCTGTCCGTGCAAAAGTTCTGTCCGCTGTTTCTGCCTCTGTCTGTCGGTGCTGCACGCAAGTGGAATCCAATTTGCAATATACTATAGCCCTCTTCACCCCGCGATCAGGGCGAGGGGCAAAAAATAGTTTTCAAATAGATTTCACTGCATTGTAGCACCCGACAAACAGCACCGATAGGACAAAGTTACATTGAACTAAACGGGTGCGCTTAACCAAAGGTTTTAAGAATACTTTCATACGCTAACTTCCGTCAGGACGAAAACAAACATCGCCAAGGGAAATTGGTAGGATTTATTCGAATTAGAGCACTGAAAGACTGTACTAGCCGTTTTCACGAAGGATCTTATTCACCGGGAACACGTCATCGGTTGAGGTGATTAAAGTGACAGAAACATCTGCCCTAGATGTACGCATGCATGTCTTGCCCTGGCTAGTTCCGCCCCACCCGATGCGACGCGGTGGGGCGGCGCGGTGGGCCGACGCAGTGTGGCGGCGTGGTGGCAGTTCTTCTATAGCCTTGGTGGCAGGGAGAGCCCAGGACGTCGAGACATAGCGGACCAACAGGGCGGCGTGGGGCAGTGGTGTGTGCAGGAGTGCAGTGCAGGAGTGCGGGTGCAGGAGCGCAGCGCCAGCGTGCGAAGCGTGGTCAGCGTGCAGTACATACGGGCGTTCGGTCGTGAGATGACGTCACGGCTCGCGGCTGAGTCCCCTCGCCCGCGATCTAAGACACAGCACACATGCCAGTGAGAGGATCGAAGAGGGATGAGGAGAGAAGAGAGAGGAGGGCTTGAGGAGGCAGAAGAGAGAAGAGAGAGGGGCTGAGGAGAGAGAGAGGGCTGAGGAGGAGAGAGAGGGCTGGGAGGAGAGGAGAGGGGGGAAGGAGGAGAGAGCAGAGGGTGAGGAGGAGACAGAGAGGGCTGAAGAGAGAGAGAGGCTGAGGAGGAGAGAAGAGGGCTGAGGAGGAGAGAGAGAGAGGGCTGAGGAGGGAGAGAGAGACAGAGGGCTGAGAGGAGCAGAGAGGGCGAGGAGGAGACGAGAGGGCTGAGGGAGAGAGAGAGGGGCTGAGGAAGGAGAGAGAGGGGCTGAGGAGGGAAGAGGAGGCTGAGGGGAGGGAGAGGGCTGAGGAGGAGAGAGGGGCTGAGGAGGAGAGAGGCTGATGGAGGAGAGAGGGCCCTGAGGAGGAGAGAAGGCATGAGGAGGAGACCAGAGGCTGAGGAGAGACGTGAGACGAGGACGAGCCCGGGGCTAGAGGAGGAAGAGACAGGTGGCTGAGGGAGAGAGAGAGAGGGTTGAGGAGAGACGAAGAGGGCCTGAGGAGAGAGACTAGAGGGCTGAGAGGAGTGAGAGGGCTGAGAGAGAGAGGCTGAGGAGGAGAAGGAGAAGAGGGGGCTGAGGAGGAGAGAGAGGGCTGATGAGGAGAGAGAGGGCTGAGGAGGAGAGAGAGGGCTGAGGGAGGGTGAGAGGGCTGAGGCGAGCGGAGAGAGGGCTGAGGAGGAGAGAGATGAGAGAGGGCTGAGGAGGACGAGAGGAGAGGGCTTAGAAGAGAGAGAGAGGGTTTGAGGAGGAGTGAGAGGGCTGAGAGGAGTGAGAGGGCTGAGGAGGAAGAGAGAGGGCTGGCAGGAGAGTTGAGAGGGCTGAGGAGGAGAGAGAGAAAGGGCTGAGGAGGAGTGAGCGAGGACTGAAGGAGGAGTAAGAGAGGGCGAGGAGGAGGAGTAGAGAGGGCTGAGGCAGAGAGAGAGAGAGAGATGGGGCCTGAGGAGGAGAGAGAGAGGGCTGAGGAGGAGAGAGAGGCTGAGGAGGAGAGAGAGGGCTGAGGAGAGAGAGAGAGGCTGAGACGAGAGAGAGAGGGCTGAGGAGAGAGAGGGCTGAGGAGGAGAGAGAGGGCTGAGGAGGAGAGAGAGGGCTGAGGAGGAGAGAGAGGGCTGAGGAGGAGAGAGAGAGGGCTGAGGAGGAGAGAGAGGGCTGAGGAGGTGTGGGAGAGAGGGTGGGACGGACAGGGCACAGAAGAGACAGCAGCTCCGTCCCGGAAGGAGCAGTTCAAGTTCAGTCTGACGACACCGCCGCTTCTTATCGATAACATCCATAACATTATTTAAAGATATATCGATATCATCAATGTTGATGTTGCTGAAATCGATATCGATATAGCAAATTGACAAGTTATTTAATTGGGTTCATGCTCTTGGAGGAGAATACCAGAGAGAATAGTTGTATTCACAGAGTAAGGCACTGGTCAGTGGTCACCTGCACTCAATTTAAGCGCCACGTGCACCGTAGAAAGCTACATCAATACATCCATACATTATGCAACATGCCGTGCAGGCATCACTAAAATCATACCACGGAGAGCCAGATCGACACCTAGTTCTGTAGCGCTTCCCGCGGACCACTGCGATGCCGACACTAGTTCCTACTTCCTAAGCGGCATCCACAAAGCCCTGGTCGGTATCGAACTACGCAGTCGGGCGCCAGGCAGCGGGGAGCTGTACGACTCACTTGGAAGGTCTCTTTTGTATCTGAGTACGCCACGTGGCGGTCAAATGCTCGAATTGAGTGAACGGTGGTACCTGCTCGCGAACCACACTGTCGGCGCAGGTCAGGTCAGGTCAAGGTCAGGTCAGGTCATCAAAGGTCAGATAAGAACAGGTCAGGTCCAGGTCAAGTCCGGACTGAGCACGTCAGGACAGGTCTGAGCAGGGCAGGGCGGGGCAGGGCAGGGCAGGGCAGGGCAGGGCAGAGAAAAGCCAAAAAGGACAGGTCTGGCCAGGAGACGGAATGATGGGGTAATTCAGATCATAAAGTTTATTTGCAGATACCAACATGGATTAAAGAAACACTAATTGATTAGCATTAGTAACACGTACATGGGGAAAGTGATAGCCAACTATAATCATGCGAATTATTGTCAGATATAGAAGCTAGAAACACAACATAGACTAAATTACATTCTGGAAAAATTTAACGAAAACGGAGTGGCAGAAGCAATAGAGCTAGACGGGACGAGCGGAGATTGAACGTAGTCATCCGTATGCGTGCCAGTATACGTTCGGTAAGTTCGGTTATATAACTTAAGCGTCAGTAAGGCACGAACCGAGGCCCGCTACAGAAGCCCAGCAATGTTAGCGTCATAATTATACCAAAGGAGAAGCAGAACACAACAGTAACTGGTCCTAATTCGCAGAACTCAGCACATAAGCTTCTCGTAATTCATATTACACTGGTGAACAAGTAATGCCGAATACTTCTACAGAAATGCCAAGTACTTCAACAGTAATGCCGAGAACGTATACACTATACAGAAGAGATATAAAGCGACATGATTTCTTAACCTAAGCCTCAGTCCTCACTTACGGCTACAACACATCTCGCTATTTGACACGTCAACGCATGACGTTAGCGGACTTGTGTGCTACAGGGAGCAGATCATGCCACAGATCAGGCATAAGCGTTGTCACCAAAATCAAAATACGGATCACCGCACAGTCACACAATAACTCTGATAGCATGTTAATTAGCCTGGTGTAATGCGTTAACTATGTGACGCGCATTAGTGAGATGCAGTTGAAGGGCAGCAGAGCTGCATGCGACTTCAAATGGTGTTCTGAGCTGAGTGAGCTTTCGGAAATGCTAGTTTGCTGTGTTATGCTAGCATATCGCATGTATTTGATAATAACTCAAATATATTACAAGTATGTAATGAAAGCCTACCATGCTCATAAAACATGAAATGATCTAACAATCTCGAGGAATTGCGAAAACCAAGTAAATACAATACAAACATCTCAATCTGTAGCGAAAACCGGCAAGTATCTACCCGATGTAAGAAGACAAAGCATTACAAAATGCAATAATCTGTTGTTATTGATGGGCACTACACGAAAGAAACACGACTTTTTCAGAAGCATGCAAATTGTTTATGATATTAAAGTTTCCAGTATTGCATGCGTTTATTACACCACAAAAATAAGTTTCTCTTGATAAATGCAAAAACAAACAAACAATGTACTATACACTTAGTATGGTACTTCTACCAAAATAAATTAGTTCACAGCTGTAATTCGTTTAGCCTCAAAATAGAACCAAAAATATTAGGGCAGAACAAAAAAGTTGTAGACCATCTTCCGTCTACATACATACGGAAACGACGCGCGCCAAAAATATGAAGCAGGTCCCAATGACCGTATCTAGACTGCGGGTAGCCACTGACATCTACCACAGACGGGGGCAGGGCTTACTGTGACCGTCTGGCGGCCCGGTTTTCGTCTGAAAGTTTTGCGCAGCGAGCGGCTCACTCTCTTGAAGGGCACGTCCAGCACTGCCTCCAGCAGGCGCGGGTCCTGCCAGATCAGCGGGTCAGCTGGGGTACCGGCCAGGGGGCAGCACCCGCCACCCGCCACGCGCCGTGATGGCGCCTCTCTGGCGGGCTGGGCGGCACTGATCAGCGGTATTTGTAGGTATATCTCGATCACTCTTAGAGACCGCACAGAATGTTCTTAAAAATCATGAAAGACGACTTAACTAGGAATGTCAATCGAGTTTGTTTGACCTAAAAGGAGTAGGGGAGCAGTGAATTACTTATTAACATCACCGAATTCGTTTTCCTTGCGATGGGCGAATGGTATATCGCAAAGGGCATATAGCAGAGCAGTTCTTCCATGCTTTGCCGGCAAGAAATATGGTAGCTTAGTATGCGGGACATATCAGGTCGATCTACTTTGGATAGAAGTAGCTGCTTTGTACAGGGACGATATAGGTAAAGCCAGCGATCTTTAACGTGGTCAGAACACTGTCAAGGGCAAGGTCCAGCCAAAAGGAGACTGCTTTTAGAGGAAGAGAACACGCGTATAATACATAAATTTTGCAATGCCGCGCATTCGTTATCAATTATAAAGAAGTAGTATAGTATTAGTAGTAATATACAAAATATAACCTTTTGCTTGTGTTATGTTAAAATATCAAAAGAGAATAAGCAATATATCTTCTGCTGTGATCCTTATTCGACGGATCTAATATGACGAAACGGCAGAAAAGCTACCTGCATATGGTTATACTTGTGTATACTACTTCTACCAATGCTGTTCAGATGAACGGTCGATAAAAGTAGCATTAGCATAAAATATATGAACGATGCATATTAGGCCTAAAATGCAGCTAGCAGATCACCAGAAAATGGATGCATCCTTGTTTGCAAATTTACAAATATATTCTGTCCCCATAACAACATCTTGTAAATTATAATTCCTTACCACTTCTGGCAGCTAACTTTTTGTTCACTTTATCTCTTTGTTTCCAGTAATTTGTGTTCTGCTGTGCACAAAAAGGTTGTACTGCAATTGCAACCCTTTGTAAATTACTGACTTTGATCGATACCAAACGGTGGTGCATTCTAAGCGTCAAACGTGTTTCGTTAAGCATTTATAGCACTTCTAACTTACAGGGTATGAACCAAGCTGGTTTTCCATTCTTTCTTTTGCGTTTGCATTTAAAATGAACGTGCCTTCACTGCATTGGATCCAAATATATTGAGGTGATAATACTGCAATATAACACGATCGAGCAAAGAAAGTGTGGATACTGGATATATCGGCATATTTCGTTTATCGGTTCCATTTATCTCCGTTACAATATTAAAACGGCTGGTTCCTTTGCACATGCGAACTCCCGCTTTCATTCTGTTAGTGCTTTAAGCACAAAATATCAAGGATCACTCCCAGTTGCTCACAATCGGAAGGAGCGGAAACGAGTCGACAGAGTTAGCGACAGATTCAAAACACTACCAACAGATGGCAGCAGTGAAGCAACCATGGTGCGGTGCCACCAGAAGGCGCCACCAGAGGGCATGCCGGGTCATCGCAGACGGTAGCCAAGCGCCAGAGACCGACACCCAGCGAGGATGGCGCGAGGGGCGACAGGGGTCAACGGTCGGAGAGCGAGAGAGAAAGTAACCGTACGGCAGCAGAGAGCATGGTTTACCTCAAAGAGGTCCTTCACGGTTACCGACAGCTGCTCGACCTACGACAAATGTGAAAAACGGGCGGCTGGTCACCGGGACAAGACGTGGATAACAGGAGAGGCTCGCTGCAACGAAGACTGCGCGTTAAATCATATGACTCGGCATGATCCAAGGTCATGCTGATAATGATCAATAAGTGGGTAAACGGGTGCGCAGGTGCACAGTGCAATTGCAAGTGGTATGCAGAACAAATCTAAAGCAGGTGATTCGTGATTCTTACGTATATTGATAGTGCAACTGTGTGAAAATCAAACACAAATAATGTAAACATTACACTATGGATACAAATGAGGCGTTGCCTTGGAAAAGACACGTTCGCCAATCAAACTAAATACTCAACCAAGGAATACATACAATCGCAGTGCCATTGTGCTGAGGTAAACACGTCACATTTTGTGTGACCAATGAAAAGCACATCAGCATCGATGCCGAAATCCCCGCTCGAAACGCATCACCAATCAACACGTCTTATAACTCACCCGTAGATTGATGAGGATCCTGGACTCGAAGGCGAGCATGTAGTAGAGTACGTAGATGACTAGGGGGTACATGTAGACGTCCCAGGTGGTGTCGGCGAACACCATGTCACGCGGGTCACCCGTGCAGTTGGCCACCTTGATTTGTACCAGGCCAGCCAGTCTGTGGACAGGAACAACACATGCACGGACTGATCCACACGGAGAAGCAGAAACACAGTCACAGAGAATCTGGGCACGGAAGACACAGTCACAAGAGACACGAGAATCTGGGACCGGAGACACAGTTACAGCAGACCACAGATATCTGAGGCCACGAGACACAGTTACAGAGACACAGAGAGAATCTGAGGCACGGAGACAAGTGGGCACATGAACACTGACTCCTTCAAATGAAGCGGCAGCGTTTACGTGGATTGTTAACAAGCTAAAAACACAGACACCACTTAAGCTCTTAACCAGCAAATGTTTTATTTCCATCTGTGAGGAGTTAACCCATGCTTCACATGAGCCGTGAAGCTGCAACACCACTGGCTTCTGCTCAGTCGTTGGCTTCTACCGAGCCGCCACTGGCTACCTCTGGGAAGGCTGTTTCAATCCACCACTCCTGAACTCGAGCCCTCACCTGGCGCCCTAAAACCCTATCATTATCATCCTCCTCACCTGGCCGCCAGACTGGTGTGATCGAAATACTGCTGCGGCCACTGGAACTGATACACGTAGAGCGCCGCCACGTGGAGCGCAGAGAAGACCATCAGGAGGCGGCAGATGACGCCGAACGGCCGTCCCAGCGGCCGGAGACAGGCCCACCACGTCATGGCGCCCATCAACGTCAGCAGGTAGACGGCTGACGTCACTGACGGCCGGATGACGGCGGCGCCGGCCAGCGCCAGGAACGTCAGCGCCGTCACTGAGGACGGGGGGGTAAAACGTCACTACAGGGAGAGGGGTGATCAGAGTGGCTGGAGTTGTCGCTGCCGAAGGGGAGGTTTGGGGTGGCCGGTACCGTTACTGTTGATGATTTGTGCACATCACACTTTGTCACGCAGTCACGCATTGATGCATGGCTATGATCATCATAGACATACAAAATGAAACTGGCCATTCGCTCGTGAGTGCATCGGCATGCCACACTTCAGACCGTACAGAACCTTCGAAGGCCTCGGCCAAATCGACGGACTGACACTATCACGAAATGAACTCATGCCTGGCTTTCATCACGCGGCTGAAAACGGCAACATAATGGCACCCCAGAGAGTCCGAGCGACGCTTCCTGAACAGTATTTCCACCACTGGGCCGACTGCTACAGCCACCATCTATAACCCTTCAACGCACAGCCACTGGCGGATCTAATGGATTCAAGGGGGAGAGGCAAATAGGCCAAGTCCTTCCCCCCCCCAAAAAAAAAACACACACACATCGGTAGAAAGTTGACACGTTTATTAATTTAACTGAAAGTAAATCAACACATCTTGTAATATGGAAAGTTTGTTTTAATTGACTCTTCGGTCTCAATGCACAAGTAACCGAAATCAGAAGAGCCGTGATACTAATTATAAAATTGACCCTCGTTTTTGTCATTCTGGATCAACCCCCACCACGCTCTACACATGGTCCCCGCACAGCGTCCCCGCAGAACGTCATACCGAAGCAGTACTTGAGGCCGTCCTTCTGCAGCTGTTCCCTCGTGTTCTGTATCAGTGGCGAGGTCCCACCTCCGACTGCGTTCGTCTCCGGAACGTCAACGTGCCGGGCCAGGTCACGACACTCCCTGGCGACGGAGAGAGGTCAGGTCAGGTCAGGTGGACACAGGTCAAGGACATATATCGAGTCAGGTCAGGTCACCACAAGTTAGGGGAAGCCGGTTGGTCACTGCAGGTCAGAGGCAGGTCAGGGAAGGTCACCATATGTCAGCACAAGTCAGTGGTAGGCCAGGTCATCACAGGTTGGCTGGAGGTCAGCGGCAGGTCACCGGTCAGATCAGGTGAGGCCACAACAGGTCAGCAGGTCACCAGATCACCCGTCAGAGACCATCAGGTCAAAGGCAGGTCAACGGTCAGATCAGTGGAGCCACAACAGTCACAGGTCACCAAGAATCACCCGTCAGAGACCCACAGGTCAAAAAGGCAGGGTCACCGGTCAGAAATCAGGTGAGGCCACAACAGGTCAGCAGGTCACCAGATCACCCGTCAGAGACCACAGGTCAAAGGCAGGCCATGTATCAGGTCACCACCACACAGCATTGAGTTTACTACTCCGCGTCTGGTTGTAATCCACTTGATACGAGACAAATACCCAACCACTCACGTCGCGTAACACTAACCAGTTAACCATTCGCCATGGCTGTGATCGTTGACTTAATTTTGGCAATAGTACATCCCAGCAGACAACCCTTCACAGAACAGGACAAGAAAGTGGCATTTCTACCAGCTCACGTGACATTCTCACAGGTCACATCATCACATGCATTCATCCAAGCTACCGCAATCAGCACGAAATACATCTCAACACAGAACTGATGACGAAAGTCCAACACTTAACAAATATAAACAGAAATTAGAACGAATAAACAATAGCCGCAGCGTCACAAGCAACCCGTTTACCGGAACGTGACGGCCGTGAGAATGAACGGCATCAGCTTGGAGACGAAGTAGAACACGCCGGTGAGAATGGAGACCTCGTCCAGCCTGATGAGCCCCAGCTGACGCAGCAGCGGCTCAGGGAAGTCGCCTGCGGCACAGTCGCGTACAAATCAGTATGGTGGCAAAGTTACATGTCTGGGGCACACTGTGCAGGCAAGCTGGATATTGTCGAAAATCCGAACAGAAGACACCGGAGACCACGCAGACAGCGGCACGCTAGATTCACAAACTCAGTCATCACTACAGGAACTTCCCTGACTCTACAGGAAGTCCACACTGAGATTGTTCCCGATTGGCGCTAGTCACACTTACAGAACGTCAAGAAGTTGCCGTATGGCGGCAAGGCGAACAGCGCTATCTGGAAGAACAGCATCGGCAGCATGGCCAGCATCGTGAGCGCCAGACATGTCTTCAGGAAGACACCCAGCGGACCTAGAACAAGACGTGGAGAGCTCTCAGAAGCTGACAAGGGAAGGTGCTGATGGTCAGCGGCCCTGCAGCAAGGCGTGGTGAGTTTCAGATGTCAGAGTGACATTCGGAGATTGAAATGTAACTCGAATTCGAAATGTAACTATAGTAGCTCTAATATGTATAGCGTGACAGCGGTGAGCGGACCATGATCGACACTGTTGAGGGACTCAACGCGTTGGCCGCATAAATATGTCAGTCTGTTGATTCAATTATTTCACAAGTCAGCAAACAAATAACTCCCGACTAAGCAAATAGCAACTGCAGCGAGTCAGCAAAGACAACTCCTTAATCATGTTCACACCCACGTTTACACTAACAACACAAACCAACAGAATATTGATGACAAAATGCCAACAGCTTAAATAATGGAAAACTGCAATCAAATGACACGAACTATGAGCATTAGCATGTGAAACGTGGTGAAACTAGTACAATATCACGGTGTGTGACTTTGAGAAGCCAAGAAGAAGAAGAAAAAAACGTTTACAATGGTCATAACACTTATACCTTGCGACTCAATCAGGTGCCACCATGCATCCAGGGGCGGCGCCACTGGGGGAGGAGGGAGAAGGGACAGCCGCCCCCCTGTCGTCGGGAAGGGGGGCAAACATATATGTATTGCCCCTGCCCTCCTCCATGCAACAAAGAGGTCCCATTTCGCAGGCACTCGCGGAGGTCTCAGGTGCCCCTGGACGCCAGAAGGGGTTCTATGGAGGTCAGAGGGGCCTCTGAAGGCCAGAGGTCATCTGGAAGCCAGAGGGGAGGTCAGAGAGGGACCTATGGAGGTCAGAGGTGGGCCCCTGGAGGCCAGAGGGGTCCTTTGTATGTCAAAAAGGCCCCTGAAGCCCAGAGGGACCCTCTGGAAGCCAGAGAGGAGATGAGAGGATCCCATGGAGGTCAAGGGCTTCTTAAATGAAGGTCTCTCAAATGAGGGCCCCTAAATTTATACTTGCCCCCTGACAAAAATCCGTGGCGCCACCCCTGCATGTATCACGTATCAGGTATCACCGCCCAGCGATTGGCTCCAGACAACAACGCAGTAACACCGGTGCCAAAAGCCAGACCGGCTCGCTCTAAGCATTCTGTTTACTTTTCCGACCAGGCGTACCACAACTGCTCGGCAGCGCTCATAAAACAAACTCACCAAGCAGAGCAAACACTTCGATGGCAGCGGATGTCTCCTCTGCGCCAGCGGCAGACTCTAGATTCTTCAGCTAAGCACACCCGTTCTCTCCAGACATACTGACTTAATGGACAGACACTCACTCCTCAGACATACCAGAAGTCCAGTGTTGCCCAGAGAGGGCATGGTGCGAGCCCGCACTCCCCGGTCATACAGTTTACTGTAGGTATACTGCATAGGAGGTAGTAGGGCTGTTCTATTGCCCTGGGTAGAAGGTACTCACCCTGCCACGAGCGTCGTGTGGGGGCCGGGACTAGCGGGCAGGCCAGCAGCAGCGCGAGGTACATCAGCGAGATGACGTCAAACTGAAGACTGCAGCCTGCCGACAGTAAACAAGTGACGTCACACACTGGAAATGACGTCATACTGCAGGGAAATTACAGTATGCGACAACATAGTAGAGAAGCCACACTACCGAGATGACGTCACACATGGTGAAGACTGCAATCAGCAGAGAGCACGCCAAAAACGTCATATCAGAGCCAGACAAAAGGTGAAACAGCGAACTGCAGCCTCCGGAGTCCGGTCAGAAGCACACTGGAGTAACGTGAAACCAGCAAAATGCCGTCATACCACAAAATGCGCTTGCAGCCTGTGGCCAACAGAGCAGTGACGTCATAGATTCATACTGACGAAGCAGCGTCATACTACACATTGCAGGCTGCAGACAACACTCGGGTGACGTCAAATCAGCAGAATGATGTTAAACTGTAGGATATCACGCCGATAACGTCATACCGAAGCCCGATGCACGTCATATAGGCGTTATGGCTCGCAATATAGATGCGACGGGGAAAGCGCGCCGGCTGAGACAGATCACACCCTGCTGGCACTTAATCCGCACCGGGTCGGTGCTCGGCGCACTTCCTCGGGCCGGGGGGGGGGGCGTTTCGACGCCCCCTTCTAACTCGGCTCATATGGAACCTAGACATAAGCCAAAAACACTGTTCAAGAGCTCGTCAAAGGGGATTTGGGAACTATTTCAGTGAAAATTTGTATCGAGTCAATATTAGGCCTAGGGCCACCAGAGGTCATCAAAGGCCAGATTTTCCAGATTTATGACATAGCTCCAGATATCCCCTATTATCTCAGAAACTATGATAGCTAGGAGCAAACGGAAAAAAGCAATTGAAAGCGATTGAAATTTGCAATCGCCAACATATCCTCGAATTTGAACTTTGGTCAACAGTTTAGGCTCCAGAGGTTATCGAAAGTAAAAAAGTTTATTTTTTGCCAAAACTGTTTTCACAAACAACTGTTTACTTGAGTGAGATGCGGAAGTGATTTTGACACCATCGTGTTTGTCTCGTCAAGGCGCGCTTTGAATCATGTATATGATTACGAGGTTAGGTCAACCTAGAAATGTGACCTCAGGTCAAGGTCAAGTGGTGACTCAATAAGGTCATGTTACACATTGGGAGACGCGTCTCGACGAGACAAACACATTGGTGCTGTTGTCACTTCTATATCTTGATCTAATCGAGAGTTGTTGACAAAAATGTTTTCGTGAGCTCGGATGACCTCGGCTGATCCTGTAGGAACACCAGAACAAAAACTACACCTTGGTCTTCAAGAATGACCTATGATAACATGATACAGAAGGAGTTGGGCTGAAATCATGCAGATCCTCAGAATGGAAAGGATTTGAATATTTCCCCATCGACTTATAATGGAGAGTTCAAGAATATGACCTGACCTTAGATCACCGATATACAAAATTAAAGATAAAAGAACTGTAGGTAGTAAGCTCTCATGAAATCCTGTAAGTACGAAACCGATCAGCCAAAAACTGTGGCTTTGGTAGGACCGCAAACTTTTTTGAAGATGGGGTCACATAACCTGGTCTGGTGACCTGACCTGACATGACCTAATTTAAAAAAATTGCGAGACCTGTACAAAAGATGAATTAACAGGTACTGAAAATTTGGCGGCGCTACGCGCTGCCGTTTCCCGATATCCAGGAAAACCCTGAGGGGGCGTCTAAACGCCCCTCGGCCCGGCGCGGGTTAAAGGGAAAAGGATTATAGGGAAAGTTAAAGGGAACTCCTCGGAAAGTTGCCAAATATACGCTGGATGAAGACAAAAATATTAAGTAAGTGCTGCTGAAAACGTTGGTGACATCTGTTTTCAAAAAGTCGCATAACTTTTTTTTTTGGGGGGGGGACATAATTACTGAAAATTTACAAACAATCTTCGCCAATCTTTTTAGACAATTCTGGCGACTTCAATACAAACAAGTGTTTTGCTATCATACTCCCAGCAGGTAATAAAGCCGGGGTTCAAGAAAAACAAACCGTTTTTCTCCCGGTATCAACTATCTATGAAGTGGCTGTCCGCCAATCAGCAGCGGGACTTGCACTGACCCCCTTTTTCAAATTCAAAATTGAATTGCTCTAAAACGTTAAAGTTTGGTGGAGAATGTATTTTTTATAATTTTTACTTTTCAATGACGGCCAAAGATATTTCAGTTTAATCCAATCTATCTCAGTTAAAAAACCAATACAAAGGTGAAAATGCATTCCCTGACGGTAGGAAAGTGATTCACACAGTGAGCAGCTGCGAGACTGAACCTACAATAGCAGCAAGCGTTATCATGAAGAGAGAGTAAATCGGGTCCAGTCACGGGATGCATAAGCGTAAAGGGAAAAATACATATTGCAAAAAATATGGTTGTAGCTTAAAATTTCTCCAAATCAAACCCGATTGCCAGGCGCGGATTTAGGGGAGGCGCTGGGGCGCGAGCCCTTCCCGGAAGACCGATGAATTCAACACAAATCTGTCAAATATTCATACAATTGCTGCAGCGTGCTTCGCAATCACTCAATTCGTTAACAACAACAAAAATGAAAGTACCGTCAAAAGATGTTTGTTCCCAACTACCCACACATTGCACCAGCCATTAACATCGCGCGCCCATTACCACGCCCCCCTCCCGGGAATATTTCTGAATCCACGCCTGATTGCATCCGTCCGCCTGATTGCACAAATTCGTTGTCTATTTTAAATATTTATAATGGCCTCCCACCAGAAACGAGTAAAACAGAATACATTATCTTATATCCTTTTATATTCTTAAATATTTATTTAGCGTTAATATGTCCTGAGTAAACTTTATATCCGTGCGCGTCACATAGGTATAAGCTGATGAGGATTGTTAACAAGAGCACGATATTCCATCCAAACCATAAATCAACACTTCTGTATCGGTGCAATCGACGGTCACAAATAATATTCGACGGAAAACCCCACTGAGGCACTCTGAGATTACAACATCGATCGCAACGCACCACCCTGCGGTGAGACGCTGCCGCTCATTTCTCTGTCAAGCACGAGCAGCTGGTGAGATATCACGGCTGAACATCACTGTTGCTGGGTCGATGACTGATGACGTCAGACAACAGGGTCAGGGGTCAACAGGCCAGGGGCGGCTGTGAACAGGGCTCCGACTGCAGAAGATTGGATCAGGAACGGGTGAAAAGCTAGCAGCCGACTCGAGAGATTCGACACATTCGATGCATTCGAAAAATGTGTTATGTTTGTGGTCGATTTGAGACATTCGATACGTTACATTTGACATATTTCTAGTCGGCTGCCGGCTAGAAATATGTCGAATGTAATGTATCGAATGTCTCAAATCGGCCACAAACATAACATATTTTGCGAATGTATCGGATGTGTCGAATCTCTCGAGTCGGCTGGAAAAAGTGTCGCTTCGGCGAATGTATTAAATGTATGGAATATCGCTAGTCGGCTGCGAACAATACCATTTTGATGAATATATTTAGCGGGACGGATGTCTCAAATCAGGCTTGTCAGTTGTCACTACATATAAATGCGAATACATCGAATGTGTCGGATGTCTCGAATCGGTTGCTAACTTTTCGCTCGTGGATTATGAACCGGAGCAAAAAGACTGCATCAGAATCAGAGCCAAAGGCGGCGCCACCGGAAGGGGGGGGGGTCGGAGCAGAATGGAAAGTGGGCAGGGGTGAAACACGTCGTTTCCCCCTGACATTTAAGGAGGCTCTCCATGCTCCAAATAGGCACTATCTCAAATGGAGCCCCGAAAGACAATACAAATTAAACAGCTAAGTTTGGTTTGCTATCGGAAAATACATCAGCGTTGAAGGCTGTGCCATTTTATTATACCAATAATAAAACCATACCATATATAGTTAATAGTATATACCAAACACCGTATCTTCTACGGAACAATGTGCTAGCACTGAAACCATCAACCCATTCCGAGCGCTATAGGTTGTCAGGTCACTGGCGGATCCAGGGGAGGGGGGGCATTAAAGACAAATCACCCCCCAAAAGAAGAAGAAAAAAATCGGCGCAAATTTACACATTTCCTGATGTAGAAGGACATCTACGCAACTTTTACAAAAGACAGTTCAGTTTAAAACGTCTAGCAATGCATATGGGAGCGAAATCCATTTTTTTTAAACTTTTTGGGTGTGATGCCCCCCCCCCTAAAAAAGCACATACACACAAGCCACCATTCTAGATCTGCCAGTGGGTCAGGTCGACTTGCTCAAAAGCCCTGACGACGAGATTGAACTGAAACCCCGATAAGCTATATTGTGTGAGTAGAAAGTTGTGTGAAAACAAACGCAATTATAAACCAAAATGACACGTTCGAAAAGGCCCCTTCTCAAATGGAGACTCCCTAAATTTAGGGAAGACTTGCCCCCCTGACGACAAATCGCCCCCCCGATCAGTGTTGAAGGGGTCAGGAAGACTGGATGGATTAGCATCAGAACTCCGAGCAAAAGACACCTGTACCTTTTTGCATGTATGTCCTACCCACTCAGTGCTGCACACGTATCCACCTGGCTATCACGCGCAGGTCAGACTGAATCGGACTAAATCGGACCGTAATTAGCCGCCGCCTTGACGGCACGCCACCGCGCCGGCGGCGATGGCGACTCGTCGACGGTCAGTGCTTAGACGGAGCTGTCGGAGCGAATTAGGCCGAGCAAACACGCCACCACACACACGCACACACATCACACACAGACACGCACTACACGCACACACAGAGGAACTGCGGCCGCGAATGGCAGACTGCTGGAGGCGTCAGCTCTCATTGTCTATGGTTTGGCCTCACCGGCCACCAGACATGTGCTCGGATCCCAGAAGCCTCAAATTTGGAATCAAGGTTCTGACAACGATAACAGCAACAAGCACCAAATATGCGTTTGTAACTTTATTAGCGTCCGGACCCTCCTCTTATAGCGCCAAGCCTGTTTGGTTTGTTTGGGCTATCAAAAACGTTCGAAAATAGCCTGGATCCACTTTGATCCCTGAACTCGATCCATGATCGCCGAGGAGTCTTGGCCATTTTCGCGGTGGTTTTCAGATGACTTCGATTGCGAAAAAAACTTGCACATGGGAAAAAGTAGCACCGGAGCAATAGTTTGCAATGTGCGGAAGTGCTATAGCATATCACCCGTCGCCACAATACTCATTTAAAGGCCAAAACGCCTGGGGGAATGGAACATTTCTGCCGGCCACGCAGGTCACTCAGAAGCTCATACGTTCACCATATCCGGTGACCATATTCGGCCGCCATATCCGGGCACCTATTCGGGCACTATATCGTCACCATATCCGGTCACCATGTTTGGTCACCATATCCGGTCATCATATCCGGTCATCATATCTGGCCATCATATCTGGTCATCATATCCGGCCATCATATCCGGTCATCATATCCGGTCATCATATCCAGTCAACATATTCGACCGCCATATCCGGTCACCATATCCCGTCACCATATCCCGTCACCATTTCCGGTCACCATATCCGGTCACCTATATCTGGTCACCTATATCTGGTCACCATATCCGGTAATCATATTCGATCACCATATTCTATCACCATATCCTGTCACCATATATATCCGGTCACCATATCCGGTCACCTGTCCGGTCACCCAGTGGCGTATTTAGAAATCCGCCAAGGGGGGGGGCAAGCCCTCAAGGGGCGCCAAAACCACTCAATGAGGGGCGCCTCAGCGAAAAAACATTGGCTGAGCGGGGGGGGGGTAGGCCTCCGATAAAATTTCCGAGGGCGCCAATGATTTACGCAATTTGGTAACTTGTCCCTCCCAAATATCCTTTAAAAGGCGCCCTCCGAGTCCTAATTTACCTCTGAGGCGCCCTCCCAAATATCTCCGAATAGCCGCCCTACGATACATCTCCGAGGGCGCCTCTCAAATAGCTCGGAGACCACCCTCTGTGAGACCGAAGGCGCCCCCCTTCACACTCAGCGAACAACGCCTTTGGAGTATTTAGGGAGGGCGCCCTCGGGCGCTCGAGATATGTATCTGGGTGATTTTGGGACTATGTGAGAAGGCCCTTCCTGAGTGAATGCAATCTTTAGGCCTTGGGGTATGTGGGAAGGCGTCTTAGAGATGTATCGAGGCGCCTTCATACGCCTTCTCGTATAATGCTATCGTTGAGAACACACACGTACGTGTATAAGAGGACGCCTTTGAAGTATAATGGGAGGGCGCCATCGGAGACGTATCGGAGGGCGTCTTTGGAGCCTGCAGAGTGTGAATGTTTGGAGGAGCGTTTTTCAAAGGTGCATGGGGCGCTTTGGGAAGGTATGTAGGAGGGCGCCTTCATTTGGTATCGGAATGGCACATTGGGATGTGTATGGGAGGGCGCCTTTGGAGGTATGTTTGAAGGGCGCCTTCAGAATTTATCAGAGGGCGCCTGTAAGCATGTTGGAAAGCGTAAAGGTGTATTAAAAGGTCGCTTTGGAGCTAATGGGTGGGAGGGCGCCTCTGAAAGCATTTGGGAGGGCGCTTTGAACGGAATGGTGGAAGGGCACCTTCAGGTGTACCGGAGCGGCGCCTCAACATTCAGTAAAACGAGCTTCATATTCAGCCGGAGCGCGTCTCACATTCAGCGATGGGCGCCTTCGGCGCCCTTTACTGAATATGAGGCGCATTTCATTAACCGAAGGCGCCTTCGGCGCCTTCAGTGCATGAGGGCGCCTTCGGTCAATGAGGGCGCCTTCGGCGCCCAAGGGGGGGCATGGTGCGGTGACCCCCCCGTAAATACGCCCCTGCGGTCACCATAGCCATATCTGATCACCAGATAAGAACGATAAACTACGCATACGACCCTTACGCAGATTTAACACGACATACAGCGTTTTTTCGACAAAATCGAAGTACACCACGACCTATCGTGATCTGCTATTACCAATCTGTTCAATCATCATCCAGCTTAATCTGACATTCATAACGCACAGAGATTTTGGAGTTCCCCAACACTGCCATGGTTTTAACGTCCTCCATTGCATACATTATAAAACTCTAAATGTCTCCCAATGCATCCAGAGGCCAAAATAACTTCAGAAGCATGCAATGACCCATGGAAAGTTCACGGGGTCATTCCATAACCCCAACTCCTCTCACAAACTCAACTAATCTCTCTCTCTCTCTCTCTTTTTCCCGTAACCGACAGCAAATCTCCAGATTCTCACAACATGCAACGCCCTCACAAACATTTCATTACACAGCCGAGTATGTGCCCATGTCCCGTCTCCCACGAACACCGGTACGTCTCTGTCGTGCAGGGGCCGGTTGAACAATTAATCACGGCTCTGACAGGTCTGGCCGCGTCGGACGGTGACCCATTAGGCCAACTCACGCAGAGCGCGGGGCGGGGCGGAGCGGGAGGGTTGACGGGGCGGGGCGGTGGTGGGAGGGTTGGACGGGGCGGAAAGGGTTGGGCGGGGCGGGGGAGGATTGGACGGGCGGGGCGGTGTGGAGAGGGTGGGGCGGAAGGGTTTGGAGTTGGGGAGAGACGGGCGGGGCAGGTGGGGGTTGGGGCGAGGCGGGGCGGGTGGGAGGGTTGGGGCAGAGCGGGGCGGGGCTGTGGCCTGTGAGGACTGGCGACCCAGTCAGAGGTCATGCCGATGATCGGTGCGCGTTCTATGGACATCGGGGCCATGGCCCCGAAGCGACTAGAATCCTCTGAAAATTGCCACCTTGCCCGACTTTTAGAGATAAAAATAATAACCTTTTGCTTGAAAACTTTTATTAATTGGTCTTATGCGCAAGGCAGAGCAATCTGATGTTGTTTTTATTTCGTCGAACTTTCTGACCTCCTCTTCCTAAAACCAGCTTTTTAGGCCGATCTGGATCCGCCAGTGATGACCCCTGCCCTCGAGACGGTGAGGCGCCTTTGTTCTAGATGCGTCACCCCCGACGGAGAACACCAAAAAGGTGGACACTCAGCTGGCAGCCGCCGACACTAACCTCTCTGGACCGCCGCCAGCGGGTCAAAGGTCAGCACTCATCAGCAAGTGAAACAGCAAAAACTGGGAGGCGGAACGACCATCGTGTGCAATAACCGTCGCCATCCGCGAAGACACGATCGGTGATGTGGTGCCGAATCATCGGGGTGACAGCAACTAAGCAGAAATGTGTCATCGCGTGGCTTAGCCATACAAGGTTCGAGTTCGAGTGTCAATAGGTGCTGAGTGGCATAGCCAAAGTTCCGTTTCGACCTGGCCTGAATCTAAGTCAACCTTTCGAACCGTTACGAGACATTGATATTCTTCGGCAACAGCAATAATCTTATCAACGCTATAATAATCATGACATATGTCATTATGTATACCTAACAAATCACGTAACATAGTCAAAAGACGGATACGCGGCTTGTGGTGCTTAATATGAAGTAATTGCTGCCGAACACGATTATGACATTTGTTTCTCACAAACAGTGCTCAATTTCATAAAAAATACTTTTAATATTTGGACTGATGACGTCATATAAAGGAATTTTGGGAAATATAGAAAACCTTCACGCTGCCATACGTATGACTAGTGTATGGCTAATGTATGGCCAAAGGTAAAACAAGTCGACTATAATCAACATTTTGTAAAGAGAGATGACGACATCGGCTCAGTTCAAATACACTGGGGACCCCGATTTTGCAGATGTCAAAACCTAACTCAAATTTCTTTGTGATTCGACCTCGGTGGTTAACTTATGCCATACATAATTTAAATGCCAAGCAAGGAAAATGGCTACCTCAACTAAAATATAATGTTAAAGTGGCAGTGTCCCTTTAAGCTTAATAACGGCTATTTGGTGGTACGATAGAACACTTATCACTGTGTGGTGCTCGTTCAAATGTCAATAGCTTCTTCAATCTTTAAAAAACAACTCCGTTTTGTCAACAGAAGGGACCATTGTCACCTGATAATGATATCAACTCTGCCAAATATTTAGCACGTGTAAACAAATGGAGGAACAGTTCACAGTCAATTATGAAAATGTATACATACACAACCTTAGAAAAGTTGCATGACTTTCTACACAAAAATCCACGCATACAAATTACAAACAAATAACAAGCGCAGGGCCTCTATGGGTTCAGCAAAGATTGGTTTGACTTCGGCCGGGCATGGGTGTTTTTGGCAGCTGCAGCTCTGAGTTTCAGTAGCCGACAGCGACACAACCTAACTATCGGACGGTCTCGGTCGTCACACCGACAGTCATTAGAAGCCACAAGTCAGTCAACGATAAAGATATTGCTTTGAAATTCGGTTCGGGTATTGTCCATACATGGTTCTGTTCCATATGTTCTGTTTTTTAGAAGATCTTCATAAAATGATTTTGAGCAAATTTGTCCACGATTTTTATATTATTATTTGTAGGGATAGTATTATTAACTAGAAATTCACAAATCCGAGATGGTCATGTTGAAGACAATGTTATTTTTACATTTGCCATAATTATTTGCAATTTGAATTAAAACTCGATTTTATACAAATTGTCAAACATTTTTAGTTTTTCCACCAAAATGGCATGACATGACGCCATTAAAACGTCATTATTTCCCATAGCACTGCCTCGATTTCAGTGCAATTCAGTGAGGAGACGTAAAATTGACGCAGCATAAGTATAGATACTGCAAGTTTCAAGTTGCTATCAGACATAGTTTTCAAGATATTTATAAAATCCGGTAGAGAGGGTAAAATATACCCCCTCCCCTTCAGCGGGGCGCAGGTCAATACATCGCACAGTGACGCGATAGAAGCAGTGCCTTTCAATATATTCGAACCTACGTTACCTAGCACATCCAGTCATCCTTTATGCATTATTAACTTATAAAAGATTGACTTATCAATTATGACGACATGACATCACGGTCAATGTGCACTACGAATTGGCTCGTCCGAAGCGCTGAAGAATCAATTATTCAAAGGCGACAATGCACCGAGCTCGCGTAACAGAGCACCACTGTAAATTACGTATATGAAATGTGGCCCTGCATAGGGCCTTGTGTGGACCGAGATTTCACGCCACCTTCAACCGAGCTTTGAGTTCCGCTCGGCCATAAATTCTGCAGGCTATATAAGCCCGCTAAGCCCGACATTTCATCATGGTTGTAAAAACGATAGCGGTTGACAGAAGCAATGACTCCCATGCAGTAACGTTTAGCAGACACTGCATATTTCGAGACAAACAACCTCAACACACAGCGCTCCGGAGAGAACAACACAACCTCGAAAAGCTTTGCAGATCACGCACTGATTCATGCATATTAGCATCCGCTTACTTCCAAAATCGTCGAGTCAAGCACCTACCCCACGAGGCGTTTCCATTCAAACACCTACCACCCACCGTGAATGACCCTTGAGTCGGTGACACCCGATAGCCGTCCCCGGTTGTCACAGCGGCAGTGGGTCCGTACACCTGTGGTGGCGCGACAGCCGACCCGCCGCCCCCCGCCCGGCAGGTCAGCCGCCGACGCCCGGCAGATCAGCCGCCGCCGCCCTCACCCCCGCCTGGCGGATCTGCCGCCGCCGCCCGGCAGATCAGCCGCCGCCGCCCTCACCCCCGCCTGGCGGATCTGCCGCCGCCCCCGCCCGGCAGATCGGTCGCCGCCGCCGTGGCGCCACAGGACCAATAAGTCGACTCTACAATGGCGCCCCTCCCCGCAATCGATGCGTCGACTTCCGCGTTCTCATTATGATAGAGATGTATGGCCGACCCACCTGGGGATTGCGGAGCGGCCAATCAGGCCACGCTGCGGTCGGCGCCGTCAAACGAGCTGTTCACGCCGAGAGCCGCCGGCGTCCTCCCCCTCCCCCTCTGACGAGGAACTCGCCGAGAACCGGTGGCGTTACCCCTTCTGACAAGGAACTCACCAAGGCAGTGGCGATACTCCCTCTGACCCTCCCTGACGAGAGGGAAGAGCGTGTATATCACGGCGTACCCAGCCGCGGCGGCGGGAAGAGAGGAGGCCACACCGAAACGGATTTAGGGACGATACTCCCAAGGGACGTGTCACCGTGTGCCGAGAAAAGAAGATGATGCGGTTATAACGTTGGACTTCCTTGTGTGAGCGTGAATCCAGGAGGGCAGCGATAGGGGCACCCCCCCCCCCCAGCAATTGGGCGCGCCAATTAGGCGAAAAAGGGGCACAGCGTCTGTTGGAATGGTTTTTCCGCACCTAGGCGCCCAATAGGTCTTCCCGGACCCACTGGCGATCAGGGGGCGGCCTAGGTGCCAAAGCCCCCCACATCTCCAGGCAGGGGCCGGAACAGGGGCGCCAATACAAATTTCCCCCATTATCCACTAAAAATGGTGATGACAAATGGGTACTGGCTGCGAAAATAACGTTTTGGCGCAAAAGTTCGAAATTTTGGCTCGTTCCGTGTTTTCTCTATTTGCTTGTTAGTGTTTCCTCTATTTAGGGTAGGCAATTTGGTGCAGTAAGGGAGAAGGGAAAGTGGCCCGTTTGACGCTAATTTGACCTGGAGCGATTCACAATCAACGTAGCTTTTGCACGGTGGCGATACACTGGCGAATACAGGGGGCGGCAGGGGCAAAACCTCCCCCCACTCCCATTTCACGCTCGACAGGGGCGGCAATAGAAATTATCTCCCACCCCCAAAATAAAAAAATGCAAGAACTCCTGTAATAAAAATGGAAAGGGGTGATAATTCGGAAAGCTAATAACCGAGTAAGAGTTCCCCTGCATTGTATCTAAAATTAAGCAAGTTTTCGCGGTTAATGGTACACAAATTACAGGGCATTAGGAGGAAATGGCGCGAAGTAGCCGCCATGAGTCCATTTGTGACGATAACGTACCGGCGTTCATCTTGTAGGTATTTGAGTGCACTAAACACGCGAGAAACGTATTTGGTATAGTTTAAGTTATACAATTTATAAATTTTCAACTAGATAAAATGATTATTTTCACGACTCGACCCTCCCTCTCCCCCCAGGGTCAAGGACCCGGGATGCCCACATAGAAATTAAGCCCCCAATGAGAGGCTGGATACGCAGTGTTCCCGACAACACGTATCTCATCTTACGCACGCATGCACTTTGCGTCACGAGTTGAAATTACACTGCGCATGGCTGCGATTAGACCCTATATCAACAGCAGACATCCATCTGCCCACCTGCGAAGAACGGATGACGCAATGTGCACAGTATCAGGACATTATGTTGCACTTGGTGGAGCGGCAAAGGTCGGTTACATATAGTGCGCCCCAGGGGCTCCGACACGGGAGGACGGGGGACGTGTCCCACCCTTTCTTGAATCGGGGCCCGGGGGATAATCCCCACAATTTGCCCTGACAAACCAGAAGCGTAGGAACGTGACAAAAAGTGAGGGGGCCAGCAAAACTTTGATCTCGTCTTGAGGGGAATTCAACCCCCTACATGGGACTTCTATGCAGATTTGAGCTCCTTTCGTCTTCGCGGATCTGCCGCGCCTTTTAATTTGAAAAAAGAAGTAAAGTTGTTGATTTTAGCACACAAAAAATGGGCAAAAAGTGAGGGGGCCATGGCCCCCGCGGCCCCCTGCGTTCCTACGCCTATGTGACAAACTATAAACCAGTGTTCAGCTGTTGCACTCATTATTTGTTACCTCTTCCCTGCTCAAAAAACTTTCGCTGACGCTTCACCCCACACCCGATCAACCAGCAATTCGCTGACGTCCCACCTTCCGTCCTGCTCAACAACTTTTCGGTTTCTATCACACTTCTCCTGGTCAAAAACTTTTCCGTGACGCTCCATCCCCTCACCCGGCCAACAACTTCTCGCTGACGGCGACCACTCGGCTTACATCGATTCCGTCCCCCCATTTCAAAGGCTTAGCGGAGCTCCCGTGCGCACACCCCCTGACCGAATTCCTGGATCCGCGCCTGTCTTGCATGATAAAATGAGTTATGTAATAATGTATTTAGGGATTGACTGGTATATTTCCTTATATTAATAAGTCTTTATTTTAGGACAGTGTTTCTCAGCGTCAAAGGTTCGGCTAGTGGTTACCCCCTTTTTATGACAAGAATGACTCGTTACTAGAGATGCAAACATCAGAACAACACAGAGCCGGCGCCCGGCGCCGAGCCCAAATTCAGACCCGACGGGCCTGAAACTGTGTTTGAACTCGGGCTTCCCGGTTTCATGACGGGCTCAGCACAAGTTCGGGGATTAAAATATGGTTTAATGTATAATTAAGTAGACATGAAGATTGCTGGCTGCCGGGCCTGGCGGGTGCTGCCACATGTGGCCGGGCTTGATGTCGGTGCCAACATATTTAAGAGCAGTGGCAGCGGCGGTGCCGGTTCCTGTTATAGGAAAATTGTTGCATCTCTACTCGTTACCCCAGACTAGTGATGTCATTTTCCCAAAATTTCCTGACCAATACCAATCCAATACCGAACAGAAGGCATTTCGGTTGACTAAGTATTGACCGATTTTGGTTTAAAGGGATAGTGCCACCTTGGGAGGATTTCTAAAAAGCAGCTTAAATGAATGCTGGGAATTAGTTATCATGTATGCTCTTGCTCAAACTTGCCCTAAAGCAATGTATCGGCAAAGCATTTTCTTTATTTTCTGACTCCATAATCCATATTGTTTGCCCCGCTTGTGCACAGCACTAAATTCAAGACGGCCGCTCTTTATGGGCGATGGCATACTCTACTAGTACTTATATACTTGCCACTAGATGTCGCTACGTAAAGCTTACGCGCAATGTTTTTCATTACATTATTTCATATTAAACTGTATCGTTTGTATCACTTGCTTTGTGAACGATGGGAAGCAAAATACGTGATTTCAATCCGTTTTGGAATTAATCTGTCGTCAGAAATGTGTTAGTTGCTGGGCGATGGCATACTCTACTAGTACTTTGATACTTGCCACTAGATGTCACTACCGGTTTGTATAAGCCTTAAGCTCCGCGCCCAAAGCCATAGTTTAAATACGCCGCGGCCTGACTTTGAAACGTCTATCTGTGTTAGAGGGTAATGTCACTTAACTTTTACAGCCCAAAGTCGAGCCTCACATATTCTTGCTATTCTTGCTGTTTTATTTTATTGTTTTATTTTATTTAAAGAGGCTAAGATTGTTGATAATATAATTAACTGCATACGCTTTTTATTTTTAAAGTTGACTGACTGAATGATGATGTTGAGTTTGCAAATTTATAAAGAAAATTTTAGTTCGCAAAGAAGTGATTCATTATAGTGCGTAGGCGATTCCAATTTTGCGAATGATTGCCAATCATTGGAGGTGCTAAAGTCTTTTTTGATCTAACAGGGTCAGTTTCGGGAACCAGACTTTGCAGGTGAAATCGGACACGCTTAATCTACCGATACACACCAAAAACCCTATATCGGCCCGCAAGGTGGCACTCTCCCTTTAAAAACCTCAGAAAACAATTATAACAATATATTTAAAAAATGATAACATTTCTGGTCCATTACGTGGCCTCTCTATGCTAAGCTGACCTTTATTTAACGGTAAACACTTCTTATGTTTTGTGTCTATGGCCTTTAACACTACGCAGTCAGCTGAGTATACCACGCCGTCAGCTGATATACCAAATGACGTCACGGCTTAGGTCGCGTCAAGGACGTATAACGTATAAACCAGGTAGAATACTCCGGCCGGAAAAGTGGTGACAACACTAATTTAGCAGCCGCGACCCCGGAGCCGCAGTGACGTGAAATCGGGGGACGCGGCCGGCCGCCGTACATTAGTGCGCGCGTTCCTCCATCTTAGATCGCGCTTAGTTTCTTTGTTTACGTGTCGATTTCAAAACTTAGAACATGCATCTGTCACAAATCGTGCGTTCTGTCGTATGAAGCTACAAAAACTGCAATCAGACCTATTTTTGCTAAGTTATATGTGCGCAAAGTTCAACCTCCGGCGATCACGGCCGCCCGGCCGACGGCTGCTCGAAACGTTGCATCTCTGATGCCATTACCCGGCGTGGAAAATGTGAATGTATCGGAATCAGGCACGCTAGCCACGATTTTGCTCAGGGGGGCACGTCGAAAAAAAAAAACCATTTTGCTCCTAAAATCCTCACATTCTCAAATCTAGTTGAAATCACATTTGCTCCCTCAGCCATATTGCTGACCGGGGGGGGGATAGGGTCGGGTTTTCAGAGAATCTATTCTATTCTATTGTGAATTATTTCGCCCAGGGGGGGGGGGGGCATGGTCCCCCGTGCCCCCCCCCGCCCCACTTGGCATACGTCTGATCGGAATTAGAGGTGCCACTTTCCTATCCACTTACCCACGAGATGTGGGTAGTTACTACCCACGTGGTTAGTGGGTAGCACTAGCGATCAATTGGATGACGTGGGTATTTGGCGGGTAGCACAATTTTCATAAATCGGAAAAAGGTTATTTTGATGGGAATTTGGAAGCTTGAACAAATATAAGCACCTCAGTTAGTGAGAAGAGGTCGACACAAAACAGTTCAGGATTGACAAATGAGTTATTAAATGGCAGACATTACAATGGAAAATTTGCTTTCTGGGTATTTGCGGGTAGCTGGCAGCCTATATGCTTATGTGGGTAGTGTTGGGTAGTTGCCGGGGGTTTGCGGGTCGGGTAGGGTAGCCACAAGCCTCAAAAGTGGCATCTGTAATCGGAATGAATTGCCTGAAGATACGTCATATATTGACTTTCTGAGGTGCTGCTCTGTAAGGTAATTAAAATAAGCAGCGACGATACCGGACATGTCATACCGTTAACGAAGTGCAATAAAGCAGCACAAAAATACTTTTGTCTCGCGGTTTCGCCGATGTAAAGCATGCCGTATTGCCTGTAATTATAAGCCGGTAGCCTGAATGACGGCCTGGTTGACCGACGCGTGTTTCAACGCCTGGCGACACGCCATTACCGAATGACACATATACAAATACAACATAATGTATGTAACTCACAACATAAACCCGGTGTCACCGCCTCCTCCGGCGGTCACCCAGGCGTCACCGGTCACCATATTTTGTAGAAAGAACTGCGTCCATTTATTCCTGCATGTGTATTGCCAGACGTCTTTAGTAAAGAACAACAATCAATCGCACGCCACACAAATCATATAAAATTGCTGACAAAAAGCGTAGCATATTCGTATGCCCTGGGCCCCTGATGTATTATCACAGTTCATTCAGAAGCCCAGGATTAATCTAGTGTGCATTATCACACTGGGCACTGGCCATCGGAGCCACCACTGCCCGGCTGAGACCACAGCTTCAGCACACCGCGAAAGAACTCGTTGGTCCTGGAGAACGGCTTTAGCTAATCGATAGTCCAGTTTTGTAGTTGTAGCTTGTGTGCCTCACCCAAGATCATCCCTGGTGCCGCCTCTGCGTGGACCGCCGGACAGCGTTTTGCACTGCGTTTGGCTGAGACCACGACAGCCAGGCAACTCCAGCACTTTCAGACCCAAAGCGCCCAGAGGCCTTTGTTCCGCATTCTATGCTTGCTCTCACCAGGCCACTCTTAACAAAGCTGCCACCCTCTTCGACAATTTCATATTTATTCAAATCACTCGCTTCACTGAAGCCATCCAGATTCCTTTCTCCAGTGTAGCCTCTATTAACCTCACTCTTACCGGTTCCATCCAACACCCCTACCAATGTCCGCACCGCTATGAAGACTGCAGTCCCCGCTGCCACTCACCGCTGGAAGTTGGAATGGCCAGCCGGTCTCTTCAGGTCCATCATGGGGGACCGACTTACGACGCCAGTCCCCGGTGACGACCGAGACGCTGCGATCAACGATCATCTGTTGCGCGCCGGTCACTGGGGACGTACAGAATCGTATCTGCATCGGATCGGCCGCCGGCCGACCCCGGAGTGTGAGCAGTGCAGCAGCAGGGGCTGCCCGGCCTCCCTCTGCATCGTCTGCAGAGAGGAGGCTATCACAGTTCATTCCGAAGCTCAGGATTAATCTAGTGTGCATTATCGCACTTTTGGCCATCGGAGCCACCACTGCCCGGCTAAGACCACAGCTTCAGCACACCGCGAAAGAACTCGTTGGTCCTGGAGAACGGCTTTAGCTCATCGTTAGGCCAGTTTTGTAGTTGTAGCTTGTGTGCCCCACCTAAGACTGCTGCACCTAAGTAAGGCTGCTGGTAACACCTCTTCCTGCCCGACCCCTCGGACAGTGTGAGACGGTGCGGGACGGTGTTGAACGGAACGGAACACTGAATCCTCCATTATCCTCCAGCGTCAGACCGGCGTCCTTCAGAAAGGCGCTGAGCGTGACACGGTCACGATGCGGCAGCCGGTGGACGGCACAGTTCGCCCCGCAGAGCCAGCATACAGGGCGGCAGCAGAGGCAACACGCAGTCCAGCGCCGACAGCGGCATCGCGGCTCCCGGCGGTGGCGGCGGTGGGTCCAGCCGCGCCAGCAGCGGCAGCAGCAGCGGCAGCAGCCGGGTGTCGGCGGCCGGCGGGTCCGGCTGCAGACCCAGCACGGCCTCCTGCAGACAGGAGAGCGCCGCCGGCTTGTGTCTGCACAGTAGTAGCAGTACCCGCCAGACAGCGAGACTGACCGTGCCGTCATCAGAGGCGACATCAGCACGAACGGCACTGTAACGAGGAGATATGGTCTGATCAAACTAGGCCGGGGCTTGTGTGGAAGCTAACTACTAACTAGACGTGCTGTGGTAACGTATGAAGGCAGGATTATTTGTTTCGTTAGTATAAGCACCAGAGAACGGCTTATCACGCTAGCTTTGCACACAGCACATATCGCAATGTTAAAACAGATACAAAATGTCGATGTTACATACCTACGTATTTATCCCGCACATTATTTCAACTAACATGGAAGACATCACAATTCAGCCATTCACACCTCTCATTCTGCCCTTTTCGTCACTCACCTCTGACCACTAGCTGTTCACAGTCCTCCAGCGCCGCTCCCGTCCACCTCTTGCTCCGCCAGGTGCCGGTCGGCGGCGGGGGTGACCGACACCAGCGTATCCAGCAGGGCACGCAGCCGGCTGGCGCACGCAGCTGTGCGTCCCAGCGTGTCGCGCAGCTCAGCGACTGACATGAGCTGAAGTCTGTAGCACAGCAGGCGCCGCTCGCGGGACTCCACCAGGGTCCTCAGCCGCTGGTCAGCCCGGCGTCACTATCACCTCCACCGGCGCCCAGCAAAGCGTCACTATCATCTCCACCGGCGCCCAGCAAAGCGTCACTATCACCTCCACCGGCGCCCAGCCCGGCGTCACTATCACCTCCACCGGCGCCCAGCCCGGCGTCACTATCACCTCCACCGGCGCCCAGCAAAGCGTCACTATCACCTCCACCGGCGCCCAGCAAAGCGTCACTATCACATCCACCGGCGCCCAGCCCGGCGTCACCCGCACCTCCACCGGCGCCCAGCCCGGCGTCACTATCACCTCCACCGGCGCCCAGCAAAGCGTCACTATCACCTCCACCAGCGCCCAGCAAAGCGTCACTATCACATCCACCGGCGCCCAGCCCGGCGTCACCCGCACCTCCTCCGGCGGCGGCCTGCGCGGACGCCGTGGTACCGCGGCTGGCCCTGCTTGTCGGGCCCTTCGCTACTTGGAGGAGCGGGCGTGCTGCCGAAGCTGACGCGTTGAACGACGCATCACCGCCTCCGCCTTCTTCTTGTCGTTGAGCCAGCGGATGCGCAGCCAGAGCCTGGTGCTGACATATTTGTCCACCACTCGCTTGTTCAGGGCCGGCCAGCTGGCGAGGATACGTTCTCGTAGGCGTGCCTTGATACCCTCATCAGCTGAGAACCGTGGCCCCATTTCTTCTCGGAACACATGCTCCAGCTCTTCGACTGTACGGAACCACGTCCCGCTGGGCACAGTCAGGTTTCCCCGGCTCAGTGTGCGTATCCACGCCGAGGGTACTTGGATACTGTCAAGTGCCGCTTCTCCCGTTCTTGATCCTAGGGTGGGGTCGAACTCGTGACACTTGGCAGCCACATAGCCTGCCACGAACGCCAGTGACTCCGCTGTCGGCGTCGTGGGAGTCAACGAGTCCTGGCGCGTTTCTTCTGGCTCCGACAGTTCCTGCGGTTGGGGCCGAGACGTCGTCTCTTCGAACACAATCTCGAGGTCCTCTGCGTCCCTCGCGCAGCTCAGCTCCTCATCGTCCTGCAGAGTGACGCCTTCGAGGCTTCCCATTGCTTCATTGGAAACAAACTCCGGACGGATGGACGACTGGGCGGTCGCAGAGCTGGCCGTTCTGTCCCCAGAGGAACAGCTGGTTCCTGCTGGTGGCTTCCCGGCTGTGAGGAACTGCGCCTCTCCGTCACGCTCGGGGCGCTCCATCTGCACAGGAAGCGCCAACGACCTGCTGCCGGCTGCGATTATCGGCTGCGGAGCCATCATCAAGAACCGCAGCCGGGTCTGGGCCTCCACTGCGTTTGGATGCGTGTTTGCGCCGCACATAGCGCGCAATTGCGAGAAGCAGTTCTCTACCAGGTCCTGATTTAGTCGCGACGTCTTCACGTACGTGACGCCGAGTCGCCGAACGTCGGACAGGAGGCCTGGCAGAGAACGGCAGTTCCTGATGATGCCCTTTTGAAACGGCAGTTTCTTGCTGGCAGTCCGACGTCGCTTCCTAGCTGGGCTGGGCTGGTCGCTGCGGCGCGGCGTGAGTTTGTTGGTGCCTCGCATCAGCGCCTCCATGCTCGTGAGAGCACCGCGTTGCTGGCGCTCAACATCGGGCAGGACGCCGAATGCGCACCGCTCCGGTTTTACGTCCGACTTAGCGCGACTGTTACACACGTCGAACCACCGGTCGCAGATGCGGACAGCGCGCGCCTCGCTAGCTCGGTGGGGTAGATATTTGTCAGCTGCCGCCGCCACGTGCTCAGAGAGCAGCTGGGCTGCGAGGTGCACCCTCTGACTTGTTTGACCTCGAGCCTGAAAACGAGACATTAGGTAGCGTCATACATCCACATCGACAGATACAACAACTTAAAATACTTCGGTTAACTGAAAATATGGCGCCAAGCATACTTTTTAGCAAAAATTGAAATGTTTGGTATTTTAATAATGCGGACTCGTACCATAAGCTGAAAGTTATGAAGTCATGTACATCGTAACATAAGTGCAATACTGTTATATTCACAGTGAACAAAGTCATTCCATCATCGATAATTTACATTGTGCTGTAAACTACAGACCAGACAAAACCGGCGTAAGACAAAAGCTGAAAGTTATGAAAAGTCATGTACATCTTAACATTAAAGGGAATAGTTCACCTCGAAAGTTGTCTTGAAATTCAACCATCTTGAGCTCAAAACTACGAATATGACTTTGGTTTTGACAAGTGATGGATATATGTGGAGAAAGAAGTAAGTTTCTCTTTGTATTTCACGAGAATAGTACGATAGCAGCTGGCGTTCTGGCTCCGTCAGACGCCAAGTACAGTCTCTGACAAAGGGTCGCCAAGCAGCCCGGGCGGCTGAGTGGATATTAACGAGGCGTCGTGATCAGGCACTACGTGTCTGAGAGTGTCCTACCTCCGGCGACCGCCTGGACACGAACTACCGAAGCTGTTTTCGGGGGGAGGGGGACGAAAAAAATACAGACTTATCCTGTGTCGAAACTACTTTACGTTGCGAGTTTATTATTCAGCCAAAACTCATTTTTCGATTTGCTCTACCAATCTGCTATCTCAGTTCAAAACCCCAGGTGAACTATTCCCTTGAATGCAATACTGCTGTGGCGTATCCAGAGCAGGGACTGCAGGGGCGCAGCATTCCCCAGGCGCCCGGGTCGCGGGGCCGGGCAGTGTTTTGGCCTCCCCCAAACCTCCCCGGCTTGGGGAGGCCAAAGCACGGCTCGACCCCACGACCCGGACGCCTGAGGGAGGCTGCACCCCTCGCAGCACCCACTCTGGATCCGCCAGTGCAATACGGTTATATTCACAGTAAACAAAGTCATTCCATCTTCTATAATTTACATTGTGCTGTAAACTACAGACAAAACCGGCGATAGACTCTGCGCAACACACTTACGTCAATGTGGGTACGAGTCAGTCGTGGGCAGAGCTTCAGCTGTCCGTCACTGGCCAGCACAGAAGATCTGGCGGCAGCAGGAGCGTCGCTGGAGCTGTCAGACTCAGGAGCGGCGTTGGAGCCGGCAGAAATGCCGCTGCCAGCCGAGTGGTCCAGCCTCCAAACCTCATCGAACAGGCCGGTATCGAGGACAGCACCGTCGGGGAGCTTCAGACCGCCAGTCAGCACATGTGTCCGGATGAGTTTTAGGAGATGTGGGGTGTCGGCAAACACCCATATGCTCCTGAAAATAAATATGTTTGAATGGATTGGTTACAGGATAAAAGGCTGCAACAACGATAGGGGCATCAACATTCTAAAGGAAATTGTTATTCATCAAAGACAATATGCTAGTGCTAAGACCCGCAACAATACAACAGAAAAACCAGTTCTCTGCGTTTCGGTCCGGCAAGGACTTTGCAGGCGATGGCAGAACCAAAATTAAAGTAAAAATGACGAAAATGAGAAAAAATAGGCGGGATTTCTTCGCTCCACAGAACGACTACAAAGAAAGGAAACAGCACGACTAAAACAAATTTGACAAAAGTGCAAGCCAATGAATTCAAGCTCGGGTATAGTAAAAGCACGGGCATATTAGTGTTCTTTATCCGATATGAGACAAACATTGCGTCCATTTCAGGCGAGTACTAAACAAAAGCAAATCAATTGATTCGTTAGCTGTATCTGTACTAAAACACATACCTTGTTGGGTCTGCTGGGTTCGTAAACCATGTACGGAGAGGCACGTCGCTGAAGGCGTTGGTGACTCCCAGCTCGGTCCACAGCCGCTCGTTGATGGTGGCCATGTCGCTCACAGCGGCAGTCACTTTCAGGCCGATGGTCTCCAGCCGAGAGATGATGTCTCGAAGCACATCTGGGGTCATGGGCCGGTCGAAATCGTACCAGATGGGCTGCTTCCACGCAGCGGTCAGGCCTCGGACCATGACGAGCTGCAGCTTGGATGATTCCAACACTACGTCACGGGCCTGGTCGTAGCAAACCCTGCTGTCGAGACTGAGCTCGTCGAACGCGATCACACAAAGCCTCTGCATGTCGCTGAGATCAGTTACGGTCGCTTCAAGCACCCACATCGCCGAATCCATCATCCCTGGAACCATGCGGAAATGATGGGTCCACTGCGCCAAGGTGCTGAACGACGGTAGCGGGATTTTCATGGATTCTCTGACATACAGGTACGCTCGTCGCGAGAGGATGCGCAGACCCAGGGCTCTTCCGACGTCCTGGTCGGACCAGCGGACACGCTTACCCGTGGCCAGGGCCCGGCGCTGTGCGGCAGTCAGAGGGCCGCTGGCGGCGAGGGCACTCGCTTGAGAGGAGGCCGCCTGGAGAGCGGCATTTTGGGTGCGCAGCGCCTTGTTCTGCTCCCGGAGCCTCTTCGCGCGCAGCTTAGCCCTACTGCAGGTCTGCTGGAGCCGTCGGCGGAGCACCTTCTCGGCAGCACTACTGCGCTTCACCGCCTTCAACTCGGTCTCCTTTAGTGCGAGCTCCTGTGCCAAGTCCTGGATCATCTCCAGAGGTGTTTGGATGACGCACGGTCCTTCAGGATTCAGGTTGGATGGGATGTAGGACCTTACAGGGAGAAAATAACGGAACGTGAATAGAGGATAGAATAACGCTGCGTTGCACTAACAAGCTCCCACCAATGACACCGACGGACAGCATATTATACGTCCGATTCGGAGCCATAGGCTGGCGCAATTAGTGCATCATGTTCTGTGTAAGGAATAAGGATAGGTGAAAATCAAACTGGCTATAAGAAACGGTGTTTTTAGAAGGAATATAGGTAAAGTAGCTAGGGTACAAAAAAACACGCGGCGAATACAATCGATAACATGCAATTAAAGAACAATTAGCATGCATGAAGCACCATTGTTAGACCATCAAGGGATGCACCTGTTCCGTCCCTTTGAGTTTACATGCTATTTCCCATGCAACATGCTCGTACCTGCTAACATAAGCATGACAATTTACGAATTTTTCAATTATAAATTGTAAAATTAAGCAACTGAGTACCTGCCCAAGTTAAAGGCGATTTATTTGCAATCGACCTACCAGGCGTTACCGGCTCCTGCATCGGCGGTCAGTCCGGCACCAGCTCCTCCTGCATCGACGGTCAGACCGGCACCGGCTCC